>JAHDVE020011061.1:0-444174 GCA_022606495.2 Halesus radiatus
AAAGCATTCAACTCAAAAAAGATTAAGGTGAAAAAAAAGGCCTTTGAAAATTTAACAATACAAAGAAGTATTACGGCGATTGTCAGTTTTCGTATATTGTTATTGCATTTGGAGCTTGGATGTTTTTAGGATATAAAGATCTCGGGTTTATCTGTAGGAAAACATGAAAAAGTCGATATTGCCAATTTGTGTGTTGGATGCTTTCTGCATAACTACGTCCAGTTGGTCCTCTGCATCGAGGACAGTGGGAGTTCAATCGGAGATTAAAAAGTGGGAAAATATTTCTTTTATATAAAATAAAAATACTAGATTGCCCTTTTCTATATTATATATTTTTTTTAATATCTAAAGCAATTTCATCATAGAAATTAGCGATCTAGCAACAATAAACAATTCGGCGATTCATTAAAACCTCCGTGACTAACGACTAACGAATAATATAATGAGGTAGGTTACAAAAAATTGTTTTAAATGCGTTAATCACAATTTACTTAAGAAACTTTACTGTTCGTTTTTTTTTATATAAAAAGAATCATCTTCAGTAAATAACTTATTTCAATAACGACTTAAACTTTAACACCACCGTCACAGAAAAATCTGTTGATTCTTATAAATTTGTTGTTAAAAAATAAAAAAATATGGGAATATATAACCAACGGTCGGCTTGTAGATTCTGAAGGATTGCACGCTCGGCACGGTTTCCCTTCGAGTGCCACAGTGAATGAAAATGTAAGAAATATTTCTTAGCACAGAACGCTCCATAGACGCTGAATTAATAACGCACATATGGAATTCATTTCAGAGTAGTTCTCGGGCAGAATTACCTATACGTACCGGTGATTTTTTTTAGCAAAGAATTTGAATGGCGCTCTGTTAAAAGTGTGGTAAAATTATGATACATCGTCGCTGCATATATAATATTGCTTATGTGACGTTTTTTATATTCTGAGATGATCGAATTTTTTATTTATTTATTTAAATTTTTTTTATTTAATTTTACAACAGAAAAAAAAATACAATTCAAAAAGTCCCGATAAACTACTATTTTGTAGTTTGTCTAACGGGATAAAAATAATTGCAAGGCTAGATTTAAAAATATTTTTTATAATTATTAGGCAAGCTTTCCAGCTTAACAGATCTGTTCTTTTTAGCAAATCTAGTGTTTGCAATTATTTTTTAAAACAGTTTTTTTTTTAAATTATCTCAGAATGAAAGAAACGTCACATAAGCTATATTATAAATGCAGCGACGACATGTTTGTTTTATTTTATTATCTTTTTATGGGAGTTCATTGCACAAAATGGAAAAAAAGAAAACCGCCATTGGTGGAGTATCTACGGTTCTGCTCAGTGGCGGGTCGTGACTTTTGGGTGAGCAGGAGTGCAAGATTGAAAAATACGACGTTATTGATGTTGTTGAAGCAGAAAATGATTTTTTTTTAATATTTTTTTGTATGAAGATTTAGATGGTAGGTGGGGCACTGCCCATTTTTTTCAATATTAGCACTCTACCTCACTCAAAAGTCACGAACCGCCACTGGTAGGTGGTATCATTGTGTTTGGGGTATAAGACGGCCTCCATGGTCGAGGGGTAAGGCTCTCGACTACGAATCCGAAGGTCGCGGGTTCAAATCCCGGCGTGCGCAAGTAATTTTTATTTAATTAATTTGTGTTGTTTCACAATTAATTCATTTAAAAATAATATATAGTATATTTGCGCACGTTCCAGAGTGGAAGATACTCTCAGTATCGCCCTGGTGAAAGACCACCATTCAGAATTGAAACGTTGCTTGAAATGGCTTTTAGCCGTGTTTGGTGACCAGATCTGAATAGCCAGGTATTTCCCCACCTTCCTCTCCCTTCTCCTTCCCCTCCCCAAAACCTTCAGCCTCACAACATTCCCCAATTGGGAATGCCATAGTCTCACTGGCTCCAGACGGTTGGGAGCAGTTTGGGACTCTTGTGCGGTATTCATATAAAAATAAATAAATAAGTGGCGTGCACTGCTCTATGACCAAAGGTAGGCTGAAGATTGTAATGGCTACCCGAAAAAATGAGCGTTAAAGTTCCTTATCAAATCTGATTAACATTCCAAGATTAAATACATCTTTTGGCCAGAAGAACATAATATTCCGTGCCTCAAAATTGTACAATACTCTTCCAAGTGATTAAAAATACGGCAGATATACAAAAGTTCAAAAACAACATCAGTATATGATAAATTAAACATGAAGATGAGGAAATCACAAAAATTATGAAGACAATATAAATTATCAGTAACACCATCACAACAACCTACAGTCCGCAACGGAACAGGAATCCATACTGACCGTGAATATAATACAATATTTTATTTTATTTATACTTAATGTAAGATAAATTAATATGCTTTTAATATTTGTTAATTTATTCTTCTTCATATTTAGATAATAAATTTGTCTTTTTTTTTTCCTCCTTTGATTTATTTATCTTGGGGTACTTAGGCCACTAGTATGCACAGAATTAACATTGGATAATAATTTTACAGACGACCTCCGTGGGTCGCAGATTCGAATCACGGCTTGCGCAAGTTTTTTTTTAAGGATCCATTTGTTTCAAATTTAAATAGTATATTTTTAAATAGCATAATTGCCCCGGTAAAAGATCACTATTCAGAATCGAAAATTTCCTCGAAAAGGCAAAAAAAAAGAGTTACGTACTTCTCAAACCTTCCTCTACCACATCTCCTTCCCTTCTCCATTCCAGCCTTATAAAATACACTAATTGGATAGTCCATAGTTCCACTGGCTGCGGGGAACAGTTGGGAATCTTGCGCGATATTCAGACTAGACAAACTAACTTTTATACTGCGATTCTAAAATACTACTTATCAAAGCCAATTTTGTTTAGAAAGAAGCACCCCTCAGATCTCGTACCGAATATCAGTAATACCTACGTTCCGTTTGGAAGCGCCGCAGATGTCGAATCGGCGAGGAGCGGCTCATAAAACAACCCGCGATAATACATTTCCGCGGAACGTATAAAAATGCCGATTAGCCAGCGGCGCTTGCGGAAACCTTTGATAATTTCGTATCAAAAAAACATTCCGTTATAATTTGTATATAACACATAAAAGTGCGCAGTAAAGTTAACGAGCGGCCGCCCGCCGCCGGACCACACAGCCGCCGCGGGTTTATTTATCCCGCCGTAAACACCGCTGTCAATATACACCGATAGATATGACTGAACTCCGACACCAGTCGTTACAATGTAAAGTATTCAACCGACAATATCACGTCGATTCTCTGTGAGGATGAGCTGCTAATGGTGGTGCCACTGAGAGCTTCGTTGTAATCGTAATTGTAGCGGATATATCGGCGGTATTCTCTGCTGTCAATATATAAAGCTATATATGATTGAACTTCGACACAAGTCGTTACAGTGTAAAGTATTCAACCGACAATATCACGTCGATTCTCTGTGAGGTTGAGCTGCTAATGGTGCCACTGAGAGCTTCGTTGTAATCGTAATTCTGGCGGATATATCGGCGGTATTCTCTGCTGTCAATATATACAGCTATATATGGTACCATATGATTGAACTTCGACATCAGTCGTTACAAAGTAAAATATTCAACCGACAACATCACGCCGATTCTCCGTGAGGTTGGGCAGGTAGCTAATCGTTCTGCTACTGAGAGTTCCGTTGCAACCGATATTGCAGCGGATCTATCACCGGAATGCTTTTAGAACTCCTGCGGTAGAACGTTACAATGTAAAGAATTCACCCGATAACAACACACTGATTCTCCTTACGTTTAAGACACAAACATTGCTCTGATAAATTAACAAAATCCTACCCAGAGACATTTTTTGCTTGACTAACCATTAAAAAAACCCCACGATTAGCTCATTATTTAATTATTATGAAGTGAATTCCTACTCCAAACTTAAATACCGAAAACGGTCCTCAGTACCGAGAACCTAATTTCTGTAGCCTGCAGCATCTCTGCACTTTTAGTGGATAACATAGGTATTTTTTTTAACCCGTCGAGTCTTTTTGGGAAATATTTCTCCCAGCCCGACATGAATTCATAAAAGTCAAGCTATCTCATTTTGTAATATAATGAGGTATATGAATTAAACTGTGTTAGAAAGAGAAAAAAAAACACGCTTTTTATTGCCATTTAAAAGTTTTCCATGGATATTTAAGAAAAATTATCATTTATTCTCAAAAAGACTCGTGCAGTTAAAGTTGTCAACATTAGAGATGGTCGATATTCCTGTCCCGGATACTTGGAACCGGTTCCTTTGCTGTCACTGGAACCGGTAGGAAATATTTATCTGAGGAACCGGTTATTTTTGGAAACGATTCCTTTTGGAATATTTGTCGAAAATGAAGCTATGTAGGAAAAATTGTAAAACCGAGGCAAAATATTTCGAAATTTTTGAGGAATTGGTTCTTTTTTTTAAATTTCTTGAGCCCCCTCACCACGTTTTTTTTCCTTTACAGGTTCCGGTTCCTAAAGTAACGTAATAAAGAACCGGTTCCTCATCTGTCTCCGGTAACTGAAACCGCAGTGACAACCCATTTCAGGTATCAACCATCTTTAGCAACATATTTTAAAAATTCCATTATAGGTACCTATCGCAACCAGAGTTGAGTTTTATCTGAAGAAGCATAATAAGTTTGAAACTTGATGTACGCAAGCAATGCGTATGTGTGAGGTGTAAGTACCTATTATGTTTGCATCAACTGTCGCTGTGTAACCTTCTAACGCAAGCAATAGGTACTACTAAAAAAAACACATTTTAGATGACAGGTTCGGAATAAATACGATATATGTGTCTTTTAAAAAAATCATATCCTTAAATGAAGAATGGCACGCACACATTTCTTAGCTAGGCTAGCCGATTAGAACTTGCCTAAAGTCACTTACAGAATACGTACATTACTTCATGTGCTATTGCAAAAATGTTTTGAGTTACTACTTTACAAAATGTTAGGAACCTGTAAAACATCTAAATATCTGTTGATAATTTCCTATTTAAACCTATGTAGAATTCTTAAGCTTTTTAGTGTCATTTTATAAAATTTCTCCAGTCCTAAAATTGAACAATAAAACATAAATATTTCAAATAAATACCGACTATTCTTTTGTCACTAATCTTCTAATAAATGTAATATCAATAGTAAAAAAGCAAAAGCATAAAATAGCAACTCTAAAAATCGTATCTTCCTCCAAGCGAAAATTTTCTAAAAAAACTATGTTTATCTGAAGTGACCTGCCATGTTTCTTCTGTATCTGTTTATACATAATTAAACAAATAAAAGGAAGTAATATTTATACAGCGCCCTTGTGGTAATTTTTAACAAAAACCGTGCTATACAAATTATCCAATTATTATTATTATTATCTACTTATTTTTATTGTCTTTTGTTTTGAACACAAATCTACAGTTCTATTCCTTGTTTGATGAAATTTTGCACATTTGAACTACAAAACAAGAGGAAGGTCTCTGTTTACATGGGATTTCAAAAAACCACACACATCCCCTCTTTCCCAACCTTAAAGCCAACTTTTGGCACTTGATAAAATTTTGCACACTTGACGTTCAAAATAAGAGAAAAATTACTGGGTAGGGGTAGGGTTAGAGATTATAAAACTTTACTATAAACTATTAATAATCCCGGGCAATGCCGGGTGCTTTAGCTAGTTACATACATTCGTGAAGTTGGAGTAGGCGCCTTAATACTTTTGTAATGCATAATGAGTATTTTCGATAATGTTGTGAATTCAAAGTGATAAACGTTATGTGCAAAGTCGAACCCATTCACCAAATTAATGTACGTATGAATTATAATAATAGACATACTATTTGCCGGAAGAACAATGGAGTAGCGTTGCCGCAACGGAAGCGTAGCTGAAAACCAGGAAAAACCAGATAATTATGTCGCGTGTTGTTACGTCACTATTATATTATGAAGAGGGAAGCAAAATACATAATATGTCCATGTGCCAAAATGTCTACCCATGGAAATGACAATGGCGGACGGATTATTCCGATTTTTACTTTTTTTTTTCAAAATAAAAGTTTATTGTAGCTTCTTTTATAACTGAATTCTTTTTTTATTTGAGTTACAAAAATTCGAGTTTAAGAAACTTATCAATTTCTTTTTTGGTTTTCAGAACAGCATTTTTTTTAGCATAAAAATTCTTAGAATTCTTATAAATTCTTAGAATTTTTTATTTATTTTAATTGTTAATACTAATATGAAAATAAATACAATCTCACCTTCTATTGTAGTGGATTTAATAATAATAGCAATGTGTGGAATAGCAGTGGAAGTTATTATATGAGTAGGTACCTACCTATCTACTACCTACATGATAATTAGGAAATCAATGTCAAAATGAAACTTACGTGCCATGATATAATAATATTTTCCATAGAATTTGAAAAATAGATAGGTTATATTTCAAGGTTAAGATGTGTGTTTGTTTTAATAACCACTGATGCTTTGTTCCCACACAGACAAAACCCATGTCTAGAAGCGCCCATGAATTAAATGAACAATCTATTCTAATGTATTTTCTGTTGTGCAGGTATCGAACCCAAACGATTACGATTACAAGAACGATTTAAGCTACTTATCAGATGAAGTAAAATGTTTTATACCTGTTTTATATCCGAACGGATAATTTGAATAAAACAAAAACGAGATGTTTTGTTAATGTTAAAGATTTAATGGGCTTCCTAAAAATAATCTATAAATTCCACTGTTTCTAATAAAAATGATGAATGTTACTACGTTGTGTTTACGTTGGAAAACAATAAATTTTCCCTGGTAAATTTCAAAGCGCCCATAGAACGAGAAAGAAATTGTCAGATTTACATAATCAGTATGTGGATAAATAAATTTATCTCAAGAGTTTGTTTTGTGAATAAGAATTCCTAGAGAACGTCTGCTATTGAAAAATCTATTTGTATAGAGACTAGGTAGAGATGGTTAGGTATACCCGGCACCGGACCACTGAGCAGTCGGTACAGAAACGCCGAGACTGAATCTGTGTATGTATGTACGTATGTACGTGGTCGGGCATTCGGTTGTTTGTTTAATCGACCGTGGGAACAAGTAATATTGTAAACACTCTAATAAACTCCATAATCATTCCTTCTTGGCGGTTTACGTTGAAATTCACTGGGTTTGCCTAAGCGAGGATTTCTTGCAAGTTCGGGAATTTCAATAACCAAAAAAACAGGGTGTTTCTGGAGATAAATTATTACTCCAGAATTATGAATATATTTTATAGGGTTGTTATTATTATGCGTGATTTTCATACTTACTTCATTAAAGTCATAAATTAATTAAATCATTTCTGGGAAAGGTCGATTTGTATATTGTGTCACTTCGTGGCTAAGAACTTAATGTGCAGGAAAGTTCATGGCTCAAGTGCTAAGTTGAAAAAAATAACTCCCGAAGGACACTTTTCAGTGAATAGCATAAAAGCTTAATAAATACCTACAAATTATACAATCAAACTTTTCCAGAATCGGAAAAGGGGCATAAGCCACACTTATAAAACATTTTGAAAACACTTTAATTTAAAATCTAAAATGAGTTTGAAGAGGATAATATTAATAAATCTCAAATGAAACACGACACCGAAAAAAACACAGAAAATAAAAAAGTATCATTCGCATCTAAGAATCAAACCCAGAAACTGTGAACCGAGACAACAGCTCTACCGACTGAGCTAATGAAACCAGTTCACTTTACGCCATCTTCATCGACATCATACCTCAACTTCAAGACTTGTCAATATCCATCCAATAATATGATGATTACAAAGTTCTACCCGAATATAATTGAAATCTAGATAGTGTCTCGGATATGCTTATACGATTTTTAGTTACATGGGACGTGTATTGATTTTTCCACAACTCTCGAAAGAATAAAAATTGAGGAATATAAATTAAATATGAACATAAACAAATATATTTACAATTACCTTTTTTTCCAAATTACACATCTTATATAACAATAATCAAAATAGAATATAGAATTCACAATAAATCATTTGTTATCTTTTCCGAATTTGGGTGAAATTTAAACAGAAGGAAGTGTTTTCATGATGTTTAAAGAGAGTGGCGTAGGAGGGGGATAATTATTTAATTCGCAATAAACAATTATTATCAGACAATACGATAAATATAATGTTTTTAAAGAGAAAAAATATTTTAATACATATTTCAAAAATTTACAAACTTCGTTTATCAAAATCAAATCAGAAATATGACCCCTTTTCTGACTGTATTTTTTACAAAATACAAAAAAGTAAATATGCTTCCTGAAAAATTACTATGAAAAGTTTCTTTAAAGTGCAAAGAAGAATTTTTCCAAAAAAAAACAACATTTTTCATAAATATTATTATTTTTTAATGCAGATTACAAAATTTTGGTTAAGTTTATAAAAAAACCTTAAGTTTATAAAAATATTGGGAAAAGATTAGAATATTTTTTTCCAATTTTAAAAATTATTTTCATGCAATTCATTTTGATAAATGCATAATAAATATTTATCTATTCAAAAAGATTACGTTTATTATTGTGTAATAATATTATCATTACTTAGAATTAATAAATAACCTCTTTCTGATTTTTTTTTGTTAATATTATTAAAACTATCAATTTTTTGCGCTATATTTTCAGTTTGAAAAATTCTCATAGCATTTAGAGAAACGAATTTTCATAATGATTCAGATTTTTTTTTACATTGATCTTTCGCCCGTTTTCTTAAGTTATTAAAAAAAAGCGGATTGTTTCTATGTAAAAGTTTGAACTGCGGACCCATAGTATTTTCTGTTTTATTTAATCATACTTTTCCTAAAATTGTTTCCCCTTTCAAAATTACTTCTAATAATAATAATAATAATAATTGGATAATTTGAACATCACCGTTTTTTGTAAAAAAAAATCACAACAAGGGCGCTGTATAAATATTACTTTTTTTAATTATGTAGAAACAGATATGGAAAAACATACTTACCTGGCAGGTCGCTTCAGATGAATACAGTTTTATAAAAAAAATTAAACTTAGGGATGATATGATTTTTACAGTTGCTATTTTATCCCACTTTTCTACTGATGTTACATTTATTAGAAGATTGGTGGCACAAGAAGAGTTAGTATTTATTTGAAATATTTATAATTTTTAGGAATGTTGAATAACTGCATATATTTTTTAAATTATGTAATACTAAACTTTAACGAGAATTTTTTAACCTTTCATATCTGTTGCTTTGAATCAATCTCCAGATAACGATTCAATATAATGTGTAGGCACTATGTAGGCAATATGAAATGATTCTACCAAATAAAAAGAAAATTACCCTCACTCAGTTTATGGACAATTATGTTGAAATGCTGATTACACTGTTTTTATTTGTACTTTACATAATATTATAACTTATCTACTGACGACATAATAACTATCCACATAAAGCTTATTTTACCACCGCTTACATGACAATGGATTTTGCATATCTCTAATCATGTATATACTTTTGCAATTTTTGGAAATTGGTATTCGTGTTTCTGTATACTTATCTTTCCTTATTTAATTTTTTTTATATTTGTTTTTAATACATTTTTTTAAATTTATTTATTTATTAATTATTAACGAACACTCCTTTCCTAAGCACAAGCAACAGCTTACATTAGGAAATAATATATATTGCAAATATTTGTTTTTCGTATAGAATATGTAACAAATATTACTATAAATATTACTATATATTAATATAAAATGATTTGTTTTAATTTTAGTTGTTTGGTTTTTAAGATCTTGTAGGTGACTACGGAACTATACAACATTCTTAGGACTTTCAAATATAACATGATTATAATAATAATGGGTAATTTGTATGGTGCCACCTTTGTGTAAAAATACCTTAAGGGCGCAGAAATTTAAGAGATTAATTTTTACTTATTTCAGATTTCAGGACAGCGAGACTTTTTTAAAGTTACTTACTTTTTGTCTGTATATCTGCCAATTAGGTAAATATCATAAGACTTTTTTTAATATACATTATTGAGTCAGATTCTGACAGTACAGTTATACGGTAGATCGAGATACGAAGTGTAAAAGGAGATTATTGGCACTTAGTATCGTCGGGCACAATGGGTCCTAGAATGTACAGGTCGCACGCAAAGGACAATGCAAATAAGGGCAATAATAGTAGATAAAAGATATAAGTACCTTAGGTTAGAGCGCTCAGTACTTGGCGCAGGGTTGGTGGTAATAGGCGGGGCGGTAGTGGTGGGGCGGGGGCGGCGGGGCCAGCTGGCACGAGGGCGGCTCCCACAGCTCCCAGTCCTGCGGCTGGTAGGGCTGCTGGTACGGGTACAGCAGGGGCTCTGCCATGGGCTCCTCCAGCCCCTTGCTCATGCACGCCGCCTGCTCGCCGGGCTCGCGTTTGGGCCGGCACTCCACCAGGCGCGGCTTTACGTCCGGTTTCTCCTCGCGCCCGCGCGGCTCCACAAGCTGCTGGCGGCGCAGAGCCTCCTCCTTCTCTTTCAGCGCATCCTTCTTCTTGAAACGCCGCCGCCGCCGCAGGTAGGACCCGTTGTCGAACATGTTGTACGAGTCCGGGTCCAACGTCCAGTAGCTGCCCTTTCCGGGCTTCTTGTCGTCCCGGGCCACTTTAACAAAACACTCGTTCAGACTCAGGTTGTGTCGGATAGAGTTCTGCCAACCCTGCTTGTTCTCCCGGTAGTAGGGGAACCTCTCCATTATGAACTGGTAGATTCCGTTTAGGGTAATCTTCTTGTCGGGTGCGTTCTGGATGGCCATGGCGATGAGCGCGATGTAGGAGTAGGGCGGTTTGACCATGTCCTTGGCGGGGTTAAGCTGCTGATGGGGATGCAGGTAGGGTGAGGCAGCATACCCGTAGCGGTATTGCTCGTACCCGTACCCGCCGGAGCCGCCGGGGTAGGCGGCCGCCGCGCTCACGCCGCCCACGGCGCCGGCCGCCCGGTAGTAGGCGTTTTGCTCCCCGAACAGAGTATGCATCTCGAACATTGCGAGAGACGGCGATGACAATTATGTAATAGGATGACTCAATATTCGTTGGATCGGACTCGACTCTATTTGGGCATCACGAGGACGGGGCGAATGTTTCCATCGTGGCACAGAAGCAGCGCACTTTAAGCTATCGGTAGTGATGTCACGAATGAATTTCTCACTTATTTAATTACTCGGCCGTCGAATTAAGTCACTGAACTGGGCACTCGTCCCAAAGTAGGGTCACTGAACCCAGTGTTCCGTAGAACAACACAGGCCGGCCTTGGCGGCGACCTTCGGCCGGATGATTAACGTTAGGCCACCCGAGGACTATCACGTTTACAAGAAAAACACAGTCACTTCCAAAGAACACAAAGTGCTTGGCGCAGGTGGCCGCGCGCAAACAAAAACAATTTGGCGGTAAAAACAAACGGTCGGATCAGGCAGCGTGAAAAAAGGAAAACAAGACGATTTTCCAAAGTAAATGTTTCTTTAGGCGCCGCGCCGCGTATTTTGTTTTGAATCTAATCAGCGTCGGAAAACAAGCGGCCGCCAGGCTGTATTTTGATACACAACAAGGCCGGTTTACATAGCGCGCGGGCAGAGCAGCCAGCGGCGATCTGCGCAGGCGCGCGCTCAGCCAATGGGCGCCGGCCCCGCCCCCCGGGGCCTCCCACCGGGCGGCAGACAGCGACAGACACACTTATTCCATTTTCACTTTTCACTCATTTGCTATTAAGTCAATATTTTTATTGATATTACTCGCTGGAAACACATAATCTTTTAAAACGATTAATTATCAAACATATAAAAATTTCATAGTTCGTTACATACATGTCTACCCACCCACAGTCCCACACCCACCCACCTACCTATCTGAATTATGTATCCATTATGAATTTAGTTATAAAACAATGGAGCTCCTCATACTGAAGCCCGATGAATTTATTATAAACACTAAAGTTTTTGATTGGGTACGATCCTCGGCTACGAATTCAGAGGTCGCGGGTTCAAATCCCGGCGTAGCAAGTAAAATATATTTGATCAGTTTGTGTTATTTCACAATTTATTTAATTGAAATAATGTATAGTATATATGCGGCACGTTCCAGAGTGGTAAATACTTTCAGTATCGCCCTGGTGAAAGACCACCATTCAAAATCGAAACGTTGCTTGAAATTACTTCAGCCGTGCTTGGTGACCAGAATTAAATAGCCAGGTACCTTTCATCCCCACTATCTTCAGTCTCACAACATACCCCCAATTGGAGATGCCATATTCTTACTGGAGCCAGACAGTTGGAAGCCTTTGGGACTCTTGTGCGGTAATCACACATAAAACAAAACGATGAAAAAAGTTCTGAATATTAGCAAAATTTTATCGCACATGTGTGGCAATTGGAGCTTTCGGGCAATGCTATCCTGGGTTAGATCAGTGGCGTTGCGAGAAATTTCCTGGCCCCCGGGCAAGCCCCCTAACTGGATTCACATACTAACAATAATAATAATAATCGGATGATTTTTATAGCGCCGTTTTTGTGAAAAATCACCTCAAGGGCGCTGTACAAATATTACTTCCTATTCTTATACTCGTATTACATCTATTCCATGAAGTTTTTTTTAACATTTATCTTCTCTTTTTGGACAGGCTATCATTACACCTATTTATAGACCATATAAAGAGATGCAGTTAAATTATCAAAACTAAATACGGCTTGGTCTAAGTTTTCATACACGTTAAATTGAAAAAAAAGCTAACTGTATTTATTCCTTACGATATATTGCAAGACACTAATACAAATGACAGAGTGATTGTTTCCATTATATTCAGGAATGTATTTAAGCTAAGACTATTAATTATTATTCATATATTTTTAGGATAAATAACACAGAATATTCTTAAAAGGGAGGAGCGGCGGGGGAGGACGGGGGCCGGGGGCACTGATCCATAGGGCCCTACACACCATTAAGCCTAACAACCACACCCTACTTGTTATATGCAGGTAGGTAGGAAGCATAATATTTATTCCTCCATTAGAACACTGGTTAGATCATTCGTTCATGCCCCAGGAATTTTCGAGGTTAAATTTTTTTTAACGCTTTAGACTACCGCTCCACACTAAAACGTTAAATCTATTTTATTTATTTGTTTTGCAAAAACAGTTATAAACGAATTAATTTCAATTGTTCAAAAAATAGGTTACGAGTAGGTTTTGCCTGCTCTCAACACAGGTTCTCCTAGTGAAACAGGCACAGTACCATAACCCTTAAGTATAGTACATAAAGATTATGTAGATAAATAAATAAATAAAAAGGGTACTTAGGTAATACAGTTAAAACTCAATAGCTAATAATTTTTTTTTATTGTGTAAGATTAAGCAAGATCCATATGATATGATATTTATAAGGTCCTATTAAGTCAATATGGCTTTTCAACAGGTGACTATTTATTATGATTTACTAGTGGTGTTCATATAACAAAGGAAGGCTGTGTGTAGTTTTGGGTATGATTTGTGCATTGAATAATTGAAAATGGCCAATTTATCACACCTCTGAAAAATATGATTTTGTTATATGGAAACAATTAATCAATATTTTTAAGTACAGCTTTTCAGCTTTTAACTGCCATTTACATATGTTTATATACATTATTATTTTCATCTTAATATCTACTTATTTTAAATCATTACTCTTTCATACATTTCGAACCTCCCATTTAATTATACGAGTATGTAATAATAATAGTAATAATGTTTTATTATCTCCTCATTTTTATAACAAAATAACAAATAATTATATCCTCACTGGGATTTCCCTTGCTGAGGATTTCATTTACAAAATAATAAGTTACATTATATTAAATTGATGTGCTTGATGAAAAAAATAAAAACAATTTTTAGGTGAGGTGTTTTATGTGCAGTTGAGTGATTTCGGTTTTAGTCTGTTTTTGGTGTTTATCTATTTTCTATTTCAGATCTCCCTGTGTAACGTATCCAGTGTTTAATTTGATTTTTAAATTTATTATGACTTTTGTAATTTTTAAAGGATAAGGGAATTTTGTTGTATAAGAAGTTTTTTTGTACAAATGTTGTTTTTATGGTTCCTTATTGTATGTATTTATTTATGACTGAGATCTAGTGTTTCTAACACGTGTGATTATTGTTATCTCTTGTTTTTTTTTGTATTTGTGAATGTAAAGTATAATTGTTTTATTGATATAATGTTAAGTCTGTTAAAGATTTCGTCAGTGCTAGTTCTTACAGGGACTTTAAGTATAATTTTCATGATGGCTTTTTGTGTTCTAATGATTAAATTAAGAATATTATCACTAGCACTGTCCCATATGATAATACCATATACTAATAGTGATTGGCAGAGAACCATGTAGATCTTAATCAAATCTTTTATACCAAGGACATTCCTGATTGTTTTAAATTTTTTTTTCTTATTTAAATAAATAATGTGGTCAGCCCACTTTAATTTGTGATCAATTTTTACGCATAGATAGATACGTTATGTGGTTAAGATTTTCCAATGATAGACAATTGCGTTGACCATTTAAATGTGGTGAACTATGAATTTCCATGTTTCGGTTTGTATCTGAATTTTAAGTATTATTTATTTTAAAAGTGATGAATTTGGTTTTATTAGCATTAAGTGTTCAAATTATCAATATCATTATCAAATGTTTTCCCTCAGATTTCAACATATATCTAACCTTATTCATAGTTACATCTATTTACATTATTTGGCGTTACTTTAAATGTCTTGGGTATATTCTATTCCAAAATTATCTGTCCGTACTTATTTAAATATTTCAGAACTATAAATCCATCATTATTTGTGAATCTGATATCATAAACATGTTTAAATTTACTTTTATGGTGCGGTTTTTATATATATGTTGAATTATTATTATTATTGTACCATAGCTTTATAGTCTTAACTTGTAAAATATTCGCACTTTTCAAAAATACATGTGTATATAATAAAGTGTACAGTGGTTTATAAACTAGATACATGTGAAGTAAAATAGAAAATAATATAATAACGGTAATGTGAAACGAATAGTAATTCATGGTTATAAGTTGACATTTTACATAACCCGCCTCACTAGGCTAGCCTGTGTTGAGGCAGTAATTTTGCATATTATTTTATAATACCTATGAATATAGACTTATGATAGAATATGTTTAGTATATTGTTAAATCAGTAACGTCGAATTTGGGTGAGTGCACCGGTAAAGGCCCTATCATTACTATTAATCTATTTTTTTCTAATTATGTTTGAATTTTTTTGTGATTCTAATTTTTTTATGCTATCTGGGAGAATGTTAAAAATTCTTGTCGCAAAGTACCTAAAATACTTTTGCCCAAAGGTAGTATGAGTTACAGGAATATGGAGTAAATCTTTGTTACCATTTCTAGTAATGCGAGTGTTTAGTCTTTTTTCTTAGTATTTATGTTTGTTTGAATTCTTGCTTGTCGTTAAGGCGCCATAATTGATTTAACAGCGAAAGTAATGCCTTGTGACGACTATTACAATCTCTAAAGAAATAAATAAAGAAACATTAATGTGAAAATTTTATTTCTTTCCAAACTGGTTGAAAATGTGTGGTTATACCTACATTTCTCCAAATGAAACAGAATTTACAGATTGATGGAATAACGAAATAGTAGATATTATGATTTTTATTTTTTATCGACGAAACCTTTTCCAATTACACAAAATACACAACACTAAATGAAATAAATTAGAGCTGCAAAACAACAATAGCACATAATACATAAATGAAGCCATGACAAAAATATTCCAATAAACCATTCTTTTGATATAAATAAAGGTTTAAAAATTTAACACTTAAATACAACCGGTTTACAATTAGACAAATTTGAAAAAGTGTTTAGTTTTAGACAATTAAATATAATTAATTAATAAAAAAAAAAATTAAATAGCTATCTCTTAAATTTATTTTCGTATTAATATTAATAATAAAAATAATTTCCTTTTTTTAATTTCTTATACAAATTTTTTATTAAATGTTTTATAATAATATTTTATTGAAATTTTTTATTAATTGTTACCTACTTGAATCAATTTTTGTTTATGTTTATAATTTTTTTATACTTGATATAATTATTTTTTTAAATTCGGTATATTCCTGATGAGGAAACCTTCGCTTTCGACACTTGTTGATATGTATATATTATTAAAGTGGTGATTAGAAAGTAATTTTTTATTCAATGAAAATAAAACAATAACTTTGTGATGACCCTTGTGTTAAGCGAAACCGGTCGGTCCTAATAAAATAAAATAAAATTCTAGTGGTTATAAACAAAGTTATTGTTTTATTTTCATTAAATATGTCTAACCACAAACCACCATTCATTTATTAATAATGACGCCACAAAGTGAATACCAATCTTTTGAAGAAATTACAAAAATATGCATTTGAAAGAACATTCAAGTCAAAGCCTGAACAAGGTTTTGATAGATTCTATGATTTTAGACATAGCAAATGATAAACTTCGAAGTTTATTCGTAAGTCTCGACATTCTGAACAGTGGAGAATTGTACCCACAATTAGTAGTGTTGATTGATGAAAATCAATTCATTGTTTCTGAGTCTTCGGCAAGGAATGTTGAACTGGATGAGTTGCAACATAGAAGGTGACTCAAAAATACATGTAATTATTTACTAATGAATTATTCCCATACCTACTATTATAACTATATTATACTTAAGTATATCCTTGTAGATAGGTCATCAGGGACAAAACGTACCTTTTTCCTTCTAAAAATAAGTGTTCTCTTTTTCCTTCTAAAAATAAGTTGTCTCTTTTTTAATGGAAAAAAGATGTGTTTTAATCTTCCAAAAAGTATCAACCACCTATAACAAAGGTACCTACCTAGTTTCTTTTCACTAATTCGTAAAAAAACAGTTTTGATATATCCCTATTATTAAAATATTTATCTTATAATTCAGTAAATATGATAATATGGTGACAATATTAGTGCATTTGTACTATTGAGGTGATTATTCACAAAAACGGCGCTATACAAATCATCCAATTATTATTATTGCTATTATAGGTAAGTAGGCACTGGTAGGTAGCTAGTAAGTAGGTAATGCACAATTTTATTGAAATAATGTCCTTGCAATGCATCTTTGTCACCGGTGCATAGACGGGAAACAAGGTAAATGCACGCCCAACATTTGTACACGGTTGATATTCGCAACGTTTGAACGGGTCTTTTCTACATCTCGTTCTTGTTTTCAACAGCTTGGCTGTAGAAATTTTTGCATATCTCTGTTTTTCCCCCGGCCTATAACATGGGTCTCTTCGAGAAGCATGTTTACTCAATCTCATAGCATGAAATATACCGAAACGGTAGTGATTTCACGCGGGTCTTATGCAGTTATCATTAAAAAACATCTCATTCAAGTTAATTGACTTCTTTAATAACGGCTTTTGAATCCGAAAGACTTGGTTTATTCTACATACGTGGCGTTTTCGCTACAGAGGGTAAAAATTATACACGATCCTACGGACATTGCCTCAAAATGATGTGAATGCGCCAGGGTTCCTCGATCTGCCTAAGTCTGTAAGGCTTGGACTTATGGATGGATTGAGTTTGTTCGAGAAGCTCTCGACGCGGGTGGGTTATTGTTGCTTGTTAGATTAAAAACGCTAATGTTTAACACTGATATTAAATTTTGTGAAAAAATGAATAATACACTGGTCTAGCGAGGCTTTAATATCTCTACAGTAAGTTATTGAAAGGCTGTTGATAAAAGAAGACCGAATAAGGCGGTTGACATTATTTATAAGTTTGACGGGCTGAAAAACATAGAAAGGCGCAATGAATTGCATTATTTGAAATATGATTGTATGTGATTTGGTTGTGTTCACACTAAGTAATTTCTAATATAAAGGAGCAATCTGAATTGAGCTAAAAATAGGTAAACTTAAAGAATAACAATAAAATATGAAAAATACTAATAATCAAATGATAACGTTACTGTTAAAACCGAACAGTGTGTTTTAAAATGAGCATATTTTTTTTTTTTTAATATTCAAGTATAAACTTATTCAATGCAATCTTTCCGTCGCAACCGTACGGTACAAATCATCGGATCGACCAAAGGCGTACGAAAGCGCACATTCCCCGTCTTGTAGAGCGCACCCTCCGATCTATTGAATTTGTGTTGCCAATCGGAAGGGGCTGCCACCCCATTTGAGGACACGCCCCTGGGAGGGGCCGGAAGAGGCCACCCCCTGGGGCTGTTAAGGCTGCGACGCACCACTGGCCGAAGGAGCTTTTAGTTTCAAACGAATCTTTTACTGAAATGGTTACAAAATTCAAAAGCATACATTTTAGTGAGGGCGGTGGACCTTACAAATTTTATTCTCATAATAAAGAAATTACAGGAATTGGCAGAGGAATGATGAAAGTAGACTGAGTGCTGTAGAAATGAGATCCCTGAGGTGTAGATGTGTTAAAACTATGTATGACCGTGTGAAAAATGTTGATTGTGTGAGAAAGGGACGCTTAGATGGTTTGGGCATGTAGAGCGGAAGAACGAAGAAAGGTGTGTAAAGAGAATATATGACTCGAATGTAAATGGAAGAAGAAGCCGGGGACGTCCGAGGAAGATATGGCACGATCAAGTGAACCAAATACTTGAGTCCGGCCGTGTGGCATACATAACAGGAGAGTATGTATGAGATGATGTATGAATGTGAATGAGGAGTGTGTGCCAATACCGAGTTGTTTGGCGGTCCGTCCTCTGCCCACCCCGCGGAGAAACGGAGTGACGGTTAGTTATTTGGTTAAAAAATACATACTATCAAAAAAAAAAGAAAGACGAACATTACGAATAACCTGACAATATTGGAAAAACTCTTACTCTACCATAATTATAAGCGGAAGATGTTGCTTGTGCATTGATGGGGGGGCTTAGCCAGCAGAGGAATTGAGCCCACGATGCCTGGTGGTAACACTGGTAAAGGTGTATTCCCATCTACCGGCACCGCGCAGTGCAGAACAGTACTGTACAGACACGACAACATTAATTGCCTCCACTATCTATGAACACATTCATATTTGCAGTGTACGTAAGCGTAACGCATCCGTGCATGCACTGGCCGGCGCCGGCCGAGATTGTCGGCTAGCATATTTTGACTCGCTGGTGGCCGTTGCTGACGTCTGCGCTTGCGCAGTTAGTATGAACACAAACCGTTAGTATCGCCATCTTCGTCAGTTGGCGTCATCAGACGCAAATATTTGGTAAAACCGAAAAGATGGATAACGACAAATTGATTGCATTGGACAAGGAATTAAGGTTGTAAAAATTTTTTTATTTGGAATAGGATTATAAAATTCCCAAACATGCTGTGGCGGAGGCTAACTCTCAGTTGACAGTTCAGTTACTCGCGTCTATACTGTTCTGCAATGCGCTGTGCGGTAGATGTGAATACCTTAAGCCGACGCATTTGTCAACTCAGCCACTGACCGGTCATATACTTTACCTATTTTATGTTGGTATACATACCTTATAACATATTACAGAAATATTTCGTTACATCTTTTCTTATATACTTTCATTATTTGCTGTTTGTTTCACAAATCAGAACTATTTCACGGTACGACAGTCCGCGATAAGAAAATATCAGTTACTTTAAAAATAAATGTCTAATATATAGTTACTTTTATAGCTGTGTAAATTCAATTACCTACATTTAAAAAAATCGATTATAAATGCAAGCCAATGTGAAAGTCCCAAAGTAAGATGCTTAAACACTATTATTTGAAAGAATTCCTAAACGATAATGTACTGTGAATGTTAATTATGTATTTTAAATGTTATGTATTGTTTCTGAAAACTACTGCGTGTGTTTCCACTATGAATTTCTCAACTCTTGGGAGTACGATGCATTGAAATGTATTGGATACTTTTTAATAAAAATATATCCATAATAATAATAATAATAAGAGTTAATTTTTATAGCGCAGTTTTGTGAAGGTTCACCTCAAGTTCGCTTTACACTAACTAACCTAACCAAATATAATTGGATACTGTATATATTAATTAAAACTATGACTTAAAACATTCATGATCAGCAGACTCACTTACGTTCACAATTAAGAGTAGATAAATAACAAATCAGAATAAACCAGGGGTATAAATAATTGAGGTTACTTCAACAAAAATAACTACCTAGGTTCCATTTTTTACAGCAATTTTATTTATTGTGAAAAATTTCGTTTGGTTACACTAGGTATGAAAATTAACATATGAAAATCTACAGCTTACCATTGTCCAAGGAGCAATGCACGCCACTGGTAGATACTACTTCTAAGAGATGTTTCTTATTTTTATTAGGTAGGTAGATACCTACAGTAATTTTTAAATCTGTTATATTTTAGAAGTGTTTACAGTGTAAGTATTCGAGCGCTTCTACTTTATCGTAATTTTTCTGTTCATTTTGTTTGCTTTCTTATTCATTAATAATAATCGGATTACTTGTATAGCGCCGTTTTTGAGAAAAATCACCTCAAGGGCGCTGTACAAATCTTACTTCCTATTCCTTATCTAATTATCTACAAACAGATAAAGAAAAACATACTTAACTGGCAGGTCGCTTCAGATGAACACAGTTTTATTAGAAAATTTAATTATAGAACTGATATTTTTACAGTTGCTATTTCGTCCTCCTTTTCTATTTTTCTATTGATGTCACATTTTTTACAAGATTGGTGGCACAAGAAGAGTTGGTATTTATTTGAAATACTTATAATATTGTAATTATAACTTATAATGTAATCAAATCCCAAATATTCATATAAATACCCTCCACCGAATATCCTCAAATATGTATTTTTTTGTGTCGATGTACTTGAAATGTATGTGTGTGATATTATATTATTTAAAGAGCAAGAAAAAATAGTACATATATATATAAAAAAAGATAGTTAATAGGCTGGTGGTAGTATGAGGTGAGTAGGTATCTGATATTATAAAGGCTCGATAGATCGCCGGTGTGACTTTATGGAGTGTGGTGGAGATGTAAAGATGTCAAATTGTGAGTAGTATGTGTTAAAAATGGGTGATGCCCGATAGATCAAAGAGTTTTGCTTAGAATTAGTAATACATCGAGGAACGCTATTATTTCAATTCTTTGAATCTGTACGAATGTAAGAATGCAAGGCTGATGCAAGCGTAGTGAGCAAGATTAAGAAAGGGACGCTTAGATGGTTTGGCCATGTAGAGCGAATGAACGAAGAGAGGAGTGTAAGGAGAATATATGACGCGAATGTGAATGGAAGAAGAAGCCGGGAACGCCCGAGGAAGACATGGCACGATCAAGTGAATCAAATACTCGAGTCGGGTCATGTCAGAAGTCGGAATAACAGAAGAGAATGTGTGAGGCGTTGTATGAATGTGAATGAAGCAAGAAGTGTATGCCAAGATCGAGTTGTTTGGCGGTCCGTCCTCTCTGCCTACACCTGCGAGGAAACAGCGTGATGGTTAGTTAATTGAATATGTATGGAGCTCAGTTAAGATAGGGCTTTATTTTCTGAGAGATTCGGCTAAAGAGCGAGATACGCCGGATGCTTAAAAAGGACAAATTCTTTATTCCCTGCCGGTTTTATAAAATGGAATAATTTCTACTCTGTGGCAACCGAAGTGATTTTTTCAAACTAAGCAGTGCTGAAAGATTTGCCGGATGTAATAAATCCTCAGAAAAATGAATTAGATGTGATATTTTTAGCTGGGTGTTAAATAATGAAAATAGAATTAATATTTTGAAATGTGCGAAAATTTTCTGGTGGTCATGAAATTTAATTAATAGAAATAATGTAATTTCCAAAAAAAACATTATTCTTAATTCAAAATTTTGTTAAAAAAAATACGCTTTGATACCTATAATGTGGTATCCACCCAATTAGAAGTAAGTCGGTACCCGCTGTGAGATTCGTACTAGAGGTAGGTATCCACTGATAAATAATAAAATATATATATATATATATATATGCATAGGTATACATGGATGACTTGTTTAGCACCGTTTTGGTTAAAAATTACCTGTAAGGTGCCATACTGATAATTTTCCCAAGGCTCGATCTTAAAACTAACTACATATACCCAGTGGCGTGTAGTCCATTAAGGCTGAAATGCTGTGTCTACCCCAAGAAAAATGAACAATTAAAGAAAAAAATGTAAAAATATTTTTTTCTGTCGCAATCGTTCTGCATTGACTAATTGTTTCTGTATGAAATATTTATGCTTTTTAGTATTATAATGAAATGGCCATTATCAAATATTTAACACACAATTCATACCCGAACTTGAATACCTAGACGCAGCCTATTTTTGGTCATAGATCAATCTATTATAACGACTTATTGTCTTGCAGACATATTGTCTTAGGTATAGCACAGATTCGTGGGTGATTATGGGTTTCTCCTAAAGTAAAGTGAACTGCCTAGAAGTTGACAGTTTTCATTTTTTTTTCTGTCATAATCATATTTGGTATAGCCTGGCAATAAAATGTGGACATTTAATAAAGAAGAACTAAATTTTGTCATTACTGCGGTACCACCCAGCTGCTCAATTTGTCTTTTAAATTTATTCTACACATGAAAAAAATTTCAGATTTTAATTTTTATAGTTCGTTTTGGAAACAATCCAAAAAAACATATGTCGATTATATTAACTTTTTTTTTCATTTATTATTTTGATCTCTGAATTAAATTTTATTTTGTTTTGATTTAACATCTAACAAATTGACATTTTGATACGTTCATTTCAGAAATATAAAAAATCGCATTTCCTTGTAAATATCTTCCTTGCAAAGCGTTAAATAATAATAAAAAAATTGTTCTGGAATTATGGTGTAGAATCATCTCCTTTCGAAAAGTACCACTAATATCCGAAGACCGTTTGGTTAAAGTCAAAAATACACATTTGAACCATTGTACTTTTTTAAACATACTTTAATATTCCCATGAGCCAACTTGGTCTTGTCATTTTAAAAGGTTTAAACAATCGCAGTACCCTCATTTAATATTATCGAGAGTTAAGTACTTATTTTTATATATTTATAGTAATGTTTACGTAAAATAGATTATAGCGCATAATTTTGAAAAACCCACCATACTTAAGCGTTCATTTCGATACGGTGTATGCATGTGTTGGTTCTAGTTTACAAACAGTAGGTAGGTACTTGCCAGTGGCCGGCATTACAGGAGGGCAGTGTATATTTTCACGTTGGGGTATAAAGTGTGATGGTATATTAAAACAATTTTACAACTTTTTTTTATTTTTTGACTTGACCGGTTTCAACCTACCACGGCTATCTTCAGAGTCTCTCAAGTCCCCCAGTCTGAAGATGACCATGATAGGCTGAAACTGGTCAAGACGAAAATAAAAAAAGTGGAAATTAAATTATTATTTTTTTAATAATTCATCAAACAAAAACATTGTTTTTGTTTTTGTAATGCGGATTACAATTTTTTGGTTACGTTTATTCACAAAAACGCAACGACAAATTATTAAACATACTTTTCTCCACTTTAAAAATAATATTCGTATTTTAAATATTTTGTAAAGCATACAATGGAACGGTCAGAAAAAAGTAATATTTCTGATTGGATTTTAATAAATGCTAAGCCTATCTAAATTTATAAAATATTTTTGTATTTAAAAACATTATATTTATCGTATTGCGTAATAATACTATCATTATTTTGAATTAATAAATAATAACTCTCCGACGTCCCTCTCCCCCTTAAGCGGTTGCCCCGGATAGGCAGAGGTCCTGGGTTCGAGTCCCAGATGCGACTGTATCTTTTTATTTTTTTCCGTTTTCATATTTCATTTAGGTTATGTTAATATTATTTTCTACAATTATTAAATATTAAAATGAGGTTATAAATCTCAATAAAAATAATTAATAATTAAAAATTGAATAAATGAGCAATCATGTTCCTTACCAAACCCCCTTTTTATAGATAGATATAGTTTATTTACATTCTATAACGTTTTGTCATTGTGGTTTCACAAAAATGTTATATACTCGTATTAATGTATGGAATTTACAGGTAAAGATGTTCCCTACTTGATACGCTAGCTTTGGCGGTGTTATGGCAAGTAATGGGTTAAAGTTAATGGGAATTAAAAATCAGCTGTTTTGTGAACAGTATGTAGTATATATTACATTACATAATAATAAAAAATAAAAATAAAATACTTATACTTATCACGGTCTATCTAATACAAATTTTTTGTTTATGTAATGTGAAGATTAATTATGTGTTATATATTTCTAAAAACTGTACTGTAGGTTCTGAATTTAATCCCGCAATGAGTTTCTTAACTCTTGGGAATGAAATGCAAATTGTATTGTATTCTTTTAAATAAAAAAATAATAATCGTATATTTTAAACATCTTTTCATGATACGTTTTTCTTAGGAGAGGCACAGCTTTTCAGCCTTTATGGACTGCCCGCTATTAATAATCTAATTTCTAAGCAGGGGCGGCTAGTGACATTTTGGTGGGCCAGTCCTAAATTTAAAAAAACTGCATTATGTGTGTTTTTGCTGCCGAAAATGATTTCTTTAATAAATAAAATGTTATTGTATGAAATTGTGTTTTTCCAAAAATCTTTATATAAAAATTAAAATCATTTTCGGCTGCAAAAATATTAATAATGTAGTTTTTTATTCAATCTTAACGCTGTAAAATGTCACTCGCCGCCCCTGCTTCTAAGTAGAGATACGTTCTAAAAAATTGGTTGGAAAAATATCAAATCTTTTTATGGATAGGTATTTAGAAACCTACAAAACATTACCTAGCTAAATCGAAAGCAAAAAAAAATTTGGTATCCTGGGATAATTTCTACTAATGTTCCACTCAACAATTTCTTCCTGGGTGGGGAAATCACACTAAAATAATTTATGTAAAGCTATATGTTATGTAGTTGACAAGTAGGAAGCTAGGTATAGCCCTTGGCTGGGCCTTCCCGCCAGAATGACGCTACATCTTCGTGCCGATAGCTAAAGAAAGTAAACCATTAAATGATGGAGGATTGCTACCAAATCCGCTCTTCCTTATAACCGCGTCAATAGAGACACATGGTTGGAAGTGACACGCCAAACCCCAGTGGACTTCTATATCTCGTATGACAAACTGATGTTGAATGGTAAAATATAAGTAAAGTAGATATGTATATATATTTGATATGTTGATCTAGTGATTTTAATGACCTATGTTGATCCACCTTTATATAGGATGTATTGTTGAAAAACAGTATAAAAGCAATAAAATTATTGACGTCCTCCTCGGTTGAGTGGTTATGATCCTCGGCTACGAAACCAGAGGTTACGGGCTTAAAACCTGGCGTGCGTTAGTAAATTTTATTTGATTAATTTCTATTAATTCACAATTTATTCATTTAAAATAATAAATTGCCCGAATAATTAAGACAAGTGTGCGCTTCTGACAAATCTTAAAAGTATGTTCGGAGATCTATTTTTTTTTAATGCTAATTGGAAATCCATTTGTCATAGATGACTCTGTTCTGATAGCCGTCCTCAAGCTTTACAGATTCTGATATAGGTATATTTCTCTCTTGTAAAACGGTGTTGTGTATTTGTATTTTATCTGAATGTTTCGAGCCTGTACATTTATTTATGTTATTTTCCTATTATTCATAAATTTTTGTATTATTGTTTTTATATTTTCATTTACATTTTTTCCTTGAAAACTTTGTTAAATTTAATATTATGTAGCAAAAAATTACCAGTCCCAAAATGAGTTGAATAGATAACTCACGGGAATGCAACATTGCTGTATGTATTAATTGTTTTTGTGTTTAATTCGTATAACTCCATTTATTTATTTTTTTAAATTTAATATAAATCAAATTTAATAATGTTATTATTAAGTTCTTAGTTATTATTAAGTTCTAGTGGATTAACCACAGTTTTAAAATGACCTTAAACGCCTAAACAGCTGTCATAATTATAAAAAACTAAAAAATACTCGCAGAACTTAATAATAACATTATTAAATTTGATTTACATTAAATTTTTAAAAAAATGTTGTACGTCTTTAAATAAATAAATTAAAAAGTAGTATATTTATGGCACGTTCCAGAGTGGTAGATACTTTCAGTATCGCCCTGGTGAAAGACCATCTTTCAGAATCGAAACGATGTTTGAATTGGCTTTTGCCATGTTTGGTGACTAAATATGAATACCAGAATAGCCAGGTACTTTTCCACCTTCCTCCTCCCCATCTCCTTCCCCTCACTGCCTTCAGCCTCACAACATACCCCAAATGGGAATGCCATAGTTTCGCATGTAAGTGTTCACGTATTTCATATATAAGCTAATCCGGTTAATGGCTGAGTGATCCACTGCGTCGGGTTCTAAACCAGGCGTCACGGGTTTAATCCTCAGCTATCTAAGTCTTTCATTATTGCGGAAGCAACATTTTCCGATTATTGTGATGGTAGTATAAGGAATTTAATTTCAATATTGTCAGATTATTCGTAATCACGGAATGTTTGTCTTTCAAAGAAATTTTCACATCCAAGAATCAGAAGTCACTGTGCTTATCTTGCTCAAATGGATTTTTGCCATTATTCAGCTGTAATGACCGGAGTTTTCATATCAAAGTACCACAAGTCAGCTGGGATTGGTGTCAATAAACCGCGAAGAGTGCTTCTTAATCCCGGGAGAAGCTTGTTAATGCCGACAAGAGCTCGTTAATGCCGGGAAGAGCTGTTTAATCCCGGCGACCAACCGACAAAGGAGACTCCCGGTGGCACTTTTTATCCTAAGATTACATTATTAGTTATACCTACCTGTCCTACTTCATCACCGGATATCCTCGTGATTTATAGCCTTTGGCGTCATTCCTCCAGTTCACGATATTCCTGTGGTATCTCTGGTTTTTACTACATCCATTGCAGAGCGGCAAGTTCTTTGGCTCCGGACCAAGAGATTTAAACTGAAAAACTCGTGATATGATCAATTGGAGTTTCCTTTATACCAGTTTTTTTTAAATGGATAAACAGTATGTAAGATCTACAGTCCCTCGTATCTAGGATGAACGAAGTATATATGAAGAATTAACTAATGATGAATGTAAGTAAGTCTAAAGTCATGGTGTTTGAAAGAGAGAACAGTGTGCAATATAGTTGTGAATGATGAATACTTGAAGCGGGTCGATGAGTTTGTGTATTTGGGAGGTATGTTTACGAGAGATGGAAAGACTGATAGGGACATTGAAAGAAGGGTGAATGCAGGAAACTGCATTAACGGATAACTGAACGTGGTTGGCGCAAACAAAAAGTTCTCCAAAGAAGCGAAGCTAGCAGTATACAATGGAGTGCTGATACACAACCCTGATGTATGGCAGTGAGGCATGGAACTAGCAGAAGGAGGATGAAAGTATACTGAATGCTGTAGAAATGAGATCTCTGAGACGAATGTGTGGTAAAACCATGTATGATCGTGTGAAAAATGTTGAGATTCGTAAAGAATGCAAGGGTGATGTAAGCGTATTGAGCAAGATTAAGAAAGGGACGCTTAGATAGTTTGGGCATGTAGACTGAATGAAAGAAGAAAAGAGTGTAAGGAGAATATATGACGCAAATATGAATGGAAGAAGAAGTCGGGGACGACCGAGGAAGACATTGCACGATCAAGTGAATCAAATACTTGAGTAGGGACATGTCAGAAGCCGGAATAACAGAAGAGAATGTATGAGACGTTGTATGAAAGTGAATGAAGCAAGAAGTGTATGCCAATATCGAGTTGTTATGCGGTCCGTCCTCTCTGCCTACCCCTGCGGAGAAACGACGTGAGGGTTAGTTAGTTAGTTAGTTTAACTCTTGGTAGACAACTAACTCTCTGTATGTAGTCTGTACCAGTTGTTTCGCTATTTATTTAGAAATTTTCTATCAATGGACAATCCCTTTTCAGGGCAGGGAGGCCTGTTCAATAAATCTATAACACAGATGAATCGATTAAAACCAACTGCAAAATCTATGTGTACCAATAGTGATAGTGACTTTATCAAAGAAGTGTCATATTTGTGGTGTATGGGATCCCATGAAAAGATGAAAAACAAAACTATAATACACACTCGATTAAATTAAATTAGATGAGGTCCCTTATTTATTTATTCACGCCTAGAAGGCTTTTACATATTGATACATTTACCAAATAGTTATAGAAAGAAGTATAAAATAAGTAAGTAAAATATAAGTATATAGTTACAGCGTAATGAATAGCAGTTTTTTGCGGTTATGTTATAATTGCTGGTTGTACAAATGACTATAATATATAATATATATAATAAGTGGCTTAGTAAATGATATAATAACTAACATAAGGATAAAAGAAGTAAAAAGATAGAGACTATCTAAGTAACTAGTTACGGCGAAATGGGTGCGAATTAGGTTTTCTAATTATTATGACGTTGTAAAACAAGAACAGTTGTAAAGCGTGTTTGTAATACAGCAAACCTTTATTACGACCGATCGGGTATTTTATATAAATACAACGATAAAAAGGAGCACATTAAAAATCTAATAAAAACATTTAAATAAACTAATTTTTAGTCTAGACACAGTGTTGCAGCGGTAAACATCAATTGAACTATACTCATTGTCAAGTTCGTCATGTGTCATATTACGAATGTGTAGGAACCTATAAAAAAAGGAAAATAAATGACTTATTTAAATTAATGCGAATCTCGCACGTGTAAATTGATAAGGCGGATTTTCAAAGAATTCAGAATCAATTATATCTGTTACATGTGCAATACACCTACAATTTGTGCAATTAATATTTGGATACAATGAAAGCGTGAGAGGAAAAGAAACGGGGAAAGGGAATAAGGGAATTTTGGGAAACACCTTGCTTTATTACTAAACATTCCCAAATCCATTAAAAAAATAGTATTTATACTTTTACCTAATTTTTTTTTTGTGACCACACAAGAGTCGCAGTCGCTGCCAATCGTCTGGAGCCAGTGAGAATATGGCATCCCCAATTGTAATATGTTTTGTAAGATAGTGAGGAGGGGAAGAAGATGGGAAAGAGGAAGTCAATCTTTCAGATTTGGTCACCAAGCATGGCTAAAGTCATTTCAAGCATAGTTTCGGTTGGTCTTTCACCAGATGATACCGAAAGTATCTACCACTCTGGAATCTACCGCAAATACAAAATGAATAAATTATGAAATAATACAACATTTACTTGCGCACGCCGGAATTTGAACCCGCGAACTCCGGATTCGTAGGCAAGGATCGTCACTCAACCACAGAGGCGATTTTAACATACTACTCATTAGGGCGAAACTGGCCTATCTTGCAATCATGACGTGACATTTTGCTATCCCGCAAATAAATGCAAGACACTGCTACCTGCGCCAGGGAGTTCCGTTGTATGTTCGAATACCTATCTGTTAAATTCGTGAGAAAGAGTCAGAGGTTACATCGAAACTGTCTTCTTTCTACATTTCTCTTTTCAAAAATTTGTTTTTGTTTGAGGATTTTCGGGATTTTTCAGCGATGGCTGAAATTTTCGAACAATTTTTATATTTTTATTTTAGCACTCTAGCACTTCAACAGTCACGAGTCGCCACTTAAAGGTAAACGAAACGTAATACGCGCTCACAGATGTACGTACGGAATGAGAAATGGAATGAATTGCTATTTCTCATTCCTTTTTAGAAACTTATAAAAATACAATATAGTTTTTTTAAAACTAACAGGTACAGTATTTTTATAAGTTTCTTGAAGGACTTGAGCTTTAAACATTCAATAAAAATTTATTCCATATGGACAGCCGCCAACAGATCTCATTATTTAAAACGTGCTAAATGCCTCTTTCTTTCTAAATTATTTAAATTACATCATAAATATTATTTTACTGAATATAACTTCAATCATTTCATACGCTGCTTCGTTTCTGATCGCTAACTACTAGTGGAATGCAGTCGATAAAGGTTGAAAAGCTGTGCCTACCCCATGAAAAACGATCCATAATAATATACCAACAGAAAATGGGAAAATGTGACAAATTTCCGATCTAAACGTATTTTTTTCATTGGATTTTGTAAGGAACTTGTACGATCATTTATAAAAAAACGTCGGAAGAATAATTTGGCCATTTTCAAATAATTCATACTCGATTTTGAAAAACTAGGGATAGCCTACTTTTGATAATAAAGTAATGCACGCCACTGCCAGCTACTTACCAGAGTGGTACTTGAAGCCAGCTCATACCTTACAAAGTCACTATAAGATTGCAATTATAAGACAATCTCAAATTGAACAAACCATGAACATTTCTACATTAGAAAAGCGTAGGAAAGACTTAGATCTTATTTGAATTATAAAAATAATTAATTGTATCATTGACTCAGCTTCTTTGTTGCAACTCATTCAGTTCAACATTCCTTGCCGTAGACTCCACTGTTCACAATGTTGAGATTTTTAACTCAAGCCAGGGCCTTGAAATTTTTGGTACCAGTCTGAATGATTTTTGTGGGGCTTTACGAAATTAGAACTCGAAGATTATCATTTAGAATGTGTACAATCCTCTTTTTGTCATTGCTTCATTCTTGTATTATGTATGTGCTGTTCTTTTTCTGTAGCTCTTGTTTATTTCATTTCGTGTTTTTTTTTGTAATTGAACATTGGTAAATAAAAAACAAATAAATAATAATAAAAACAATCGAATCTTAGACAAAATATACAAGATTGACAGTATACCTACATACAAATTGGAGACCTTTACAAACCGCGTGATGTGTTAGTTACGGTAAGAACAGAGGGTTGGTAGTTAGTTGGTAGTTGGTTCGTAGCAGAGTAACTGGTAATGGTAAGGCGATATCGGCAATTCTCCGACGGAAGCAGCCGCACCCCGTCCCGACCAGTCTCCGCCCGTCACACTCCCTGACAGCTGTCACTCGCTAATATGCTAACAGGATCATCACGCTACATCTACAATACCAGGGAATATATAGTTTCAAGAGTGGGTGGCCGTGCTATTTAAAAAATTATAGTACCTACACCTAGGTACATATGGTACTGTCCTACCTTGGAAGAATAATATAATTATTTAATCACTGAAGATATATATATATATATATATCGTATTGTAAAATGTTTGTGTAGTGTCAGGGAACATTTCTCCATCTTCACTTGTCAACTGTGGTTAGAGGTGCATAAATGTGGAGATAATCTTCTCTACCCAGCGAGCGGGCTGCCTATTGTTACTGTAGGGCTTTTATTTATTTTTATTTCAAAGAATTGTAAACCGTGTTTAATGCGCTAGCGGCACTTGCTGATGGCAATCTTATGTTTAACTCCGCTCACTAAGGTAATGGAGGGTAATCATTGAAGATAAAATGAACAAATATCAAATGAAATATGAAACAGAAAAAAACACACGAATAAAAAGGTTACGGTCGCATTTGGGATTCGAACCCAGGACCCAGGAACTCTCGGTCTATCCGGAACCCTGCTCTCCGACCAATAGAGCTAATGCCACCTTATTGTTCTCCGTCACTTTGATCGATATATTACTTCAATTTAAGAAGTGTTGAATAATATCACTTTCAATTAGTTCCCATATGTTTTTGGCTGCTATCTTTCTATATTGACTATAAGATGCTACGTATGTATGACTTGTATAGCGCCGTTTTTGCAAAAAAATCACCTAAAGGGGGCCGTATAAATACTACTTGCTATGGTTTATCTTATTATGTACAAACAGATACAGAAACATACTTACCTGGCAGGTCGCCCCAGCTTAAAACGTTAATTTACATTTCGCTTGGGAAGATTTTACACGCACATGACACACTATTAGAAAACACTGCACATTGCATAAAATTGCAGTAACTGTTTTATCCTATTTGTAATTGATATTATATTTATTAGAAGGTTATTAGTAAAAGAAGAGTAGGTATTGAAACATTATTTTATTTGAGATTTTCGATAAAAATTATTTACAATTACAAATATTTATTTACAATTTCGCGGACTATGAAAAGTTTCAATTTTTTTCTGTTAATTACTTTATGTGGGTACTAACGGCTAGCTTCGCTATGGTAATTAGGTATGCATGCTGATTAGTATGTAATTAGGTAACCATTCATGGATATGACTTTCCGAAGAGATGAGTTTTGCTCTGAATTCTGTTGAATCTTTAATCAATCTTAGATCGTATGACAGTTTATTCCAGGCTTTAGGGCCTGACACGCTGAAAACTCGCTCACCGAACTTGGTATCCGGTGTGCGCTTTGGTTCCTTCAGCCTTCCGATAGCCGATGACGTCGCTGATCTAAGAGTTGACTGGCTTGAATTCGAATTTAAGGGATGCATAATTCCGATAGGTAAGCCGGAGACATCCCGTTAATTTATTTAAATACCGCCCAGCAAATCTTGAACTTGATTATTTTAGGACACTTAAGCCAGTGAAGATTTTTAAGATGCTCTGAAATATGGGAGTATTTAGATACGCCTGTAATAAGTGACCGGTCAGTGGCTGAGTTGGCATCGTGTTTGGGTCTCACCCAGGCATCGTGGGTTCAATTCCTCGGCTGACTAAGTCCTCCATTACAACACAAGCAACATCTTCCGCTTACTGTGATGGTAGTAACAGATTTTCAAATATTGTCAGGTTATTCGTAACCAGGGAGTATTTGTCTTTCATTAAATTTTTTTAAAAAAATCTTGCCGCAGCGTTAAAAATGGATTGCAATTTGTTAATTTGATAGTTGGGGAGACTTGCCTAACAAGCATTCGAATTATTGAGCATGTCGTTTTAATTAGGGTATCCAAAAACGGCTTGACACTTCAAACATGTGTTCTGCTTCAAAATCCTTCTCAGATCGGAATCCATTGGTAAAATCAATTCAACATAATATAGCCACGATACTACGATACGATAACGAATTCCGAATCTTTCAACATTTCAGTATGAATAAATCATCTTTTACAAAGAGAAATCATTATTTTGTTATATTTCATGTTTTATGTCTTGCCTACAAATACTCTATATGAATTTCGACTTTTAAATCTACAATTCCAATAATAGCATGGCACATAGGAACAATCTAAGATATTAATGAACAGCTCGCACTGCAAACAGTGGATCGTTTTTACTAAGTTGCCACTATTTCCTTGTAAAAGAAAAGGTCTCTCCTTGAATTGGGGACGGCACATGGTCGCGGACAATGTGTGTACGGAACGTTTAATATCGGTTTATTTTTTCGACTAAGATTCGTGATTGCTTTAAAAATAAACGATGCCACGCCGACGTTTGTTTATTTATTTATTTATCCATATCCCTCACGACAAATCGACTGTGATTAGGAAAAAGGCAGTAACCATAAAATTTAAAATTTTGCAAGAGAAGCAAAAAACGTTTTTAAGAGAGATTTTTTTTCATAATGAATGAGTATTTTCGAAAAGGAAACGTAATTGCGGCATAGATTCGACGGTCTCCGTGATTGAGTGGTTACGACCTTGGCTACGAATCCGTAGGTCGAGGGTTCAAATCCCGGTTGCGCAAGTGAGTTTCAATTGTGTTATATCACAATTTATTCATTAAAAATAATATGTAGTACATTTACAGCACGTTCCAGAGTGGTAGATACTGCCAGTATCGCTCTGGTGAAGACCACCATTCAGAATCGAAACGTTGCTTGAAATGATTTTAGCCGTGTTTGGTGACCGGATCTGAATAGCCAGGTACTTTCCCACCTTCCTTCTTCCCCATCTCCTTCCCCTCCTCACTACCTTCAACAACATATCCCAATTCTCACTGGCTCCGGACGGTTGGGACCACTCGGAGCTCTTATGTGGTTTCGCATATTAAAAAAAAAGATGTGGATCAAGTCGTTTTGATAACATGATTTTTTTTAAATGTATAAACTTTTCACTATGAATTAGATAGTTATGGCTTAATTCCTTTCTCCGAGATAATATTTAGTTTAAAAAAATCATTTTCACAAAACATGAAAGTTACCGCCTTTTTCCTAAACACAGTCGATTGATGTGAAGATAATTTTTTAAGATTTGAAGCTATTGCCTTTTGTAGAAATTCTTAAGCATGCCAAAGTATTTGGAAGTGTTTCCATATAATCTCTTTGTTATAGTTAGATAAGTTGTATTTAGAAAGCAGGTGAAGAATTAACTATTTAAGAACTAATATGACAAGCTTGTCGTTTTGCCAAATTTTCCCACTGTCCCGCCAAGTCAGTCGAATTATGCCACCCCTATTTTGGAATTAAGGGTTTGCAAAACAGAATTTACAAACATTTCTTAAAAAGTGGAGGTTTTATGCACTTAAAAAAAATATTAATATTTTTTAAGATAATCTCTACTCAGTCGTCAGGCTGAAAATGTAATTATGTGAAATTCCCTCGATAGAAAAAATCGCAAAGTATGCTCCGAAAATTAAAAAAAAAACAGGTTTGTTCTGTGTGAATTACCGTGAATTATTGTGATTTCTGAAATGTTTAAGGTGAATTACTTTGAATAGGTCACAATTTCTGTAAATCCAGTCTGCCGCCTCTTACCAATTTTGAACGTTTTACTACTCCTTTGGACCCCGTGCAAACATAGCCCCTTCTTAACCTATATTAATTGTTTTTGTGTTTAATTCGTTTTTTTTGCTTATTTCGATTTCTGGCAGTCATAACCCGTCTCAGAACAGACATCGTCTAGTGACATGCTATGGGTTTGAAAAAAATCATAGTGTTTCTTTAAATGCTACTTAACACATTCGTTTTGAGTTTTTTGATCTATCTTAAATATGTCGTGTTTTATTAATATTTATAGAAATGTCACTTACGTCCATTTATTCTAAACGATCTTCATATTGGCGCGCTCTTTCTATCTTTCGAATGATCCTATCTGCCTTTCAACATCGGTCAGTCGGGATTAGGAGCCTTTGCTACACAGACCTGTCGCTGGTTTGGCACCGAAAATTACGTCATTTCTGAGAATTTACTTGTTAGAAAAATATATACATAGGTTAAATATTATTTTTCAAATATGGGAAATAAACAAAAAAAATCTAGTACTTTTAAGAAAATTTTACATATGCGAAAATATAGAAAAAAGTAAGTCGAAGCTAAACTAAGGTACGAAGAAAATTGTTTTGTGAATATATGTTTATCATGTAATATTATATAGATTATAAAAATTATTTATTTATTTAGTAATTTTTATTTTTTTTATTATCAACTGTCTGCCCACATCGTATACTCAAATATTTCAGACATGTTGCTCGCCAAACCGAGAACTCCAACCTGGAGAAGCTCATGGTCACTGGCAATGTGGAAGGCAGGAGAAGCAGAGGAAGGTCACCGATGCGCTGGAGTAACTAAATTTCGCAGGCGTCCGGAACGTGGGTGTCCACAGCTGTCCACGCAGCGCAGAACCGCGTCTTCGTGGAGGAGCTTTGTACGCCAGGGAGATTAGAGTGGGGTCACGATCCTCAGCAATGAGAAAGCGACTAAAGAAGATTATGCTTTATGTTTATCATCCCTTATGGTTTAATTAGAAATGTTTTAACACGTGTTCTTTTCTTCTCTTTCCGTATCTTATTGTATTAGTTTCATGCTCTACTTCCCTTATTTCGTTTTATTATATAGCATCTCTACCAACAGAAAACTGAACCAAAACTATCATCCAGTCAACATTTTAACTGGATTATTAACATTACGCACTTCCCAATGCTAATGTCATAAATATGATCATGTTAATACTCTGTAAATATTCCAAAACAATAAATAAATAAAGGAAGATGACAAATAAATTACATAAAAAAATTTCATATGCGACGACCACACAATCGTCCAACGTCCAACCCGAACTCGGTTCGGAGTAGGGACGTTGGCCGATCGTATAGTGGCTATAAATCGGGCGACTACACGATCGGCCAAGGTTCCAACTACGAACTCCAAACTAGTGATCCCATTTTAGCTAAAATCTATCGGTCTACCGATATTCATAGAAAACCTACTGAAATTTATAATATTATTGACACAATTCATTTCTCATTAGGTACTCTGGAAATAAATAATAGGTATCCATTAAATAACAATTATTGGCAATCACCAAATCACCCATCCTTTGTTTCTTGAACTTCACATAAAAAAAAATCTAGTTACATCTTTTTGTCTTTCAAAATGTTAAAAAAATATCACAAAATTCAATGTCATAGCCCCCATCGCTTGTCGACAGCTGTTGCTCCTGTTTTAGCTCCGTATTTTATCTTTATGCATAGCCTGAGTGAGATTGCAGTGGAAAAAAATAACAACTAGTCCCGATTATACATCTGATTAGCCATTGAGGTATTTTTTTTATGAAAAACGGCGCTATACGTATTATCCAATTATTATTTTTCATAATATGCATTTATTTGGGGGTTAGTTGGAAATTTAAGTCTTTTTTCGTCAATACAAACATAGTTCAGTCATGTTTTATTCTTCGCGCAGCACGTCATACTGAACGGTCAATGTGACCAATGTGTGGAGTCCGGTTCGTACGAGTTTGGTCAACTAGTTTGAAGTTTGGGCCAACTAGTTCGCCACCGGATCGATCTCGGGCCAACTCGCCGAACTTGAGCCAACGTTTGCCCAACGCGTACGGACTACCCCTCTACACAATGAGGTTGGGCGATCGTGTAGTCGTGGCATTATCCTTTTATCTTTGGATTAAACTAAGATATCTATTGCATTCTCAATGCAGTTGGGGGAATCTACTGTATCGGGAGGTATGCCAGAGCTAGCTACGCAGTTCTATTCGCTAAACACAAATAACTACATTGAATTCTGAAGCCCGCCGTAATTTAGGGCGATACTAAGTATTTTCCACTGTGCATCATTCACAATGCGCGTTCTGATCTAGCAGTGGCGCATCGTAATATTTCTCTGGTCATATGCTATTTTGGTTATTATCAAACGTTTTTTTCAAAAGTGAATATCGACAACTGCACGTACGCATTGATAATATGGCATCCCCAATTGGGGTGAGTCGTGTGGCTGAGGGGAGTGGGTAGGGCGATGTGAATTCTTGTCTTTCACTAGGGAAGTGCTGAGAGCAATGGGGACTCGTGATTTTCCTCTGTATTTTTTTTGATGTCATTGTATTTTTTTTTTGTTTTAATCGTTTTCAAGTTTAATTTGTAGAACTCCCTTTTTATTTAAAGTTTTTAAAATTTATTATCAACTACTATTATTCAATTTAAAAAAAATACGGTTTATTAATAAAAAAAAGTTCCACTAGGTAATTATTATTACGCATTACAGCTGTTTCGCCTTCTGAAGGCATTATCAAACCGTGGAGATGCCACTTACAGATTAAGGATGTTATTGTAGCCGGAAATGGTAATAAATAAACAAAAACATACATTTTATTAACTTCGATTTACCACTCTCTTATTTAAGAGCGACATAAGTAATGAAAAGAGATGTACAACGCATCTCTCAAGGGCAGGATCATATTAACCATTGGAACGCAGTGCTCCCGCGATCTAATACTTCGGTATTGTGCCGAGGTTTAATTTTCGTAATAACTTAATTGTTTTTTTCCAAAATTATGTTTTTATAAATTGTATCAACTTACCGGATAATGTGTACATACTCGTATATTTATAAAAAATGCACATATCTATCATACGTAATTTCCCCAGAATAGCTACTTATATCACGAGAAATGATTTTTTTGACACCGATCGGATACGCAGGTGTTCAATGGATACAAATTTTGCGTGTCCGATGGGTGTTTCGGCGCATTAAAAGTTAAATTAACAATCATTTGGGTATTGGCATCGCAACCAGAATAGAACATGGTACTCAAACAGATACATTGCTTGCATACAGCATGTTGCAAACTTGTTATTCTACTAGAAAAATAAATTGCAGTGAAAATGAAGTGAAGAACACAATGTTTCGAATACTTACCTATTCAAATTCGATGGTCGTATGGACTTGTTTTCCCTTCCTCGCTAAGGGTAATAATATTATTGAGCAATAACATTATCATAATATTCGTATTGAAAAATGGTTTGCTCATGAATTCTCTAATTTAATAATAGTTTTTTTTTGTATTGAACAACAATTAAAGCGGTTAAAGTCACCCAAATTAAGATTAAATTTTCACAAAAACAAAAAAAAATACGTATTTAAAATACGAATCAAAATCGAAAGATAAAAATTTCCATATTAATCCAAAAACAGAATACACGTGACGTTAGATGCTCCAAATACAATAATACCAACATAACAAGTTGTTTTTATGAGATGATTATTTATTCACTGTTAAATAACGATTGATAAATTCTGCGTTTGATATATATTTTTTTGTAGCAATAATATTTTTCACTAGAGTTCCTTATTCAATACACGTATGAATCGGCAAACTTTATAAAAGTGATATGTAATCAAATTTAGAAATTTTTGGTACCAGTTTAAATAATTTTATTAGGCTTTACAAAATTAGAAATCATTTAAAATGTCTAAAATTATGGACACTACCAAAACCTTCTTTAGGCTTTGACTCGAGTGTTCTTTAAAATTTATATTTTTGTTTTATTTTTGTCATTGTTTCATTCATGTATTATGTATGTGCTGTTATTTTTCTGTAGCTCTTATTTATTTCATTTCCTGTTTATGCATTCTGTGCAATTGGATATTGGTCGGTAAATAAGTAATAAGAGATTATAAAGTCGTGGAAGTACGAAAAAAAACTAGTCCGACTTTTTGTACTTTAAATCATCTTTAAAAAGTGTGCCGATTCATACGTGTGTCGAATTATCCGATCACCAACAATCAGTACGCATAAGCAGAACAAAACTTTTTTAAAAATTTGAATACCGCACAAGAGTCCCAACTGTTCCCAACCTTCTGTAGCCAGTGAGACTATGGCATCCCCAATTGGAGAATGTTGTGAGGCTGAAGGTAGAGGGGAGGGGAAGGAGAACGAGAAGAGGAAGGTGGGAAACACCTGACTATTCATATCGGGTTACCATACACGGCTAAAGCCATTTTAAACAACGTTTTAATTCTGAATGATGGTCTTTCACCAGGGCGTATCTTCCACTCTGGAACGTGATAAAATATACTATATATTATTTTAAATCATTTAAATGTGTAACATCACAAATTAATTAAGTAAATTCTGATTCTTAGTCGAGAGACTTACCCTTTGACCACGGAGACCGCGCTACACGCCACTGCGAGATAATGATGTAGGCAGGTACCAAGTGGCCATATATTATTCAATAGGCGTACATTTTGGCACCTCACTTCTGTTTGGAGTCGGTGATGCACATGCCGAGATCAGAAGACTTATGGACGGGGCGGCTGCTTAGGATTAGCGAGTATTAATAGCCAAATAGCCAATCGATGATAATTACTCACGGCTGAGAGATTCCATATCACGCGCGCCGAAACAATGCGCCCTCGTCCGTAAACACCCGACCGGATGCGGAACCTGTCCAAAATGGGTCTAAATATAGGCCACCGCGAACATATGGGAGGCGTCAAGCCCCCAGCGCGTTGTCTAGGGGGACCAGAGGTGAAGTTGAGGGAACCAGTGGGAGTGATTCATAAATTATTATTAAATTATGCCCGACGCCTCTCTCAGTTCAGTCATGGCCCTGCCGCTGAGAGATCCGTTGTAAACTAGCGGCGTTCGTGAGAAAGAGGGAGAGGTCAGAATGAATGTATGTGTTTACCTTCTAACCCAGGTTCATTCTTAAATTCTTCAAAAATACCCTCCACCCAGCATGTCCAAAGATGACAAAGGTTAATTACTTGCCTCAGAGCCTCCCGTGTGGAGCTAATATAAAAAAAAAACTTTTTAAAGCTTTACACCGTATCTGTTTGCACATTTAAGATAAGCCCTCGCAAGTGATATTTGTAGAGCGTCCTCGAGGTGATTTTTTTACAAAAACGGAGCTGTACAAATCATTCAATTATTGTTATTATTATTCATTATAATATTAATTATTGAAAATAACATCATTATCTCTCAGCCGCAGCCAAAATCACGCAAAACACACGTGGACGGCAGAAAACAAAGCTGGTGCAAAAATGGGTGTCACGTGGCCATTACCACCAGCCGTTGAAATCGTACTTCGGGCAAATCTATTAATTCTGACATCAGTAGTAGGTAGGTACTAGGTACCTAAAAAGTTTTATTTAAAATATATATTTTTTCAGTATTACAACAGTCGTAATGAACATTGGTCAAGATTTTACATTATATTTAATAAGGTGCATTATATTGTGCTGTTATAATTTGTGTTTCGTTCCGAACGTGCCGGACGCCTTTTTAGCCATTGGATTAAATTAGCGTGGATTCCCAGCGAGCTCCTGTGTTCCCAGAATGCAGCTCGGCGCTCGTTGCTCGCCGCAGTACATACCAGACATGGGCTAAATTGATGAATGAATTAAATGAATAAATTCAATCTCGTGACATACCTGATCTGATTTTCAATTTAAAATGAAATTAATTCTCCATTCCTTAGCTTAGATCTTGCAACCCTACGATTATTTAATGTGCGGCGCCAAAAGCACATCGTGGATACCATGGACATCATCGCAAAGTTGCCGGTGATATTGAGAAGTGTGCAGGACTTTATCTAACGTATAGAATCTCGTGTCGCAATCCATAAAAACAGCGTACGTCATCGTTCGCACTAGTCCGTAGCGGAAAACCCCTTTAGTTGACTAGTCTTCCGAGCAGCGCATATTTACTTTCGCAGTTCGTATTCCCTAATTCAAGAAATTGAGAAATGTATTCCGTATTCAGTTGTGATACCGCAGTCACTACGCGTCTGGCTCGTCGACATCGAGTCTGTCCATACGTCCGCAGTGCACAAGTTAGTCAAGTCACTGCGAGACACTAGTGAGAAGTTCCTAATTCAATCATCAATGCCCGCGGCAACTCCGTTCGCGTTAGTCCCAACGCAACCAAGCCGTCACTTTCACTAGCCGGGCGGGAATTTTCGAAGTAATCCGTACTCGGTAGGGTGCATCATTTTTTGGCGTAATATTGTCTTTGAAAACGATACCATTATTTACTATATTAAGGTGTAAACAGATTTTTCGTAGTATTTATTATCCAGTTGAGTAAGATTGTTATTTTCGCTTTTATTTTATTTATAAATATGTTATTTCCAACACAAGTGCAATTTGCGATGCGAACAAATTCCCCGTATTCATTTATTTCTTGTATACTTTTTTAATGAATTAAGGAATGAATTAAATGAAGAAATTCACAAGACTACGTGAATCAGACTAAATCGATACGTACAATTGTTGTTCTCGGCCATAAGCGCCTGTCAGCAGCATATAAGGCGCATCTGATAGCCGATCGTCCCGCTACCTGGCGGCTGTTTACTGCTCGGTGCATCGCGTGTTTACGTACGGCCTTGCTGTTTATATCTGCTTAGTGTTCCCGCCGCGCGAGCACCCAACCAGCCTGCCAACCAACCAACCCGTCCGCTCTTTGTGCCACATTATAATATACGGTCCCACACTTGTTTGTGCACGGTTTACACAAAACAATGATTCCAAACAATCGAGTTCATTACACTTTTTATTCGGGTGGCGTCTTACCATTATTCTGGAAATATTCTCAGTGCGCACACGGCGGCCGGAAACTAGAGATACCAAAATGCTAACGTAGTAATATAATAGATTGGTGTTTTCTGTGCAGGTCTAATGAAGCAAGACGTTAAGTAAACAAGTGATAAAGTATTAATTGATAAACTAAAGTTCTTAAAAACTTAAGACAAGATTTTTGTGCATAGCGCAAAGGGTAACAATTATTATTTTTATAAACAATAATTATTAATCTAAAAACACTCATCCAAATTGAAAAAACCTTCCGAGCAAAGATAAATGTCGCCGGCAGGACTCGAACCCGCACCCTTCTAATGTCCGGTCAGATGCTCTACCGTTGAGCTACGTCGGCTTATCGCAAACCCGCCAAGTTAATCAATATATACTAGTGTTCCATTCAATAATTACTGTTTTTATTATATTTTCACCTGTAAAGTAATAAAGTCATTGCAAATTACACATTCGTAAAAAGAATTTACATAATTTGTGGCTTGCCATAATTATAATGTAAGCACATAAATTTGTTCTGAACCACTTAAATTTAATATTAGATATATTTAATATGAAATAATAATATTAGACCGTCGGTGGCTGAGTTGGCATCGCGTTTGGATCTCACCAAGGCGTCGTGAGTTCAATTCCTCGGCTGGATAAGTCCTCCATTTACGAAACAAGCGACATCTTTCGCTTACTGTGATGGTAGGAGATTTTCAAATATTGTCAGGTTATTCGTAACCATGGAATGTTTGTCTTTCTTTATTAGAAAGAAAGAAAAAGAATATATTGTGATATCGACAAAGCGAAATTGAGTACATGCAATATATTTCATTGAAGTTGTTTAGTACAAATGTGTTTATATTATCGATTAGGAGTGATTCAGCCCCTTAGAATAATAGAAAACATTTATTTTTACAGTATTTATTAGTGTAATGTAAAAGGTGGTTAAAAGAAAGATTTATTGTTTTTTTAAAATTATAATGGAAAGTATACGATAGTACTTTTATTTTTATAACATGTAGTAAGAAGTTGCGTCAAGCTTTTTAGATACCTACGTATTTTCGGCTCTCCCCAGGTTGATCTAAGGCGGCCAACTGGACGTCATCCTTCTGGAAGTGGCGCCAGTATGCATAATCAATATCATTAATTAACTGCTCATTCTCGTATTTTCTTTTAAATTTCACTAAATAAAAGCTCTCAATAATGATTTGCCCCTACCAAATCTCTATTTTTATGGTATTTGAAACGATTTAATGATATTTTCTGTAAAAACCGATTTACCTAGAAATCAATTGTGATAATTATAATTCTTTATTCTGAGAGGTACTTACTGTTGAAATCTGTTTCCCCCTTGTAATGATGGCAGGTTGTTCATGACTGTTTTATAATGACATGAATGCTATTTAAATCAATTGCACATTGGTTATGAAAATGAATTAAAAAGTGTTTGTTAATCCCTGAATTATTTAAAGGAATTATATTTTTTAAGTTTCACGTAAATACTGAAGAATTGATAATTTTTCTTATTTTGTTTATTAACTTTCTATGTGGATATATTGTTATTTTGTTTATGTCTAGTTGTTCCAGTAAGTTCGATATAAGACCCTACATTTCTATATAGGTTTAGGGTAGTTGTCACTAAGTGAGACGTGATTGTTCTCAGAGATGGTCTGCGAATATAAAATTAGTGCTTTTATTATTATAGCAACGCATATTCTCTTTGTAACTAGTTGAAAAAGTCCTTCCCTTCTGTCCGGTGGCATTGGAGAGGGTTGAGAGTCTCTCAAACGACGAAAATACTGCTGAATTTTCGAGGATTCACAATATTCAAGCATAAGTAACAGACTAAGATACCTCGATACTATGGTGTGAAGGTACATTTGTAGAGGGAGAGTGGTAAAGGGTGGAAGGCGTCCAGCTGCATGGGATAAGTACCATACACTGTTATAATATGTCTAATCAGCAGTGGCGTGCATATAGTGCATATTAGAGTAGGCAGTAGAAAAATTGCAAATAATTGATATTAAAAAGAAAATCCCCAGACAACACCCTCCGTGCAAGTTTTCTCTAATGGCTTAACTACTGGGTGTAACCAATTTTGGTTGCGGGATTACCTAAGCCACATCAAATATCCGAATAACCGCCTTATTTATGCATATTACAAGCCAATTACCGGATACAAAAAGTTTCAATCTTTTTTCCAATAAATAAACACAGAAAATATTTTGAAAGAAAGTCAACGCCATTATTTTGTCAGTAAAGTTGTTATAATGAACAGATAGGTGGCGATGATTGCTAGATTTGCTGGCATTGCCGAAAAGCACTGCTTTTCAGACATTAACATAAACGAGTTGTCCCTTGACGCGCATTGCGTGCACATGTACGTTTGAATAAGGTGTACGCCATTTTGAATGCTTAGTTATTGCCTTGACACGTTATAGTGGTGCAGTCGGCGCTGCGTTTCGTGGTTGGTACTTAGCGCGTATTTTTTTAAAGTGAATATTGTTTTCTTACAATAATTTTAATATTATTCATATTTTCATGCGTGTTAGGTGGGGTAGGTAGTGCGTATGTGCCTATATGGATGGCACGCCTCTGCTAATCAGTATGTGCAGTATAATAGGATTTATATTTACGGAGTGTTTGTTTATAGTTTCAACGCCGAGACAACTGGCGGGAGATGAGCGGCCAACTGGCCAAGGAGCAAGGGCGGATATCTCCTTTATGGCCGACAGATGCACGCAAGTGCTATACATTAACATTAATACGAGTTCACAACAAACATACATACTCCTAAATATCTTGCTCTGTTCCGAATGTCGGTGCTTTATTATTAAAATGCCTCCGAGTTGTTACCAGTGAAAAATCAAGATGCAACTTGACTTGCCAGATGAAAATTTTACTTCACGCATAGGTGAATTAATTCCACTTTAAAACATGTCCTGCAAAAGTACGCCATTTCGATGCAGATTTCAAATGTAGAATAAAAATAATCGTTTGCTAAAATATGTTATACGTAGGTACTTTATTTCGACATTAAAACATGTCCTGCAAAAGTACGCCATTTAGACGCATATTTCAAATGTAGAATAAAAATAATCGTTTGCTAAAATATGTTATACGTAGGTACTTTATTTCGACATTAAAACATGTCCTGCAAAAGTACGCCATTTGGACGCATATTTCAAATGTAGAATAAAAATAATCGTTTGCTAAAATATGTTATACGTAGGTACTTTATTTCGACATTAAAACATGTCCTGCAAAAGTACGCCATTTGGACGCATATTTCAAATGTAGAATAAAAATAATCGTTTGCTAAAATATGATATAGATAGGTACTTTATCTTTTGCAAGGATTTGAAAATATTATTTTATGTAGGTACATACCAGCCTAAATTGAAAGATGTTCAACACTTCCTTGCCAGTGATGTCAACTGATTTGACATGTCTTTAATTATTTCAATATCTCTCTAAGTAAATATATTACTCGCAGAGTTCGTATATTATTTTAGGTGTTTCGCACCAATAGGTTTATGTATTGGATAAAATAATTAAAATGTGTTAATTATTTATTGGAAGGAATAGAATTTTTTTTTGTCAAAAAACCGGGAAAATGTTAGTACATGTGTACGAATGGTGCGGTAATGAGCGAGAGGGGTACGGGGTTTCGCTCGCCGTGCCGCGATGCGTAGTCGTCAGTAGTAGCCTGCGATGTGCCGGCTGTAATGGACGTATAATGCGTTTTATGCGTGGTCGATATATTTTCCTCGGTTTCAATATTTTACTCACGTAAATATGTACTATTAATAAAATAATTACAGAAGTAAATGTAACCATTAATTTTCATCCAACATAAAAATTATTATATTCTAAATGTGTAGGCCGGTATACTGAGCGTACAGCACCGGTGCTAGGGTGATTTATTAGCATCGTAAAGGAAGGGTTTCACACGGTTACATAGGTACCTACATTATTTACATTTTTTAATATGTCACACTCGTATTTACGCACAAGGATATAATAAAGTAAGTGAATACCGCACGAGATCCCTATTGTCCAAAGGCAGGGGGATTATGGCAAATGGACATGTTAGAAACTGGAAATGTTGTGAGGCACAGGGAACAAACAGGAAAGAGGAATTAGAAAGGGGAAAATACGTACGATGATTGGAATGCAATAAAAGTATAGGTACTTACACGCAGGATTTTTATTTGATCTTCATGATGTGAGGTGAACTTCTATTTTAAAACGTGATTCACTTTAGATTTCTTTTACTTTGCTTTTTTATTATAATGTGGATACTTTGCATTCAATAAAATAAATACATAAAAGTGCCTGCCCCACCAAATCTAGTTACTGAAAAATACTGAACATGGATACGAGCAGTGGTGCGCGCAGAATTTTTATTCACGGTGGGCAGTAGGGAAAACATGAATTATAGAAGAAAATAATATTAACTAAATGAAAGATGAAATCGGAAAAAAAAACGACAGAAAATAAAAAGATTTCAGTCACATCTGGGACTCAACCCAGGACCTCTCTATCCGGGCAACCGCTTAACCAACCTAGATAATGAGACCAGTTAAATTTTTGTCATCTTCATCGATATCATATCTCAAATTCAAGATTTGTCAATATTGTTTTCCATTTTTAATCCCAGATGCGACTGAAATCTTTTTATTTTCTGTTGTTTTCTTCCGGTTTCATCCTTCATTTAGGTTATGTTAATATTAATTTCTTCAATGATGAAATATTACAATGAGATTTTTATATCTCAATAAAAATAATAAAAAATTGAAAACATGAATTAATTGTTTTTTTGCTAAGAATGAATGAGCTGCTGGCTTCGGCCGATTCTTGTTGGGATTACCTGCCACATCAAATATCTGTTTATGCACGTTACAAGCCAATTAGTGGATATATAAAATTTCGATGTCACAAAATTAAATTTATCAATAAAGGTACCAACAGATGGCACTAGTTCCTACATTTTGTAATTTTTACCGATAGGCACAGCCTTTTGCAACTGACAAACGAGTCTTCTATGGAATGCGCATTGCGCACACGTGTAATTTTATTGTGAAGAATAACGTCAGTATTTGAATAATATGTCATTTTGCATACTTAGTTCCTGATTTTGACACGTTATAGTAGGGCGATCGGAGTGGTGCGCGCGGCGCTGCGATTCGTAGCTGGAAAGTGGGAGGTATATATTGAATTCTTATTATTATTACGGTAGTGTAGGCAGTACTTATGTGCCAATATGGTATGCACGCCTCTGGGTACAAGTAGCTACGGTAATTTCAAGCAGTGCAACGCTTCTCTTCTGAAATATCACACTACAGCAATGCTGAAAGTGCTCGAATATAGGTACCTACTGGACGCCCTCGTCCGCCTTCTGACGGCAAATTAATGGTTTGTACACATTGCCTTATTTAACTTACGAGTAGAATATGCGTATAGTCCTAAGCAGTATTTCATTTTTACTGGGTCCTTTAAACTCCTTATAGTTTTCCAAATATACACACGCCCGCTGCGTAGTGTTTTCTTTAGCGAGCCATGAGTATATATAATTATCTACTAATATACACCAGTGGCGTACATTGCTCTTTGAAAAGGGGTAAGCTGTAGCTTATAGCGTAGCTGATTATCATGACTACATAACCATTATTTTTGCTATTTGTTAATGGTGTTCTTACTATTTTCAACCACGTCCAAGTTTTAATATTTCGATGATATATGAAAATATACAACACTGTAAGAAATATTAATGATTGTCAAACATTATCAAGTCACTTGTCTAAACTTTTTGTATATTACCAAAAGAAAAAATTACAACTCAATGTATATAAATAAACAAAAGTCTAATTATAAACAGATATCTAATAAATAAACAAATATAATGAATATAATACATGTGTAAAGAAATGTTTAATTTTGAAATTTCATAGAATTAAAAATTAATTAATTTTTCAATATTCGTTCAATGATATTTTACTAACAGGAACCGAGGTGAATGATTTGGGTGTATATTTTGATCAAAAACTAAATGATAATAAGATGTGTACCCGGTCTTACTCGCGATTTTTTTTAATAAAGTTATGAATTCTTTCTTATCGTTTGGGTGCCACAGTTGATTTTACAGCTAAAACAATTAATTATCTCTAAACAAAGAAATATTTATTTTAAAATTTTATGTCATTTCAAACATTCATTTTTTCACAATATACATACGTATGTAAATAAAAAAGTTCTTAAGTACATAACTACTAGTGTTTTCCATTTTTTTAATATTCTACCCAAAAAAACCTTCTTCTTTTGAATATGTAATCTGTGGCTAACCAGTGTGATATATCTATGGGCTAACATCAATACAACATGGCGGGTTCAATGTTTTTCATACTAATTTTAAAACGTTATGGCAACAGTTTTACATATTGGATTTCATTCACACTACTCTCTAAACCTTCCCTAATAAGAATAAACTGTGCTATTTTCAGGGAAACCGGTCGAGTAATTTTCGAGAAAATCGAGGACAGACGAACAGACAAACATTTATTTTTATATATGTAGCCAATTAAAAAATATCCATACCATGAAAAAAATGTACAAGTCATTCGTTCTAAGTCAAATAAAATATAACTCAACAGTGTGGCCACCAAGTTATGCTATTTATGTACCCCATGATAAAAAAAAAAAAATTCTTAAGATGTATTAACTCCAGATTGCGTACTACAAGGGAATGTTTCAATTACGGATATCTACTATGCCAACTGAATTTATTAAAATTCAGTTGGCATAGTACATAAAAATATAAATTCAATGATTGAGAGCACTGAACTATATTTGATTTCTTTTCATGTACTTCGTGAATTAACGTCGAGACTTACCTAACCTCTTATTGTGATAACTCTAACACGGTATCAAAATTGTATACTGCCATTCGCCATATACAGAATTTAGGTAAGAATAATTATAAGTACTTTCTACTAATTACTAATTATAAGTACTTTATAATTACTTATATTATAAGTACTTTCCCCTCCGTGCAACTATTCCATGAGGCTGAACTGTTAGATATGAGAAAAATTTATTGTCTACAGTGCCTAAAATATGTATTTTCAAGAAAAAAATTATTCCCAAAAAATGAAAATCGTTCTAGTAACAGGATAAATAACGTACTTGAAGTACCTTTGTGTAAAACTAGGCTTGCGCAGAGACATGCTTTTTTATTGCTCCTAAAATTTTTAATTTTCTATCTACAGAATGTAAGTGTCCAAACATATCATCTTTAAACACATACAAAAATGAAATAAAAAAACTGGATTAAAACCGAAGATATCAACCTTTTCCTGCTATAACTGTATATTTTCCCCGCTTTTCTTTCTTTGTTTTTCGATTTGTTTTCTTATCTAACTTAAAATCTTTTATTTAACATCCATATATGAATACAAATAAACCAATATACTGCAACTGATACCAGGTATACCCACGCACTGGCCTTGCCTATGTGGGATTTTTTGTTTTATATACATTACTCATAGGTTGTTCAGATGTATTTATAATTTAATGTTAAAAAAAAAACACAAAATGTTTATAATCATTGTACCTTATTTGTATGAATGTATGTTACAAAAAATGAATTAATAAATAAAAAAAATATATTTCTGAGATATTCAATACAACAATAACGAAATAATATAAACATATCTTAGTAAAATTGAAGTCGGAAAGTAGAACAACCAGTCCAATTAAATAAATTACCTAGCTCTGCTTTGAACTTATTTCATTTGATTATATAATTAGACTATTTTATCTTAACTCAATTGTTACCAAGATATCATAAAAAAATATTCTGTAAAAGTTCTTTACGTATCTATTTATTTGTTGATCGTTAAATTTATCATTATAATATTACAATTTTGCTTCTTGTTTGCTTGTGATTAATTTATGCTTTTTCTATGCTAATGTTTGCATATTTTTAAAAGTACTTTTATTTGCTATATTTTTATTTGAATTTGTAACATTGCTGCAATACCGTGTTAAATATGCGTACTGAACTGGTAAAAAAATGAATGATCAATTTGGGTGTCAATAAATGATAGTAAATAAGTCCCGAACGACAGATTTACAAATAAATGATTCCTCTGACAGTCATCTCATTTTTATCAACTTGAAATAATTATTTAACTGTATTAAAACTGATTGAAATTCTTTTTAAAAATTATACTTTTTTAACAGTATTAACCCAATTCGGTTATTATATCATTATTTTCTGATTTTATTCATTTTTCTTAAGCCTTTATGGACTGCACGCCACTGCTATCTACCTACTGTGGGTAGCTCCTTACAATTTGGTACGCACCGTCTTTATTAAATCAATTATCTTTAAAACCCGTACAGCCATCTTTGATCAAGAATTCTAACTGGCCGGAGCCAGTGGGACAATGGCATCCACGATTATGTTGTTAAGTTGAAAGGGGGGAGGGAGAAGAGATGCAAAAGGGGACTGTTGTGAAGCGCTTACCTGTCTTCACTAAGGCCGCTCTCTGACGGTCCGGTGAGGAACGAACTGTTCACTCGCCACTGGAGACACTGCGCAGAAAAGTTCCACAATGGACTGCGTTGCAAACCGTTACCTTACTTTAGCTAACTTGACTTTTCTGTGCAGTGTCTGCAGTAACGAGTGAAATGTTCGTTCCTTACCGGACCGTCAGAGAGTGGGCTAAACAGGGCTAAACCATTTTAAGCAATGTTTCAAGTCGGAATGGTGGTGATTTCAGCAAATTCTGAAAACTTAAGTAGTTTATTCTTTCAAGATGCAGAATAAGGAACTCCAGCCCAATGACGTACAAACTTAAATACCAATATATTTCGGTTTTTTGTTCCGAAAGTTGGTTGAATAGTTAAAATACTTTTCAATGTGTAAATTTTTCAAAGCCCGCCAAAACGCTCCAAATCTATGACCGTTAGAAACGTTAACTCAAGGAATAATAATAGGGCATTCATATTATCATAATATACGTATTGATAATTAATTGCTTTACTCGTGAATACTCGAATTTCTTTGTATTGAACAACAATTACAGAGCTTAAAGTCAACCAAATTAAGATTAAATTTAGCGATAACAAAAAAAAAATTAAAATAGAAAGCAAAATCGAAAAATATAAATGTCCATACTATTCCAAAAATAATATATGCGCACGTGACGCCAGATGTTCCAAGTGCAGTAACGAGGTGTTTTGATGAGATGATTATTTATTCACTTTAAAATAATGATTTATAAATTATATGTATAATTATACATAATAAAAGTTGCGTATTCCGAATCGGCGTTTGCTGATCTATATGAATATATATTTTTAAAGCCATTGTATTTTTCACTGGAGTTTCTTATTACCTATTGGTAACATTTATGAACATTAATTAGTAAGAAGAGGTAAAGTGTTCCCCAACAATGTCACTCAAATTCCAAAATCGTCCGTTTGTCGGGATTTTAAAATTATTTTTTATGAACACATCTGAAGTCCTGCTAAGTCAATTAATGTGGCTTGTTAACAGGTCTATTGAACATGTTCTAATCCAATCACCGCAATGTGTAAAAGCTGCTAATTGAGTTAAGCCAGGATCAACCAGCAATTTTTGTCCCGATCCATTGCGGTATATGGAGGTTCGCACTCTTAAGGACTTTTTTGTATTTGTATGGATTTTAAAGTAGTCACCCAACTGTCACCGTGACACTTAAACCGAAATCAATGTTTTCCACGTGAAGTTGTTACAATTTATAAATCTTTTTATACCATTGAACAGTAATTATCTATATAATTATCTTATTAAATTTAAAAATTCAATTACTTAAAGAAAATCTATATAAATTAAACTTAAAAAATAATACAACCATTATTTTATTTGTTAGAAATAAATTTATTATATAATTAAATATTTTAAAAATTATGGAATTATAAGGATTTTAAAGTAGTCACCGTGACACTTAAACCGAAATCAATGTTTTCCACGTGAAGTTGTTACAATTTATAAATCTTTTTATACCATTGAACAGTAATTATCTAAAATGCATAAAAAGAAACTGTTCAACCTTTTAGGAAAATAAAAAATAAAAACACGAATTTGCGGAAAATATTAGGTAATATAATTCAGTTTTTCTATCGATTCATTAAGAGTATTCTAGTAGAATTGCCTCCTGTATAAAATACAGTCCATAGCCGGTGTTCCGAAAGCAATCAACTGGCGATGGCCAAGCAAAATATTGACTTAGCGCCCACGCGGCTGGGAGGCATTTCAATTTGTTATTATTTGCCCGCAGGTTAACAATGGAAATATTTCTACTAAAGAGCGGGCTATCTCCAAACTCATCGGAGCAGGGGCGGTTCGTGAAACCATTATATATATATATATATGTAAGTATATAGGTATTTATAGTACACTGATACAAGCAATATAGTCCATTTCTAAAGGCAAAAAAAAATTGTTAAGTTAACTAGTTTTAGAGGGTGGTATAGAGGTTGCATTCTCAGTAATACTGATTGCTTACTAATTCGTTGGCAGATGGGACCAACGAAAAAATTGAAGAACAAGTCGTGTGAATAAAAACGTATTTTTTATAATAAATAATATTTTGGTATCTTCCACTTGAGATAGAATAACACATTTTAATTTAAAAAAATAGTACTATTAGATTATGATGTAAAGTAAGATCTAGTGTTCTCTCTTTCTAAAAAACATGTCTGACCTTAAGAGAAAGGGAGATAGACCGGGTATTATGAGGACAGTCTTTTTGTTCCCAATACAGAACAACTAGAATCGGCAAGTTAAACCTTAGAGTAATTATTGAATGAAAACAACATAATCGGGGTTCAGAATTACCCGAAGTACACGAGGTAATAGCGAACATCACTATTTTCTGAAAAAAGGACAACTACACCAATAATAAAACCATGCCACGAACTTTTATGTCGTTTTACATTTTATGCATATGTATGCAAGTTAGTCGTAGTAACGTTTGTAAAATGTAACAGCACTAGAATAAGAACAGGACTACAACCATTTAAGAACGTTGAAAATATTATGTAATTTTATTAAAAAATATATAACGGTCGGTGCTGACGAGCTAAGCGGCGTTTGCATGTAACGGTTGGTATGGGTGTGAAGGTATCGGAACCTTCTAGAACTTGATCGTTCAGAATTATCCTCTATTCACCATTACCCCACAGCCGTTAACCTACTTAATAATTACATCCTTGGGAAATAGGTACTGGGTACCTACAACTGAACAGGTAATCCCTAGAAGTGTTCTATACCGATTTGAAAGAAAACTGATGTCACCAATTTAACAGTCCAATGAAATGGATTAATCGAAAAACAAGAAAAAGTTTGATAAATTTCACCAGAAGGAAGGAAGATTTTTTACTTACTTTGGGCACACGGATGTGTGGACGTCTCCGTGGTTGAGTGGTTACGATCCTTGGACACGAATCCGGAGGTCGCAGGTTCAAATACCAGCGTGCGATAGTAAATTTTATTTGATTAAATTTTGCTATTTCCCAATTTATTCATTGTAATAATATGTAGTATATTTGCGGCGTGATCTAGAGTGGTAGATACTGTCAGTATCGTCCTGTCGAAATATCACAATTCAGAATCGAAACGTTGCTTGAAATGGCTTAAGCTGTGCTTGGTGACCAGATCTGAATAGCCAAGTACTTCCCCACCTTCCTTCTTCCCCATCTCTTTCCCCTCCTCAATACCTTCAGCCTCGCAACATAAGACGGTTGGGAATAGTTGGGACTCTTGTGTGGTATCAGATAAAAAATAATTTAAAAAAAACACGCCCAAAACACGCTTCTATTGATTTATCTCTTCGGCGAAGGCAGAGGCTGACATCTCAGCCCCTGCAAAAACGGACTGCCACTGCCTTCACCGAAAGGCCAACCATCGTTGGCAAATGATAACAACTAGTTTTAGGAAGTGCTCGTGGGATTTAGGTTTAAAAAAACGTAATTTTAGTACGTAATGCTTATTAATTACATCCTTGGGACATATTAGCAAATATCTACTTAATGTCAATATATTCATTCCTTAGAATCGAGAAACAGGCAGGTATTTGCTTTCTAGCCAAACAAGAATTGGGAAATTTACCCAGAAAAACAGTAATAAACAGTTTGCTGAACGGTATCCTGAAAACATGTTGGTTAATATGGTTAAAATTGAGTTGATAGTTCGTGCTAACTTACTACAGGTCATGTGGAAAATATAGACATTACATTAAAAACAGTTAACTAGCCTAATAAGGGCCCGTATTTCAGTTGCTTTTTTAGCTTGTTTCCAAGCTTAAGCTTGTCAGAAAACCTAGACGATATCTATCAAGTCGAGCTCAAAAATCAACTGAAATACCGGCCCTAAATCTTCCCAGGGGTATCGACATTGGTAAGTTGGTTCAGAACTTCTTTTTAAAAATATGAGTTCCGCACAAGAGTCTCAACTGCTCCCAACCGTCTGGAGGCAGTGAGACTATGGCATCCCCAATTTTTATATGTTGTGAGGCTGAAGGTAGTGAGGAGGGGAAGGAGATGGAGTAGAGGATGGTGGAGAAGTACATGGTTATTCACCAAGTCACCAATTCGAATTCGAAGCTGGGGATCGTAAACACTCAACCGCGGAGGCCGTCAGCCTTGGAAGTGTCGGCGGTCTCGCGTGAAATGATGATATATAGAACCCCCGGGATATAGATTCCTATCTCAGCCCGGACTGCATTCCCGAGACACACGTTATGGGTAGTTCTAGTTAAACAGTAGAGAAGGAATACCAGTCGAAGAAGTAGATAGCAATATAGAAGATGTGAGTAAGTATATTTAACTGTATTATTTTTACGTAAGCTCTGACGCGCCAGCACTGCCCACCGCTCGAGTGTGACCAGGTGGGTAAAAGAAAAACTCACGGAAATAGAACTGCCACTCATCGCCGCCTATATTGGGATAGCCAGGAAAAAATACACGAGTACATATCAAACTCCGTAATGAAAATATTAGAAAAAGAAGACTAGCTCGTCACTAACGCGTTTATAAATGTTTTTTTAGGTTTACACCAAACATTTGTACAGGCTCTTTCGGCCGTCTGCATTTCCTACTTACCTTTTGGTCGTCATCAAACAGAATAGGCTGGGAAGGAGGAACCTCGTAACTCGTAAGGTGTTCAAGGAAAAATAACCTAATATCAGTGCAGGATACTCTCAATATCGCTCTGGTGAGTGATTCCGGCTCTTTTAAAGGATAAAACATTATCCCTATCCTTAGGGTTAAAGACATTTTGCTTAACTGCGATTCCGATACATTTTTAAAGGAGTTTGCGGTTTAATTATCACAGTATTATTAAAAATTATAGATGTATCGCACATAATTAACATGTATAATTTATTATTACTTACTTTACGCAGTTTATAATAATTTTAATCACTTTTATCTGACATTTAGGACTTTTGGAATATGTACTTTAGAAACATTGCAATTTCGTTCATTCGGTTAATTTTTTAGCATTTTTATGCAACAAATGAAGCACTAATATTGTTTAAAATCAATATTTGTGATAATATAGTCTTTTGTTAAAACTACGCAAATATCATATATAATCGTCACAGGGATCGGTTCTGTCACCGACTTTGTTTTTTTTTGCACATCAATGACCTCTTGACATGTGCACCTATTCATTGTTACGTGGATGAGAGTACATTCCATGGTAGCTTTTTGTTTAACAAGCTCCCAAAAGGCACACAAACTCCAACAGCTCGGAGAGAGGTGAAGCACAGAATGGACGGTTACCTCGAGAGGGTTTCCTTTAAATAACTTCGTCGAATTTAATGTTTCAAAGACCCAATCAAACGTGTAAAAGGAATCGAAATGACAATCTAGTCTCCTTTAATGGAAGCAATCTTCCCAAGAAGCCCTTCATTGATATGCTTGGTGTAACCCTAAGGGAAAAAAATCCATGACTATGCAAAAATGGGTTGTCCGTTTGATAGATTCGCCTATCTTAACAAACGGATTGCAATCTTTGGGGCACAGACGTCAGGTGGGAATGCTGTCCCTGTTCTACCGGTATTTTAATGGAAGATGCTCTGAGGAACTAGCGACATTGATTCCTTCGGCACCGGTGCACAGTCGGGAAACACGCCAAATGCGCGCCCATTTCCACAGGGTTGACATTTGTCACACGATAACGGGTCGCCTCTACAACTCCTTCTTATGTTATCTACCAGCTCGACTGTGGAATGATCTGCCGGCCTTTGTGTTTCCTCCCTCCTACAATATGAGTATTTTCAAAACCCAGATTCACTCCTTCCTATCCTCTAAAAGACCCTCCACACAGCATCCCCAAAGATGATATAGGCCCTGAGAGAAATTATTTCCTTCAGGGCCTCTTGTATGGAGTTACTCTAAAAAAAAATGGCCGTAGTTATGCAGAAAGCGTCGAACCTACAAATTGCCAAAATCGACTTGTTCATATTTTCCTATAGATTAATACGAGATTTTTATATGCTGAAAACATCCTAGTTCCTAATGCAATAGGTTTTTGTAAATTTCACTCTCAATCCACAAATGCCGTAATTGGTTTTGTATTTTCAAACGCCTTTTTCTCAGCTTAATCTTTTTGGGTTGGACGATTTCTGCAAAACTACGTCCAATAAGGAACTCCAGTGAAAAATATAATGGCTTTAAAAATATATATTCATATAGATCAGCAATTGCCGATTCAGAATATTTAACTTTTATTGTATAAAAGTGAATTAAAAACGGTACCATCAAAACACCATGTTCTGTTGGTACCACTGCTTCTGATGTCACACATGCCGTTTTTGAGCCCAACTCTAACCAGATAAGATGTTTTTCCGCTATTTATCATGTTTTTAGCTTATAATTTCGCTGTTTACAGTTTCATTTCGCTCGTAAAATCATTATGTTTATTGCGATTAGTTGAGAGTTTTTGCTTGAAATTTCGTAACAATTTTAACGAATTTGTGTACGTAATGATACTCTATACCCCTTCCAACAACAATGTCAATGGCACTTTGGTGATTATTTCTTAAGTTATTCTGGAAGCGGCGGATTTCTAATGATAACCTATTATTTCTTACAATACATAATTTTTTTTTTTATTTCAAGCCATTAAAGTTACACCAATATTTCAAACCTATTCAATTTATCCAACACATTCAAGTTAATATCTGTCTACTGCTGTCACGGATTGTTGAAGTCCGCAGATGCGCAATGCGCATGCGTCTGTTTTACGCGCATGCGCAGAAAAATGAAAGAGGCTATGAACGCAAGCGATTCTGATTTTAAGCTAGTTATTAAAAAAATAGCTATGGACTTTCTTTGAACGCTGATAAATTGTTAATTAGTTCCGGATATGAATGTATTTTTACACTTAGGTACAATTCACCTACAATAGTAACGAGACTCTGATATTCTACAATGTTTCCTTCAATGAAAAGCAGTTAAATTTGAGTATAAAGTTCTCGAAGTTTTGTATGAAATTCATACAATATCGATTACTGCATATTGAACCACTAATTCGCCTGGCTCGTGTGACGTCACACCCAACAAGCCATAGATTTCGTGAGTTTTGGTGGGCTTTAAAAAATTGAAACTTTAACAATTATTTTAACCATGAAAACGAAATTTAAATTAAAAAAAAAAAAAAAACAGAAAATTAAGTTAGGATGTCAACATTAATATATATTTTTTTAATGGACTGGAGTTCCTTATTGTCTGTATATAGTCCTTTGATACAAATGTTTATTATTATTTCATGATAAAAAAAGATTCGCCGATTTTTTGTAATATCCATGGATTTAGTCATTGGGTTTGTACTCGTACTGACGGGCCACACAACACACGTGAGCCACTCCAAACTAGCAAATAAATAATTATGCACCCAAAAGGGCAAAATAATGCGTATGATTTTTTTATTAATCAGTAAATTTTACTGATAATTTTGTGGAATGAATTGAAAAAATATTCGTTAACTGTTTAAATTTGGTGTGATTTCGATCTTGTAATGTTAAATATTGCAAATAATTCTCCGTTTTCATAAAACCGTGGCTTGACTGACTTTTGCAAATCTTTATCATAGAGTAGGGTTATAGGTACGGATAAAGTCTTATTGCAGTATTTTCCTTTCAAAATCAAATAAGTACCGAGAGCATTTTTTGATACTGGTATAACTCAACATTTTTCCATTGGCAGCACTTTTAAGAATACGCGGGAAAAAACGTCAGATTATGTCTGAACATTGATTTTCTGTATAGGGTAATTTGTTATTACAATTATATTTAATGTAACGATCAAATAGTAAACTGCATATTGGCATTCATTTTATTACGTGTTATTTTATTTACTCTAATTGCGTATAAATTCAGTGTCCTAATAGCTTTGGAAGAATCGAGAGAACTTCATGTTTTAAGATTGAATAGATTTTCAAATTTGCTTGGTATTCTTAAGATATTTTTGCTTTTATTGTAAACTATTTGTAATGAAGATGAAATGGCGATATTCACTTCACCCATAAAGGTACCCTGGAGACTTGAAGATGTGTGAGGAATAAGCAGGCCATTTAACCTAAACCATAACAAAACGAACCAACAATGGGTCGTTCGTATATTCATATAAGACGTAATGAACAAGAACGTTTTTATCTTTGTGGGGCAGAAGAGAAAATAAACATGTTTTAATAAGTCCATATGAACAATGTATACGTGTGAATTCTTTGGTATATGGCACTACAGTATGTAATGCATACAAAACACTATTTGTGTCTCCGCAGTATTGCTTTACTTCAACAAAGTTTGCTGTAGGGCGTATCACTTCGCGCTTCACCTTCCTCCTGAGGTATCGGATCACACGCTGGTTTTAAGTAAAGAATGAACAAGTGCAAGAATTACAAAATTCATGCATCATTTGGCATAAAATAATCTAATGGCTGTTTACTTGACTTCTGACAGTGCGAAACAAAAAAAAAACAAAGAATTTTGAATATGAACAGCTTACATGAATGGCTTACGTCACACCACCATGCTGGAATAAAAATACTTATTACATTTATTATTATGCATTACTGAAATGCCAATAATGTTCTTACTGCTATTATAATATAATACCAGTATGTGTTGATGCAATTTACTGACATCATATATTGTCTACCTTCTTTCTTTTAATTTTTCTTATAAGTAATTATTTTGGATGTTGTACATCCTGTCTTTTTTAATAACATCTTTATAAACGCCTTAAAATGTAATTTTTTAAAGGAATAAAAATTGAATTGAATTGCTTTGTTATTATGATTCAAAAACAACCCATGAAACTGCATTTCGAAAGTAAAGATTCAAAATAAGAAAAAAAAGAAGTAATTAATAACCCAGGTTTTATCATACACGCTGAACTTCAATTGCGTTTTACACAAAATCAATTTGTGTTTAACTGGTTACTTCTTAACACCATTCAAATATGCACTTCCATTCCGATTACGATTAGAATCCTTTTATTGCCCAGCCCATTCTGATGACATCGAGAATATAATATTGCATTGCCTTTTTAGAAGTGAAAATATCCAAAAGATGTGACAATCCACTCCAAAAAATGTTGAAATTACACGTTACAATTTGCTCTGAAAAAATACAAAAGTTAAACCTAGGAATGTGGGACTCTTCCCTGAAACCCTCATAGTATGAATTTCATTTCAATTAGTCAAGCCATTAAGGATGCTCCATTTAACTGGCCATATCTCTGTAACAATCGAAGGTAAGAAAGTAGCCCCTGATTTCAACAAATCGGTGAAATCCCTGGGAAACTTTATTATTTATAGGACTTTGTAAGAAATCATCTTAGTAATAAATAGGGGTATTTCCGTGCGTATTGATCGTTATCTTCGATCTTGAATACTTTTTCACTCCCGCATCGCTTCGTCTCTTACTAATTAGGGCGAAGGATGCGATCGGCTACCTTCTCACCCCCGCTGCTATGGCTTAGAGATGTGACCCCCTGGTAGGGATGTCACAGCTGACATGACCTATAAAAGGTCATGTTTTAGCTCCAGAGAGCGAGTTACTTCCCGGTGCCTAATGCGCCCCTTCGGCCACCTCCGGCAGGTCTGACACAAGAGATGCTTTGTTAATCGTCTGCTTGGAGTTCAGCTAACCCAGAGGGAGAGCAAATTCCCGGTGCCTCACGCACCACTTCAGCTACCTCTGGCAGGTCTGACACAAGAGATGTATAGTTAATCGTCTACTTGGAGTTCAGCTAACCCAGAAGAAGAGCAAATTCCCGGTGCCTCACTCGCCCTTTAAAATACCTCTGGCAGGACTGACGCAAGAGACACTTAGTTAATCATCTGCTTGGAGCTCAGTGACCCAGAGGGAGAGTACTCTTTATAACCCTTTGGCAGGACTGACACAAGAGACGCTTAGTCAATCGTCTGCTTGTAGTTCAGTGACCCATAGGAAGAGTACTCATTTGAACCCTGGTGGTAGGACTGACACAGATATATCCTGGTTATCAGTAAACCGGAGGGTGGAGGGAACCGATAACGTTCCCTTCGGGAGGACCGAGACAGGTGTAACCTGATTCTCAGTGAACCCTTACAAATAGATATTAAGATCATTACATATCCCTTTATTGTTGAAGCTGATATATTGTCGTATTATTGCTAATTATATTGTTAATTGATTAGACCCGAAATAAAGATTTAATGTGTTTTCCGTACAAAGTGTGTATTATTTAATTAACCCGTTACAATGGTGCCCAACTAGTGGCCAATCAATTCGCGAGTATTAGAAATACATAGAATCAGTAAAATCAGTAAAGTCAGTGAAAACATAGTGAAAATAGTGAAACTTTCGAGATACAAAGTCTCGTTTAGGGGGAGAAAGCCCCTATGTTGAAAGAGTGAATAGTACTAAAGTGAAAATACTATGTGGAAAGTATTATTAGTACAAGTGCTACAGTGAAAAGTTGAATAATGACGTTCATCAAGAATGCGTTTGAGCCCAAAAGGCCATATATCGTGCTACGCGATATCCTGGTTAATACGCAAGATGAAAAAACGCCGACGAAATTGTTCATCGCAACTAAAAGGGCATTGTTCGCCGAATTACCAGTTAATTATCTCACTGAGGAGATGCAGCAGGATATGATGTATGGGGTTTTACATCAGTTCATACAGGAGAAGATATCTAGGCCCTCCATTCAAACGTCTGAAGACTTACTTCATAAAGTGAAACTGGCAGAGATAAGCGCTTTAGAAAAAGCAAGCCAACAAGCCACAAAAGATGTAAATTGCGTTGAATCAATCATTCATATTCCTGCCATTCAAGTGATGGAGATAGAAGTGACACCGGACAAAACATCGCACACCAAAACCTCCGAAATGTTAGAAATGATGTCTACTCATATATTGACATCAGATCACGCAGATGTTCCGTTAACAAAATTAACAGAACACACCATATTGATCTCCCGACTACAGTACAGCACTGTCATCCGGCACCGCTCAAAGGGGACGTCTTGCAGGCTGAGCTACAAGACAAGTTTCAAAAGGGATTAGAAGAAGAATACCTGCAACATGCCGTAAGGAGAGCAGCGTTCATGATCCCGAAAGATATTGGCGCATAAAGGTCAAGATAAAAGATAAAACTACACTCGTCAGCCCCTTGGGTACTTGTGGTTTTACCCGCACGCAAATTAAATTGCACAATACCCCAACAATATTCTATATGACGCCTTCCAGAGACGTCGAACACCTTCCGTCATGTTCCTGGTTCAATCCAAAATTCTCAGAAATCGCCCGACCCCTCGGTAAACTAGCAAAAAAAGGTTGTGCCTGCAAATGGGAAGATGAAGAAATACGATCCTTTGATATCTTAAAAGGGTCATTACCTAGTGACACGATTTTACAACAGGCAGACGAAATAAAGCCATGTGTGCTAAAACTGTATCCAAGCATTACTATGGTATTGGAACCGTTCTATTAAACAAACAAAGATAAAGAAAACAATAGATCTAAGTTAGAAGAATAAGTTAACAGCGTCGTACATAGTAATAATGACCTACTAATGTACGAACGAACATATCTACGCCACGAGCATCACAGCAGGGGGAGACCATAAATAAAGTCAAATAAAACAGATCATAAATCACCAGAAAGACCAGAAAAGGATGGAAGACCATAAATCACCGAAGGCTAGACCACGCTACCACGTGCGGCTGCAGGATTGCCGAATGGCAGACCTCAACACCGGAGACTGACCCGCATGGGCCACGTGCGGCCACCCACCACTCTGCAGACCCAACCTCAACGTCAAGCGCCGAAACAAGAAGATGTTTGTTTCTGTGAATGGAATCTTATCGAGGCGATGACACTTCTATAAGGGGGAGTCTGTAACAAATCATCTTAGTAATAGGGATATTTCCGTGCGTATTGATCGTTATCTTCGATCTCGAATACTTTCTCACTCTTGCATCGCTTCGTCTCTCACTAATTAGGATGAAGGATGCGATCGGCTAGAGTCTCACCCCTGCTGCTTACGCTTAGAGATGTGACCCCAAGGAAGGGATGTCACAGCTGTTATGACCTATAAAAGGTCATGTTTTAGCTCCAGAGAGCGAGTTACTTCCCGGTGCCTAACGCGCCCCTTTAGCCACCTCCAGCAGGTCTGACACAAGAGATGCTTAGTTAATCATCTGCTTGGAGTTCAGCTAACCCAGAGGGAGAGCAAATTCCCGGTGCCTCACGCGCCCTTTAAAATACCTCTGGCAGGACTGACGCAAGAGACGCTTAGTTATTCGTCTGCTTGGAGATCAATGACCCAGAGGGAGAGTACTCTTTATAACCCTTTGGCAGGACTGACACAAGAGACGCTTAGTCAATCGTCTGCTTGTTGTTCAGTGACCCATAGGAAAAGTACTCATTCGAACCCTGGTCGTAGTACTGACACAGGTATATCCTGGTTATCAGTAAACCGGAGGGTCGAGGGAACCGATAATGTTCCTTTCGGTAGGACCGAGGCAGGTGTAACCTGATTCTCAGTGAACCCTTACAAATAGATATTAAGATCATTACATGTCCCATTATTGTTGAAATTGATATATTGTCGTAATGCTAATTATTTTGTACATTGATTAGACCCGAAATAAAGATTTAATGTTTTTTCCGTACAAAGTGTGTATTATTTAATTAACCCGTTACAACTTGAATTTTAGTTGCGCACAAAATACAAAGGCTTTTATTGGAACTCGAATTCGAGTGTAACGCGTGCCAAGGCCTTTGTAATTTACATCTATCTAAAACAAAGTAGTATCAATGTGGTATCCGCTAAAGAAAGATATCATTAACAAAGTAATGATTAAACTGATCATCACTATTTGGTACTCAAGAGACGAATCATTGTGAATAAACACTTGCAGAATTTGCATAAATTTAATGTCTTACCGAGGCATATATAAACTATGTTTGCTTCACCTCTGCTGTAATCTTCCTGAGGCATTTTCTCCGCTAATGGCTGATTGAAGATGTAGTCTTTGCAGTAAGTGTGTTAATCATTTTAAATTATTTTTATTAAAATTTATCATGTGCATGTTTTCTAGTTTGTATTGTGACAGCTGTTTCGGATATTAAAGCCATTTTTAAAATATCAGCTACATCTATTCACCCAGTTTACCTGCACCTTGCAGTGTTCTTTTGAAAAATTTCTTTTAATATATGTTGTATGACGGAATTACGCTACGGAGATGCAGTCATTCATTCATGAGAACAAGTTTAGGAAGTATGGAACTGGCTATTCAATTCTAGTCCTTTAACATTGCTAAAGTTATTTAGTCTCACACGAGGACTATACTGAAACTTTCACTCATCTTAAAGAGTGTAAGCATAATATTGTGAATGTGAGATGATTTTCGACTCGCCCAAAAATGTTAATTAGCACGAAGCACGTTAACTATGATTTGGGACACAGGTGGGGCATGACCTTTACCCTCAGTGGGCAGTCTCACTTTTTCCCAAAGGAGCATGGAATGTTGTACAAAATTGTGGGGCTGTAATGCAAAACTGCCTATTTCCAAAATGGGCGAAATCGAGTTATACGAGTATATGCAGTCAGGGTAATTCGTGGCTAAGGAATTGACTGAATTTGTTTTTTTTACGATAAAATTATTTTGTATTGTTGTCTTAAAAAACATTATTTTTTAACAAACTGTAATAATTCCGGCATAAAAAAGTACCTTTTCCGAAAAAGTGACTATTCTTCATGTTATGGCAATGCGTACTATTTCCAATAGAAATTTGAGAAAAACATTTTTTTTTTTTTTATAAATACACTATTTTGCCTATTGACAGATGTATTATGTAACAGTAGCCAAATTTGAAAACAGTGAAGGAAAGGAATTTTTTGTTGTTTTCCTGGCTGGAAACTAAATCAGGAAGAGGACCTAATAAAGTATTCTCCGTACTTGCAAATTTTAAAAATGTTTTGAAGGACAGATACAAGGATATAAAGGAAATAGTCATGTTTGCAAAATAAAACTATGAATTTATAATATTATTTATCCAATATGCCAAGTCAATAAATCAGAGCAATGATTCAATTTTTTTTGCATTATTTAAAAAAAATGTTTTTAGTATTATGCTCGTGAGAGTACCGTCTTTTGGCTCTACTGAAAAGTTCTAACTAACTAACCATCACACGGTTTCTCCGCAGGGGTAGGCAGAGAGGACAGACCGCCAAACAACTCGATCTTGGCATACACTTCTTGCTTCATTCACATTCATACATCATCACATACATTCTCTTCCGTTATTCTGACTTCTGACATGGCCCGCCTCAACTATTTGATTAACTTGATCGTGTCATGTCTTCCTCGGACGTCCCCAGCTTCTTCTTTCATTCACATTCGCATCATATATTCTCCTTACACTCCTTTCTTCATTCATTCGCTCTACATGCCCGAACCATCTAAGAGTCCCTTTCTTAATCTTGCTCATTTCACATATATTCCACATACCTCTCTAGCAGATTCACAAAGGCTCGCTTTTATGTGGTCCCATGTTTCGTCTATGCTTAGACCGTCCATTTCCTTTATCATTCAGTCTCATCTCTACACAATTTTCATACTTACTTCTTACATTATCGTTTCGCAGTTTTCCTATTCTGACTCTAGTCGGAGTCGACACCATTTTCACTTTAGAGCGCCAACCGCGGAAGAGGTTTACTCTCGACACAACCAGGAAATGGTCGGTTTCTACCTCACCCCCTCTGAAAACTCTTGTGTCTGCGGTGACGGCTCTCAACTTAGAGTCAATTACCACAAAATTAATCATTGACCTTTCATTTCCTCTTTTCCACGTATATTGGTGGATACCTTTATGATTGAAGAAGGTATTCGATACAAACAGGTTCCACTCTAAACGTACTTAAAGTATTCTGTTACCGTTATCATTCGTTCTTTTATCTCCAAATATATATTTATTTTTTAAATTTATTTATGGAGAAAATACAGATTCAGAATATCGAAGCAATATAGAAATATTTGGAGAACTCGCCTGTATCCTAACCTATTTCTCATTGATTAATGATATACCTAATGTTGACTCAAATCCATCCCGTTTAACTTCCACCCACCCATTTAAATTTCCTGCCATTATAATCCTTTCATTAATATTTTTTAATTTCATCGCATCGCTCATACCACTCCAAAAATCATCTTTCACTTCATCGCTTTCAGAGTTGATAAGAGCATAGCATATAACTAAAAACACTCTTGTCAATCCAATTTTGAATCGGATCCACATTATTCTCGGACTTACACATTCATACTGCAACGTACATTCAACCATTCGGGGAGACAGTAATGCTGCAACACCTTGACAAGCCCTCTCTGTATCTGGTCTCCCAGACCAGATGACAAGTGCATCACTATGCTGCATCGTACCGCTCCCCTTTTTCATACTCTCTGTTATACAGAGTACATCCAAACTTTTCCTTAGCATCGTATCACATAGTTCATTCATCTTTCTTTCCATTCCTCCTCTGATATTCCACGTGCCAATTCGACATTGTTCACATTCCTTCCTCCTCTTCACGCGCGACCGAAGGGGTTAGCGATGTGATGGATAGCGAACCTCATCGACATCTGTGTCGGCCATTCCCATTGACGGACTACTTAACTACCCATAACATATAATTAAACTTAATTTAACATAGCATAATATAACATAGCTTATCTAATTTGTAACTTACCATAACATAATATAGCTTATAACTTAACATAACGTAATATAGCTTATAACTTACCATAACATAATATAGCTTATAACTTAACATAACGTAATATAGCTTATAACTTAACATAACATAATATGGCATGGTAAAACATACATTATCTAACTTATAACTAAAAATAGCACGTCATATCATAAACTTATCTTATCATAAACTTAACATATCATATCATAACTTATCTACCTTAACATACATCTCTAACTAAATAAGTTCAATTTGGAAATAGGCAGTTTTGCATTCCAACCTATAATTACTGAATAATTTACCGACTTAAGGCGACGAAGCTATAAGTGAAATCATTTCGGTTAATCTCTACTGTGTGATCGGTTAACATTATAAAAACAAAAAAATATGTTTTCAATAAATTGAAGCTTTTCCTATAATTTCGCTTGATTAGAATTACTAACTAACTAACCATCACACCGTTTTTCCGCAGGGGTAGGGAGGTAGGATGAACCACCAAACAACTCGATCTTAGCATACACTTCTTGCTTCTTTCACATTCATACATCGTCTCATACATTCTCTTCTGTTATTCTGACTTCTGACATAGGCCGACTATTAGTCGTATTTGATTAACTTGATCGTGCTATGTCTTCCTCGGACGTCCCCGGCTTCTTCCATTCACGTTAGCATCATATATTCTCCTTACACTCCTTTCTTCATTCATTCGAACTACATGCGCGAACCATCTAAGCGTCCCTTTCTTAGTCTTGCTCATTACGCATACATCAGCCGTTCATTCTTTACGACTCTCAATATTTTTCACACTATCATACATGGTTTTACCACACATTCGTCTCAGAGATCTCATTTCTACAGCATTCAGTCTACTTTCATCCTTCCTCTATCAGTTCCATGCCTCACTGCCATACATCAGGGTTGGTATCAGCACTCCATTGCATACGAGACCTTTTACCTTTGTATAGAGGCATGATCACAGCCCTTCTCCAATCTAATGGGTTGTAACCCTCCTCTAAACACTGGTTTAAACAGTTTGCATAACCATGTGAGAATTATACGGCTATCTCCTTTAAAGTATTCAGCAGCAATATTGTCGAAACCAACAGCTTTACTTAACATTCACCCCATCCTCATTCATACCTGACTCGCCACTTGAATTACTATCACTCGGGTTGCTTTCAAAGTATTTCATCCATCTCTCTTTTATTTCTTTCTCATTCATCATCATTTTTCCATTTTTCGATTTGACCACTTTCACACATCCACTTTCTGGACCATTCCGGGACCTTTTGACCTCCTTCCAAAACAGTTAATGTTTTTTTGGAAGTGGTTTGTCATTTTGATCCCCTCTTCCTCGTGTTTCTTACGTTCTTTCACTCCAGCACGTACTCTTTTCTTGCATCCCCTGTAAGCTTCTTTCGCTCTATCCCTCTCTTCGCTAGAAGCACTGCCAGTCGCTATCACCTTTCTTCCTACCTTGCGTACTTATTCCATATACCTCTCAAGCAGATTCACAAAGGCTCACTTTTATGTGGTCCCATGTTTCGTCTATGCTTAGAATTCAGTTTCATTTCTACACAATTTTCATACTTAGAATTAAAAAATGAAATTGTTAACACGTTCATTGCTGACACCGCGCGTCACGCGTTGACAGTAATTTGACCGACATGCGCGCAACGCACCTCGCGCCGTCTGTTCTATTTCTGGTCTAAAACAGACGCAGCCATGTGGTTTTGAGTCGTTTCTAGCCTCAGCGCTAGGCACTGTCACCGTTCGGCAGTTTGAATAGATCCGTCATTCATACCGGTCGTTAGAAGCGTTTTGTCATTGTCGTGCATATAGCAGTGTTTACACAAGCAAAAACAGTAGATAATGTTGTCCATACGAAATTTTTCCGCATGTAAATACTCCTTTAGTTTGCCATAATAAATAAAACATTACACATTCCTCTTTCTCGTTTTCTTTCTGAAAAAAAAATAGTAAATTATGATGTCTATACAATATTATGCTCATGTAAACACTCCTTTAGTTCGCTCGACCTTTCAGTCAAATGTTCTCAGCATGGCATTAATATGTACGAATTTTAGTTAGCAATGAACGTGTTAATTAACTTATAAAATATAAGCGTTAACTACTGAACAGCTTTTTGCACTTACATCAAATATTCTCAATCAAAAACTCGCACTTGCCAAGCGATTTTTAGGTAGATTACTTATATTCGTAATGACATAAGACACACAGATTGTAGTAATATTTTTGGTTTGTATATTCCTCTTAACACAATTGATTGTCAATTACCTATACACACACTTAACTAAATACTAAGAGCTTGTATGTACATACAAGACGCTTTTGGGAGCCCGCTTCGAGATACTGATCCGGGTGTACTCAAATGCACACTTTTTGGATGAATCTCAAAGTAACACTTGCTTAAAAGCACCCCCATGCAAGCATGGCCTAAGAACCTGATTTTAGTGAGTTTATGGCCACTTCTTCACAGGTCAGTATGAAATCCATTGATTTTTAATCATTTTACTTGAGGTAATTATTTTAACTTTTTATTAATTTGCTGGGAGAAAAACCGAAAGTAGAGTTGGGAAATGAAAAATGAATTAAGGCACTCCGCCGGCTGGCAGGATTCAGCTGGCAGAGACCCGTTAATTGAATTAACAATATTACTATGTATCAGAAGAAAAGACAATATCGTGATAGGTGGATCGAACGGGGGAATAAATAAAAGAATAAATTGTTGAATAAAAAAGTTCTTCATCAGTATTAAGTGTTCGGCACATCGGAGGATGTACAGAAATGTTTTGAATCGCTACAACAAACGATTATAAAAGTTTTGATTTTTCATGATTTGATTGCTTTCATTATTTGATTGCTTTCATTATTTGATTGCTTTAATGATTAAATTATAACTAATTTTGCGATCTGTGCTGTAGTGATTTGGGTAGAATCATTCCAAGTCCGGTAAATCTTCGTCGTCGGAGTCGCTGGCCGCATCGAATGAAGGCTTGTCGTCGTTGTCTGCAAGGAAACATAAATATTATTAAACCACTGGACTGGTGTGGACAGTTACATACAAAGCTTTGTGTATTATTTCAAGTGTACTTTTAGTCAGCTACGGATATTGCATATCATAGAAATAACTATTGAGAGTAGACACTACTTCCAATGGAAGGACACAGCAAGTTTGTTAATTATTTTTGCCCTAATATGTGTAACAGAATGAAGAGCAACATTGAACATATCATGATCCATTTGTCATTGCCGTAAATACAGTGAAGTTCTCTTAAGAAATTTTCCAAGGAACCAAAAAAATGTAACCCTCAGCCTGCGGGAAGCGACTAAAGTAATTTCAACACGCGTAAAATTCTATATACATATCTTATATTAGGTAGGGATTTAAAGTTAAAACCTTCCCCTTAAGGTAGTTTCAAAACTACGGTGTTGTTCGGTGCACATGCACATTAGATAATTAGTTCCATATCAGTCAGAATGTGCGCCACTTTTCGTTTTAGACCGATTTGGTTTTTTGTCAATTGTGAATTTCATTTAACAATCTCATTTTAGTGGAATAAAGAAATATTTTGTTAAAATGTTTAATATACAAATGCATTAGATACTGCAATGTATAATGTATATATGTAGTTTCATGTTTTAGAGAATTTAAATGTGTTTTGTTTGAAATGAATTAAGATTAATAAGTTCATAAACAAATCCTTATTAAGGTATCCTCGCTGGCTCAACGGAGGCTCTTTTTGAAATTGAATAATAATAATTATTATTATCAAACAATCTGATTAAAATTTCAAACACAAACAGACTCGCTTTATCGACTGGTCTGTGTTGATATCCAGTAATATTTTATTAGCTTGGTAATATTTCATTTTGTTTATAATAACATTGTCCCAAAACAATAAGGAACTCCAATACAATTTTTTTTTATCAATAATGACGTTCGAACTTAAATAGCAGTATATTATTTATTTTTTTTAAAGTTAGTTTTCATAGTAAAAATAATTTTCAATGATTCAATTTTTCAAATGTTAATACTAATCCAAAAACAGAATGCACACGTGACGCCCGAAGTTCCAAATGCAATGGTACAAACATAACATGGTGTTTTGATGGTATGGTTTTTTATTCACTCTCAAATAACGATTTATAAATTCTACGTATAATTTATACATAATGAAAGTTATATATTTAGAATCGGCATTCGCTGATCTCTATGAATACTTTTAAAGCCATTATATTTTTCACTGGAGTTCCTTAATATAAGTATATTTATGAATAGTTAAGATATGGATACTTCATTTGAACAGAGTTTACACAAGGAGAGACCATGGGAAATATGTTTAACAACAGTTTTAAGAAGTATGAAACCCACATAACAATACGTTTAATTTTTTGTCTCTTAAACCTTTACAACGCTGGCCGTTTCAACACAATTTATTCTACTACGCGGCACATTATGACACAATGCGTGTGTTTAGTGAAACTTCATGGATCACATAAGCGAAATACAAAGATAGCTGCCGATGAATCACTTATGAGTTACCTCAATATCAAAAGGTACCTAACGACTATTTACGCTTTGTTCGAAACTTGAATGCAATTATGACCTGAATAAATAAATTTTAAAATGACCTAACTAACTTATCAAAAAAAAATAAAGTTGGTTGAAAAATTATTGGAGGCGGGTCCACGCTTCGGTGAATTTTAAGACAATAAATAGCTGATAGTAAGTGAACAAATATTTTGAATTCAATCACAAAAAATTCCAACTTCGGACTCAATTTACTTGAAAACAAAGACTCGAATCAAAAAAGTTATACCACAAAATTGACTCCAAATGTGATGTAATTTCTCCAGTTTCCCGGGACACCGTAAAGTTTTTCTCACGTAAGAATTTTTTTTTCCAGTCCCTTGGTAAACCTCAGAAGAAATTTTCTCCGTGACAGTAAAAATAATTCATTAAGGAAAAAAGAAGTATGATACAATTTGTAACTTTGTTGGTCTTTCTTAAAAATAAATCTTACCTCGAAGACCTCCCATGGATTTCATCAAATCTTCTAAGTTTTGCGTGCGACCGGCCCCCGGGGGACCACCGCCACCACCTCCGCCTGCAAGGAACAAACGGCACAATCAAGTGGTGTAAAACACATCTACTAAGAACACCGTGTCCAGCTAACATAAAATTAGTAACTTCTAAGGAAATCAATTACATTCAGTTTGTTTACATTCCAATGACACAATTTGACAATAAAAAAAATGTTTATGTTAGATTGCTATAACTTTTTATTCATTAAATTGCTGTAAGCCAATGTTGCCAATAAACACTGTTTCACTAATCAAAACTATTTTTAAAAAAACCAGGCAGCCGTTATTACTTTCTACTTAAATTATAATAACATGTTAAAATTATGCCAAGTAATTTAATGATCACCTGAGACATTTGTCAACAAAATTAAATACATGATGATATCCATAGAAAGGGGAGAAAACAACCAAATAGAATGGGAAAGCGGATCATCAGGGTTCAAATCTACATCAATTTGAGTGTTGTTATATGTTGTTGACACAAAATTTGATTTCCACGCATGTCTCGACAAAAATATATCTAAACTGTGCACCATATTGATTTTCAGATTTAGTTGAAGTATTTTATTTTATTTGGAAGCCCGACACCCATATATATATATATCAATCACCAATGCTGGAGAGAACAGTCTCAGAGCTTGGAGGAAAGAAGAATGACTTATATTTCTGCTCACTAACAATAAACCCTCTTTAGGGATATACTACTAATGTGTAAAGTGATGTAACTTACGTTGTTCATCGCCACTGTCATTCTCATCTTGGATTTTGCTGAAGTCGATTTTGAGCCAGTGCAGTTTTTTCTTGTCTTTAGTTAATGATGGCCAGAAGGGGCTACTTTTGTTTCCCTAAAATCAAATGAACAAATAAACATTAATAAACACAATTCATAAATAGTATTAGTAAATAATGATAAGAAATAAATATATACTGTTATCTTTATGAAAAGAGGGAAACTCGGAGATATTCAAATATGTAATCATAAATTTTCTTATAGATTGAGGAAAGTGAGTAAAGCGATATGAATGGCATACTTCAGTTCAGAGTAATTGTTAGGTAATCCTTTTAATGGCCCACAGGGGCAAACTGTTAGTTCTTAGAATATGTTCGCTCAAATAATTTTATTGATTCACCCATTAAAATCTTTACTTATTGACATTAAGTAACCATTTTTAAAACCCCTATAATAATGGGGACCAACTAAAGTTGGGGTCATGGCAGTTATTTTTTTTGAGTATTCGCTCACGGAGCTTTTAATAATGCCTACTTAATTATGCACTGCAATGAGTAATTCATTCTTGAAGAAAACATGAATAAGTAAATGTTATATAAGTATGAATTTACTTCAAATTAAATATGTTTACTTATGATTGAAATGTTTTACAAATAATTATATTTAATGTTCACAAAATTCTCATACAAGGTGCTTTTGAGCGCACATTTCCAATACATATGCTCTGCGATATTACACCCCATATACATGTTAATATGTAGTAAAAAATAATAGAAAAGCAGCAGTTTAACCTTTCAACCGCAGTTTACGAGTACATGTGACTCCTACTGACGACTGTAGCAAAAGTGTGAACGGGGGTAGCTAACAATTCATAAAAATTAAAATCAAATTGAAGAATATATTTGTCAGACCTGTTTTATGAGCACTTTGGTGGTTTTGTATGTATAAAATAATAATCTACCAATATTTTGTAGAGGTGTAAATAATCTAATGCGATATATTTTTATTAATTTGTGCATTGCATTGACCTGTTTAAATCATGATGGATGCTAGAAGTCGGTAGCTTTACCGGTGTGTTTAAATGAGGGTATTATTGTTTTGTCTAAATAATTTACATAATATGGTAGAATTATTTCATAGAAATGATACTTGTATACCATAAAATCTATTTGCAGATATATAAACCGTTAAAAAGGTGCCAAACGGGTACTTAATTATAAAAATCAAGACTTCAGAGCAAATAAATTTTAAACTGATGCTAGAAGCATGCCGTCTTACTCATAATCGCAGAATAAATATTATACGGGTGCATAAGATCGGAACAGTGAAAAACGTTACTCATAATCATGACGCATGCATGCGTATGCCGGCTAGTGTTTAGCAGCCTACAGTGAAAGTAAGAGTTCATGTTAAAGTATCGGGATATTTGTAAAATAGGCTTACCTTTACAAGGATGACTTCTATGCAGCGGCCTATGTTGTGTTTTACACATTCCTCTGGTATAATTTCTCCATACAGGGGGATGGTCACTTCATAGTTCTTCTTCTCGGGTAATCCTGTTCCCTTGAAGTAGACCAATTGGTTCTCAAACCTATGTACAATAGTAAAATAAAGCAAATATGAAAAACATGCTTTACAGAAAAACTTATTTGGTAACAAGATGAAACACAGAACCTTATTTGGGGACAAATATTGTAAGGAACGATAAACGCATTGGTTATTGCTTCTTGTGTGCAATATACAAACAAAAGCTGTTTGTTCGGGAAGTAAATACAGTTTCTTAAAATGTATTTAAATAACTAATAATCATTACAGTAAGCTTTCAAAAAAATAAGTTCAGATAATTATTTTATGATATATTTACAAACCAGCAGCAAATATTATTACAAGCAAACAGACACATAAATATAAGCTCTTAAATATGCTAAGTGGGGCCTTCAGATCAATTGCTGCAGGAGCTTGAAGTTTAAAGACGAAAACTGCATTAATACAACTATCAAGGTGTCGGGTGGCAATAAAAGAAATTAGATATTAGAGCCAAGGGTATGTTAATGTTCAATTATTCATCAAATGCAAAGATTAAATACCACAAAGGGTTAACTTACAAATGACTTGGCCTGAAAGTTGATACATTTGTTTGCTTAATTTAACCTTCTCATGGCATACCTGATGGATTTTATGTTATAACAGGCGTCTGCAGCACTTGTACTATTTTTTAGTTTTTGTTAAAATGTCCTAAAGAGGAACAAATGGGTTCCAAAACTATTTAAAATTCAAGTTAAGTGGAAGAGATTCAGCAATACATTTTCTTTAGACAAAAACGCACAAATGAATGTAGGTATGTCTTGGAATATTTGCACATAATCAAATAATACGAGGGCTGTCTGTAAAATAAGGTTTCCAATGATTTTTCGCAGGGTAAAACATGTTTATTTGAATTAACTCGTGCATTTTTGGAAAGCTTGGCCCTTTCCTATGTGATAGAGCTCTTCTGCCGCATTGCGCAGGTAATGAATGACATCTTCTTTCAGCTCCTCGTCGGTACTGAAATTCATTGCACCCAGGTGTTTCTTCAATTCAAGGAAGAGATGATAGTTATTTGGGGCAATTTCTGGGCTGTAGGGGGGGTGTGTGACAGTATTCCATCCAAATCAGGCGATGAGATTGTTGATGCACGGGTGGCGCGGGGATGAGCGTTTTCATGATGCAAACGCACTCCCTTTGTCAGCATGCCCCTTCCTTTGTTTTGAATTGCACAGTGAAGGTTCTTCAAAGTCTGACAGTAGCGATCAGCGTTTATTGTTGTGCCGGTAGGCATGAACTCGCACAACAATAACCCCTTCCTATCGTTTTTAAATTCTCTGTACCATTTGCGCATGTTTTCGCAGTCATACGCTGTTCTCCGTACATTTCACGTAGCTAAGAATGAATGCCTACCAGGGTTTTGTTCTTTGCATAGAAAAAACGAATTACAAAGCGTAATTCACACCTGGCGGGTGCGGCGAGTAGAAGTTCCATCGCGAACGGCTGCCACGCAGAGACTAAGCATTGCAGAGGGGGCTACGTGGTGGAGATTTCGAGTGGGGTAATCAGGCTACACGCCAGTGTTGCCAGATCGCACGTAAAATAGTTCCTCGCGGCCGCAGCATCTTGGAAACCTTATTTTACAGACAGTCCTCGTATAAAGGACCATTTTCTAGACTATTGACATCCCCAATTGGGGTATATTGTGAGGCTGAAGGTAATGGGGACAGGAAGGAGATGGAGGAGAATAAGGTGGGGAAGTACCTGGCAATTCAGATCTGGTCACCAAACAAGGCTAAAGCAATTTCAAGTACTGTTTCAATTCTGAATGGTGGTCTTCAACCATGGCCAAACTGGGAGTATCTTCCACTGCGAAACGTGCCGCAAATATACTATGTATTATTTTTAATGAATTAAATAAAATTTACTTGCGCACGGTGGGATTTCAACCCGCAACCTCTGGACTCGTAGTCGAGAGCCTTACACCTCCGACCACCGAGGCTGTAGGACCTAACTACTTCATCCGGCAATGTATTTTATAAAGGGGTACATACGGACATGAATGCTCACAAATTAAACAATTATCACAATCACAAGAAAAAAATTCCCTCCTGAGTGAGAACATATACTTTTCATATCTTAATGTATTGGCGCAGAATGAAGAAACAAAGATTACAGAATAGTGGGATTGTTGAAGGATTAGATTAGAGGGTGTTTGCATTATTGAGGTGGTAGTAACTATTTGCTATGCACATTGCCTATAATTATTTGTGTTTTACCCACTAAATGCAATGCATACCTTCAATATACACATTGTTAAAAAAGTAAGATAGCAGTAAAATGGTCAAATCATATTTGCCATGACTGGAAATTTTACATTTGCATTGCGAGATGGCTGCTTGTGATTAAGGGTTTTTTGCAACGGTATTTATCAAATGACTACTATATTAGAGTGGCAAAACTACATACACAAAAACTATGTCTTTATCAAGGTAAAATAACAATAAAATTTTAAAATATAACAAAAAAAATTACATTCAAAAGATAATAAGAGGAAATATTTGATTTAACTTATTCATGATGTCTTGAGGAAATAAGACATATTATAGTGAATAAAATTATTTATGCAGAATAGATTACCAGTTATCCTGAACCTAATCTTCTAAGAATTTTTTTTATAATAATATAAAATGTGTGGTAAAACTTTGTATGACCATGTTAAAAATGACGAGAATCGGAAATAATGCAAGACTGATGCAGGCGTAATGGTTAACATTAAGAAAGGGATGCTTAGACGGTTTGGGCTTGTAGAGAGAATGAACGAAGAGTATAAGGAGAATATTATGATGCATAAGTTAATTGTCGTATTTTTATAAAATTGGTATATTTTTATAATATTGGTACTTTCATAATTTTGATATTTTTTATGATATTGATATTTTTATAATATTATTTAAATCGGTGTTATAAAATTGGACTCTAGTATCTCTATAACAAAACTGTAATACTTTTTCCATTATATTTTTCTTTTAAATTTTTTTTTTCAACTTATGTACATTGATCACAACATGCATGCGCCTCTATATCCTAATTTTGCGCTACATTTGTATGATGACTGTTATTTATTGTTGTATTATATAATATTGTTGAAATAAACTCCTGCTGACAAGCTACTTGCGGTGGCTTAGCAGGTATAGGTTCCCACTGTATATAATTAATGGAACTGGAAGAAGTTGGGGAAGCCCAAAGAACATACGGCACGATAAGTCAATCAAATGCTTGAGTCGGGCCATATCAAGAGTCAGACTAACAGAAGAGTATGAATGAGGCGATATATAAATGAAGCAAGAGGTGTGTACCGAGACAGAGTTGTATAGCGGTCTATCCTCTTTGCCTACCCTTGCCGGGAAACGGCGTGATGGTTTAGTTAGTTATAATACAATATTTTTTGGAATTGGTGACACAATATTATTAAATAAAATACTGTAACTTTGTGTACATATCACTTTAATTAATAACACGCTGACCAGTTGGTTGTTATAAATTAAAGCATTGTAAACAAAATAACAGTGTTCTATTAAATAACAAAAACGATTTTTTTTAGATACAATACTTAGGAGATGTATACATAATAATACCAATACATTAAGAAAGCAAATAGCAATGGGCAGGATACATCGCCGATAGACAAATCTCCTCAATCGGTAGCGCCTAAGAGACAGAGGACACAAGACTCAATCTTGTTCTAAAAGTTAACCAAAAATACGTGACAAAAATACATGTACCTAAATCTTAGAAAATAACCCAAATGTAGATTATCCTTTACCCAGTAGCAACTAAGAACAAGCTCTATACTAGACCAGCATGATATTAGATTTGAAGTATAATATTCAAATCCTAAAAAATTATTTCTCAGTCATGTTATAAAAACAATGGACAAAGAACAATATGGTTAACCCTCAAAAAAAAACTTACAAAAGGTGGGTAAGAACCATAATATGGGTAACCCCCAAAAACAAACAAGGCTCTTAACTAATTTTAATAAATTTGTTAATTTACCCTTGAAAGTGTGCATGATTTAACGACTTTATTATTGTGAATACGTTTTAACAGATGGAACTTGAAGGTGATCATTTAGCAAATAAAATTGTCGCAAGGGTTTTTATATGGAACAAAGGATCACAAAGACGCCAAATGGAATAGCTGGATTTAGAAGGATATTGAAGATAAGGAAACATTATAGAACGAGGAGAGATAAGGAGGGAGAAGGATATGCCAGCGGGGAAACATAAGTTAACTTCAAATCGCAGGAACAAAAAGTCGGGGGAATCAAATATCTCGAACACTCACCGAATCTCTGGGTCTTTGCACTCAACGTTGAATGTCAGGAACAGTGTGTCTGTCCTCTGCGCCCACAGCACTGGGGGAGGGATTCCCGACCTGGAATCATACAGAGCAGAGGTTAAGTACATATCATATACACACATTACCAGTTACCACTGAGAACACCATCACTTATTATTGTACTGGGCCGAGAGTACTGACGTGCTTTGCTACAGTGCATAGAGGATACATGCATAAATCACTTGATGAACGATGATAGGAAGATACCTTTAGGTACTTAACCTATGACTAATCGTCCGGTCGATTACTGTCATAAATCTTGAAGGTCGATATATTTCTAACCATTCGCGGTGCATAATTAATAGTTGCATTATAATTAACAGGAAGTATCTTTCATACAATACAAGCACACGTTAAAAATGTCGTCCCAATAGAAGGGCATTGCACACGCTAGGTTATAATATCAAATTGACTCGAGCATTTAGTCATATATTTTATCTCAATAATTTGTAAACAATAATTATAAATTATTATCAAAAAGTCTAAACTAAAGCGTGCCGAAATACAAAATATCCTAATTGATAAAGTTGTGGAAAGTTCTAGACGTCTCTAATCAATAGAATCATGTAAAATGGCCGCCCACAAAAACACGTTGGGTGTAAAAATATATTCGACCAAAGTTAATTTATAAATGAATGTGACGGCGAAAATACAAATTATTGTACTTACACTTCAGTAGACATGTTTGGGAATAGTTTAGAAGAACTCGAAGAGACGTAGTGCGGAACGAGTCGAGAAAGCAGAAGCCGAATCCAACAGTCAACCAACGGCGGCTAGAGTTTATTTACGATTATGAATGATATGAATGAATGCCGCGGAGGGCAGCCACTGAGCGAGGCGGGCACCGCTAGGGATGGCAGTGATGCACTGAGAACCGATATTTCACTGGGCTTAGTACCTACTCGCGCGAAATAAAAAAATATGATATTGTCTGTTTTATGCGTAAAATTAGGCTGAAAATTTTTTGATTAGAAATAAAATATCATGTATTTGTTTATGTAAAAGAAAAATATTCGATGCTTTTTAAATAAAAAAATGAGATTCGTAGACATAAAAATTTTATTTAACTAAAAAAAATTACGTTTTGATATATATTTACTCCACAATTGGATTTCCAGTTTATCCACATTCACGTATATATATATTTTAAAATAAAGGTCTAAGTATATCATATTTTCCAAATTGCAACAAAAAATCATCGATTCGTAATAACAAAAAAACGTACTTTCGTAATTTGAGCAAATTAATCCCCAATATGGATTGTAAAATTTTTCATCAAAATATTATTAAGAATACTTTGTAGAAAAATATCGATACAGATAATATCGATCGAGAAATATGTCCATCCCCAATGTACACGAAAACGTGGTAGCTGAAATGCTGCAATGGCGGTTAATTTTGATTTGGCAACTTTCTGTTAAAGCATGATGTATTTCTGAAAAGCAATGTGTATTACCAAAGGTATAGATTATAAAATGAGTCCATATCATATCAAGACCAGATTCACAACAAATATGATAATATAACATTATGTAGAAAAATAATGGCTTATGATGGTAAAATTAAAGACAGTGAAACACGCGAAGCCAATTTCGCGGACTTTGTATTGTAGTAAACCAAGTACAGTATACACATGTACCTTATTACACTGTTGCATCGTGATACGATGCCGCATGAATAATTATTTTAATTTACACGTGAATAAAAATAAAATAACGCGCGCTGCATGCCAGTTTTTCATTCAAATCACGTCTGTTGTGCGATATACATTATTAGATTCTTTTCTTTCGGACGATTCTATTATTAAAGGTAGATTTTTTATGTAGGTGTGAAAATGCCAACGCAAATAATTTATTTCGCATGCTTGGAGAAAAATATTTAATACCTGTGATATTAAATAGTGATAGTCCCATACTCTTTAGGGTACTCGTTTGCCCCCCGGAGTGTAAACTGTGCTCCATAAGTTGGAGTTCAGACCTACGGAATTCAATATTTATTCCCCGCAGGAACAGGCAGAGGGAATGGACTGCACCACAACTCTGTCTTGGCCCACATACCTTTCTTCAATAACATTCATACATACCTGCTCTCCTGTTTCTACGACTCTCTCCCGACTTAAGTATCGATTCACTTGATCATGCCATGTCTTCCTCGGAGTTTCATACTTTTAGTGATTCATTTTCGCATTGTATAGTAAAATTAAAAATATAACAATAACAATCTGACCGGTAAGTGGCCGAGTTGGCATCGCGTTTGGGTCTCACCCAGGTGTGAATTCAAGTCCTCCATTACGACACAAGCAACCTCTTCCGCATACTGTGATGGTAGTAGGAGATTTTCAAATATTATCAGGTTATTCGTAACCAGGGAACATTTGTCTTTCTTTAAAAAAAAATCGTTTAAAAAATACATGTGATCCGCAAACGAGTTACAAATGCCCACATATATGGCATTAAAAGGTATTTTCACGGGTTTTTTTTCTGTCGAAAAAAAAGAAAAAGGAAAAAAAAACTACGATTACGACGGCATTTTAATTTAATTTTTATTTTTACGAAGAATAAGAATTAATAAGAATTCTATAACGATTCAAAATGTACCATTTTTGATTTTCCGTCAAAACGACATGTTCGTTTTTGTTCGTGAATATGGCGTTGATGTCACCCCAACCAACAACGGTGACAGCCGTTTTACCAGCCAGTAGCGTTATCTACATCATAATGACGTTTTAGCAAGTTCGAACCGTTTCGAAATGTGCGGTTTTAGATCGTTTTTAAAATCAATAATTATAATTGAAAATATTAAATTTACACATTTTTAGTACGACGATCAGAATCAGAAAAATATACTTTACGGTATTTTTACGGTATCGATAATTTGTGAAAACACCTACCCTATGGAAATTTTGTGATGCTGAATGAAGTGTTGGCGGGAAAGGAGAAGGGGAAAATAAAAGTTGAGAAGTACCTGTCTATTTGGATCTAGCTGCTTAACACAAGTATAGCCATTTCTTGAAAAGTTTTGATTGTTAATTGTGATCTCTCTACTGAGAGTACCTATCTATCTTCAACTCTGAATATATATATTCATATACATATGTATATTTTTTAAATAGTATTGCTCAAACAAAATGCTTTACTTTATCTAAAATGAATTTAATCTAAAATGAATTTTGAACTACACATTATTAAAATATCATAATTTGTGAAAGTTCTTTCAGTTCATATTTTGTACCGTTATGTCGAATCTATTACTTAGTTGCCCTTTGAGACCATATACAAGATAGCTCAGGTAGGCACTCGTTACTAGTAGGTACCTATACCTACATCAAGAAAGTGGACACCTGAGTTATGCCATTACAACAATGACTTATAGCTTGGCAATAAAATGTGTGGCAATAAAATGGAACTATATTTTTCATTACTATGGCATTACTAAACTGGTATCTACGTCTTTGAAATCTTGTTCTTAAAATTAAAATTTTTCACATTCGAATTTGGCAGTTTTTTTTACGTAATTTTACACAGGAGGCCCTGAGGGAAAAAAATTCGCTCAAAACCTATATCATCTTTGGGGATGCTGTGTGGAGGGTCTTTTAGAGGATATGAAGGAGTGAACCTGGGTCTGGAAGAGACCCATGTTATAGGAGGGAGGAAATACAGATGCCGGCAGATCATTCACAGCCGAGCTGTTGAACACAAGAACGAGTCGTAGAAGCGACCTGTTCTCACGTGAAAAATGTCAACCGTGTGTTAAGGCGTATTTTGTGACTATACAACGGTGTCGGAGGGATCAATGACGCTAGTTCTTCAGAGCATCTTCTATTAAAATACCGGTAGAACAAGGAAAGCATTCCCACCTGACGTCTGTTCACCAAAGATTGTAATCCGTTTGTTAAGATTGGCGAATCTATCAAACGGACTGCCCGTTTCTGAACAGAGTCAAGGGTTTTTTTTTTCAAATATTTGGGGGTTCCGACCAGAGGTGGCATGCAAAACATCATGATTCGTTTTTTTTTGTATTTCTGATCTGTGAATTGATTTTGTTTGTATTTATTTATCTAACATCTAATGCATGGTTATTATAATACGTATAATTCAGAAACACAAAAAATCGCCTTTTACGTGTAATTGTTTTCCTTTCAAAGCGTTAAAAAAAAAAATAACAATTAACATAGAAGGGTCTTAAAATGTGATGTAGAATTAGCACCTTTCAGAAATTACCACCAAATTTCGGTAATCCTTTACAATCGTATAGCGTTCTTAATACGCATTTTATTTAAAAAAAACATTTTGATTGAACTTAATTACAATAAGAAACAGCTATTTTTGTTGGGGGAGACACCACAAATTTAGAATGATATTTCGCAAAAATTTATAAATAATTTATCTGAAGAATCACAACACGCCACGTTAAAAGTTATTTTATGTGGCATTTGCCAATAGGTACTGCCAACCAAAAAAAAATATATATATATATATAAGTTGGGGGAGACACCTATCAATATTTTTATTTTTTCTTAACCCAAACCATGAACGTATAAAATAGGTTCCTGGGTTCACACAATGGACTACGTTGCAAACCGTTACCTTACTTTAGCAAACTTGACTTTTCTGTGCAGTGTCTGCAGTAACGAGTGAAATGTTCGTTCCTCACCGGACCGTCAGAGAGCAGCCTAAGAGTATTAGTTTGAGTTATTTAAAAATAGGAAAAATGGTTATATGACATCATAGGGTTGGCAGTACCTATCGGCAAATGTCACATCAAATGACTTTGAACATGGCGTCATGTGGTTCTTCTGATTTTTACGTGTATATTAATTTTTGGGAAATCTTAATTTTAGTGCATTATTTGGTTTCTCCCCCAACCGAATTTCTTTGCTTCTTATTGTAATAAGGAACTCCAGTTCAATTTTTTAAATATTTTTTTATGAATAATGACGTTCAAACTTAAATACCAGTATTTTTTTTTTCTAAAGTTAGTTTTCATAGTTAAAATATTTTTCAATTATTCAATTTTTCAAAAGCCGTCAAAACGCTCCAAATTTATGACCGTCGGTTTTGAGGTTAGAATGTCAAATGTCAAAATGAGCTTTAGGGTACATACTTTATTTTCTATTCTTAGTAAATCATAACTAAACATAAGTAATAACATTATGTACCTTTTTAGAATATTAACTCGAAGGAAAAAAATAGTATTGAGCATTAACATTATCAAAATATCCATATTGACATTTGGTTTGCTCATGAATACTTTAATTTCTGTTATTAATAATAGTTTTCTTTTATATTAAACAGTAATTATAATTATGTTTATATTTCTCCAAAGCTAAAAAAACACATTTAAAATACAAAACAAAAGTGAAAAATAATAATATCCATACTAATCCAAAAACAGAATACACACGTGACCTCAGATGTTCTAAATACAACGATACCAATATAACAAGTTGTTTTGATGAGATGATTATTTATTAACTTTTAAATAACGATTTTTAAATTCTGTACGAGTACGTATAATTATGTACGAGTATAATAAAAGTTATATATTCAGAATCGGCGTTTGCTGATCTATAAGAATATGTATTTTTAAAGTCATAATATTTTTCACTGGAGCTCTTTATTAATAATGTTATTGGAACTATTATTTTAGTTTTAGTTACTGTGACAGCTGTTTCGGCGCGAAAGAAAGGGTCTTAGATTAAATTTACTTGGAGGATTAGAAATTAAGAAACGAACGAATGATCCTAATATAACATTAATTAAAAAAAGTAAGAAAAATTATATATTAACCGCTTCTCAGTATGTTCACATTATCAAAACAATACAACACATTTTAATAAATCAACCAAGAAAACATTATCATTTAAATACGAGGAAACACATTATAAATGTAAAAACCTCACACAATAGAGAATTTTAATTATTTTCTAACTAAATCTGTTATACCGATAATAAATCATTATTTTAAAAAACCCGTCCAAATTAGAATGGGGTGGGAGTGAATTAAATCATATAAATAAGTGGATTAACCGCAGTTTGAAAATGGGCTTGAACGCCGAAATAGCTGTCACAATAATAAAAACTAAAAATACTAGCAGAACTCAATAATAACATTATTAAATTTGGTTTACATTAAATTTTAAAAAAATTAAATATTGTTAAACACAAAAAATTAAACACAAAAACAATTAATTCATTATTAAGTTTTTTTATTCTTTTTTAATAAAATGCGTAATAAGAATGCTATGTGATTGTAAAACTTTACTCTAATATCTGGATACCGTTTGGTGAAAGTTAAAAACATGTACACATCTTCCTATGAGCCATCTTAGTGTTGTTGTCATTTAAAACATTTTCAACGATCGCAGCGCCCTCCTTTTTTTCTCTCTCTGTAGATAAGTACGGCTTTGATATTAATTATTGTAAATTCACTTGTTTGAACAGCTACAAAAGTCAGGTATTCATAAATTAAAATATCACGTTATTTCATATTATCGTAAATTCAATAGGTACCTAATATACAGTACCTACCTACTATTTTTTTAACTTAACTTTATAATAATAATAATACTTGGATGATTTGTATAGCGCCATTTTTGTGAAAAATCACCTCAAGGGCGCTGTTTTATGCATTATATTTTCTAACAAATGAATGTAAAGTGTCAAAAAGATAAAATATTTTGACAGCTCTACAAAGCTGTTTAGCTCATCATCTACAATAGCAAAATTCTTGGCTGGATAAATCGGTTTGTAGATCTGAAAATATGCTTACATATTTTTTGAATATCCTTTGAATTTTTTGGGAGGTGGTGCGAGCTAAGTTAATCCCTCTAACCAAGAACCAATTATCCCATTCCCGAGAATTGAACTACTGACCATATTTTATAATCGGGTAACTTCTACGCTAAGGTTGGTATTTATCGGATAGTCTTAGAAATAGAACAATGCCCAGGAAATTTTTGTCATAAAATTGAAATACTGACCATAAAAAAAAACTTTGAAATAATATAAGTACCTGCATTCTAGGTATTGGTAAGTACCAACTGACACGGCAATATAATAGTAATATATATATATAGCTTCGCAAATAATTTATTGTAAATATTTATTATTTTAGAACTACAAAATGTTATTACTATGGCAACACCAAGTCTTTGAAATGTGTTCTTCCAGAATAGGTTAGGTGGTGGTTAAAGTAAGGTTGTTGAATACCTTAGAGTAATAATATATATTAATTGTATATTATTACTCTAAGGTAAATACTGATTATTCACCAACCTTTTATAAATAATATAAAATCATCTTTACAATAAAAAAAATACTTAAAAATATAATCTAAGTAAAATCATGGTTTGTCATCCCTGACACCCAAAATTGTATGTAAACCATAGTTCAAGAATTAATTGTACCAATCTGAAGGTACCCGTCACAGGCTGAAACCGGTCACGGTCAAAAATATAAGTCGAATAAAGTTAAAAAGTGTATTTTATTTAATCATTACGATGGAATCCCACCATGTATTAACATTTGCGAAAATAGAAATATTATAATTAATATTTTTATTTTATATATTTTTTTTTAAATTTACAATCATGAGTTTGTTTTTTTATTTATCTAACATCTTGTATTAACAGTTGCGAAAATAGAAATATTATAATTAATGTTTTTATTTTTATTTTATATATATATATTTTTAAATTTACAATTATGATTTTGTTTTTTTATTTATCTAACATCTAATACATAGTTATTTCGATATAAAATTTTTTAGAATTACGAACAAAATCGCCTTTCCATGTAATTATCTTCCTTGCAAAGCGTTAAATGATAGAAAGAGTTTCGTAGTATCATAGAATACGATGTACAATCATCTCCTTTCGAAATTATCACAGATACCTGAACATCGTTTGGTTAAAGTAAAACACATGCACTTGGACCATTGTGTTTTTTTAAACTTACTTTGTTTTTCCTATGAGCCATCTTTGTATTTTTAAACGATCGCAGCGCCCTCCCATTTTGTCTACATACAAATGCCAGACTATACCAATTATATTATAATACATACACAATGTTAGCCATGTTTTTTTGTTTTTATGTGAATACCCCACAAGAGTCCCAAATGCTCCCAACCGTCTGGAGCAGTGAGACTATGGCATCCCCAATTGGGGAATGTTGTGAGGCTGATGGTAGTCGGGAGGGGAAGGAGAAGGGGGAGAGGAAGGTGGGGAAATACCAGGCTATTCAGATCTGATCACCAAACACGGCTAAAAGCCATTTCAAGCAACGTTTCAATTCTGAATGGTGGTCTTTCACCAGGGCGATACTGAGAGTATCTTCCACTCTGGAACGTGCGCAAATATACTATATATTATTTTTAATTGAATTAATTGTGAAACAGCACAAATTAATTAAATAAAATTTACTTACGCTCGCCGGGATTTGAACCCGCGACCTTCGGATTCGTAGTCGAGAGCCTTACCCCTCGACCATGGAGGCCGTCAAAAAAATGTATAGTATGTATATCAGTAGAATTAGATTTACAATGTTAGTAATACGTTCCTACAAAAAATACACTTGTTTTTTTAGCTTTTGTACGCATTTGTGTTCAATTCGAAGAACAATGGTATTTTATGATTTTTGATAATGCGTTCAGCTGCCAAGCGAAATGATGAAACAGTTGTACAACTTTTGAATGTCATTTATTGACGAGATTAAATAAAACGTTATTAAGGTAAGTACTATAAAATTATCAAAGCTGTGCTACTACTGTCCTGTTTGACTGTCCAAAAAAGGGAAACTTCTCAGTTGGACAGTTAAAGTGTTCTTACTGTAAAACATTTTTCTGAATTGAATAAATAAAATAAATACTAAATTAATTAAATAAAATTTACTTACGCTCGCCGGGATTTGAACCCGCGACCTTCGGATTCGTAGTCGAGAGCCTTACCCCTCGACCATGGAGGCCGTCAAAAAAATGTATAGTGTGTATATCAGTAGAATTAGATTTACAATGTTAGTAATACGTTCCTACAAAAAATACACTTGTTTTTTTAGCTTTTGTACGCATTTGTGTTCAATTCGAAGAACAATGGTATTTTATGATTTTTGATAATGCGTTCAGCTGCCAAGCGAAATGATGAAACAGTTGTACAACTTTTGAATGTCATTTATTGACGAGATTAAATAAAACGTTATTAAGGTAAGTACTATAAAATTATCAAAGCTGTGCTACTACTGTCCTGTTTGACTGTCCAAAAAAGGGAAACTTCTCAGTTGGACAGTTAAAGTGTTCTTACTGTAAAACATTTTTCTGAATTGATTAAATAAAATAAATACTAAAATATTATTATTAATACACAATAGTCATATTTCACAAATTATTATTAATAAAAATATAATTTTCGTTATCAAACCTATCCTCTATAAATAAGTATTAGACATGGGCAGATTCATTCGCAGTAGTGTATCGATTCAGTATGATTCACCTAGTCTTGTGAATTTATTCATTTAAATCATTCCTTCAATTTGTTTATAAAAAGTATATAAAAAATAAATTAAAACGGGGATTTGTTCGCATTGCAAATTGCGCTTGTGTTGGAAATAACACATTTAAAAATAAAATGAACACGGACGTAACAATCTTACTGAACTAGATAATAAACAATATGAAAAATGTGTATACACCTCGATGTAGTAAATAATGGTTTCGTTTTTAAAGACAATATTATGAATTAAATAAAGATGCAACCTACCGAGTACAGATTCCTTCGGAAATTCCCACCCGACTAGTGAAAGTGGCGGCTTGATCGCGCTGGCTGAGACTAACCCGAACGGAATCGCCGCGGGCATTGAGGAATGATTTAGTAACTTCTGATTAATGACAGCGACATGAATAACTTGCACCCTGCGGACCTAGTGTGGACAGACTCGATACCAACGGACCAGAGACGTAGTGAATATGATGTCACAACTGAATAGGGAATACATTTCATTGCGGAATACGGACTGCGAAAGCGAATATACGCTGCTTGGAATTACCCACTACCTAAAGGGGTTTACCACTGAGAAAGATAACGTACGGGTTTTTAAGGATCGTGGGGTTGGATTTTATGCGTTATATAGAGTCTCCTGCGAGTTCGCGATGACACTCATAGTGTCCGCGGTGTAATTATGGTGCCGCGCGTTAAATAATCGAAGAGTTGCAAGGCCTAAGTTAAGGAATTAAGATTTAATCCGTGTTAAATTGAGAATCAAATCGGGGGTGCGACGAGATTGAATGAATTAATTTAATTCATTAATTCAATTTCGCCCATGTCCACTACTTTTAACATAAAAGCAAGGGAAACATTTTTTTGAAAGTTTGTTAACCATTACTGTATTAGGTATTTCCAGAACACGGTAACGTACAATGCAGGTATAGATTTCCCTCTACTTATTCTTCTGGGTAAAGGGATTAGGTACCCCAAGTGTGTAAATAATAATTAAATGTTTAACTGAATGTAGGTATGTATAGCATGAAAGTTGCTTTATGAATAAAAATACAAAATGGGATCTGAACATAGAATAAAGAATATATACTAGAAGTGCCTTCCATCAGATTTAAATAATAATAATTATAATGGTTCTTTATTCCAGAAGGTGTGGAGGGGTAGTGCTATGCAATACGTTCCAAACGTGATAATAATACAAACAAATAAATAACAATAGGTACGTAAAATCAGGAACAAAGAAAAAACATAGAAAAATACAGAAAAATAAAACTTAGTAAAATATGCAAAATAAGTTCATTCACTAAGAGAGAAAAAAATAAAAGTTTATGGTGGATATTTGACGGTCTCCCGTCTCCAAAGGGCCATCAAGGGAGACTCCATTCGTGCAGCCATGGCAGTAATGATGGTATTCTTGAATTGGCGTACTCTGCACCGTAGGCTTCCCATGCAGTGGCGGAGAAGTGCCCTTAAAGAGTGCACTCGTCCTTTCAAGAATATTTCTGTAGCGCTGCAGTATCTTGGTAGACGGAATAGTTGGCGATATGCATTATTGTAGGCGACTTTTATCTTTTGCCATTGGGATGCTGTGTAATGCATCAACAATTCTGACGTATATAGAGATGTGCAGAATGTGAATGGAAGCCCGTGTACCTTTGACTTAATACCCTTTGGTTCTACATGCGATATGTTACTTTCAGACTTGCCTGATCGCATATCGCCATTCCATTTGAATTACACATTGATGATGAAACACAGCTTTGTGTTTTAAATTTAAGGCTCAATTGGTCACACTTTTGGATGACGAAACACGCCCACATGGCATTTAATTTATTATTATTTATTCTACTGATCTGAGGAATTTTTATCCCACTTTTAATCGACTTCCTAAACATATCGACACCGAGGGGTGTTTTTTTTAATGAATACCACGCAGAAAAGAACAAGAGGAATGTTAGGAAGCGTTTTGGAAAGTGTGAATAGTACTACTAACAGTTGAAAACTTCCCTACTGTTAGTGAGGGTGTTTTCAACTGGCCGAAATAAATAATGGTAAGATTGAGATAACTTGGATACTCAGAGTTGCACTAATTGCATTTCAAAAAACATTTCATTTCAGAATAAGAAACTCCATTTCTTTTTTTTTCAATAATGCCTTACTTTTTTATTCTTAAGTTAGTTTTCATAATTAAAAGATTCAATTTTTCAAAGCCCACCAAAACGCTTCAAATTTATGGCAGGTAGTTTTGATCTGTTTTCAAGTTAAAATGTCAAATGTCAAAAAAAAGGATTTAAAAATAATAAATTGTGCGAGTACCACACAAGAGTCTCATCTGCTCCCAACCGTCTGGAGCTAGTGAGACTATGGCACCCCAATTAGGGTATTTTTTAGGTTAAAGGTAAGGGAAGGGAAGGAGGTGGGAAGAAGAAGGTGGGGAAGTTCCTGGTTATGCAGATCTGGCCACCAAACATGGCTAAAGCCATTTCAAGTATTGTTTCAATTCTGAAGTGTGGCCTTTCACCAGGGCGATACTGAAAGTATCTACCACTCTGGAAAGTGCAGCAAATATGCTATATATTATTCTAAATAATTAAATTGTGAAATAACACAAATGAATCAATACAATTTACTTGCGCCCGCCGGGATTTGAACTGGCGACCTCCGGAGTCGTACCCGAGGATCGTAGCCACTCAAACACGGAGACCGTTATGATGAGCTTTACCGTACATAATTATATATTCCATTCACAGTAAACTACAACTAAACATAAGTAATAACATTTTGAACATTTTTAGAAACTTTAACTCAAAGAATAATAATAATATTTTACATAATATCCATAAATATTGACAATTGTTTTGCCAAAGAATATTTTTATTTCTTTCATTAATTAGCAACAGTTTCCAACAACCTTCATAAAGCTTAAAGTCACTCAAATTAATTAAAAATTTCGCCAAAAATACAAAACAAATTCGACGAAATAAAAATGTCCATACTAATCCCATACCAGAACACGCGCGGCTGTTTTTATGAGATGGTTTTTTATGCGTGCCCGTGCCGCTGTTTTTATGGGATGGTGTTTTTATGATTTTATTATTTTGTTTTATTTAAAGTGTAAACCAACAGTTTACAAAAATTATTTTTTATGGTAAATATAAATTTAAAAAAAAAGTAATGATAGGTTTTCACTTAAGTATTTAAATTGTTCTATTAAAAAAAAAGTTACAAGGTTAGGATGATGGGAGGGAGGAGAAGGGAAAGGATCTTTTCTGTGTAGAGTAATATGTATTGTGTGAATGTTATTTATTGATTTTAGCATCTCTGAGACGAATGTGTGGTAAAACCATGTATGATCGTGTGAAAAATGTTGAGATTCGTAAAGAATGCAAGGCTGATGCAAGCGTAGTGAGCAAGATTAAGAAAGGGACGCTTAGATGGTTTGGGCATGTAGAGCGAATGAACGAAGAAGGAGGTAAGGAGAATATATGACGCGAATGTGAATGGAAGAAGAAGCCGGGGACGTCCGAGGAAGACATGGCACGATCAAGCGAATCAAATACTTGAGTCGGGCCATGTCAGAAGTCGGAATAAAAGAAGAGAATGTATGAGACGTTGTATGAAAGTGAATGAAGCAAGAAGTGTATGCCAAAATCGAGTTGTTTGTCGGTCCGTCCTCTCTGCCTACTCCTGCAGTGAAACGGCGTGGTGATTAGTTAGTTAGCTTTGAAATTATGAGGGGCTGAGTTGAACAAGTCGAACTCAATGTATGAAGTGTTAAAAATGTGTGAAGCGCGGTGAAAAAAGGTGTTTTGTTTTGAGTTAGTGTTGCATTGAGGTAGGTTTAGTGTGTGGTTTTGTCTGATTTGTCTGTTAGGCACTCTCAATTGAATTCGTTCAAGTAATTCAGAGCAATCTATCACAGAGGTGGCTATTTTTTGTAAAAACAGTATGTCTGCGGAATTTCTACGACTTTCTAGTGAAGAAATCCCGAAAACGCGGTTGACACCTCATGACTCAAGTATGGAAGATAGCCCGGAAAATCGAGGTATCGTAGAAAACGGTTTTGTAATTTCTCAATACTTTCTGTGATATGTACCTGGGATTTCAGACTTGAGAGGCATACTCCAGATAACTGCATACGTACGCGAAGTACAGTATTTTCATTGTGTTTACCTTTTTATAATCTTTGCAGGTTCTGAGTATAAAGCCAAGTACCTTAGAAGCTTTTGCAACCATGGAAGTGATATGACGGTCAAAAAGTAACTTCTGGTCTAACACATATTATTAGGTTTATGCGAGTATTTTGGCCTCAAATCCAAAATTAAGTTTTGTATGAGCAGGCCACGCAGCCGTTCCTCTTAACACTTTTCATAATTTCTTAAATTTCATTGAAATTACACCTTTGAAAGGGTGAAGAACATTATTAGTATCCATGAATTTTCCCTTGGTATTTTTGCATCGATGTCGTTTATGTAGCCACGCTCTTTGCTTCTCATGATCAATATTCTGAAAATTTTCTGTGTAATTTTAACTAACCTAGACTCTGGCATTACAGGCGTACCGTCGAGAGCTCCATCGTAACTTTCCTGTAAAAAGTGGAAAAGAAGGGTGGTACAATGGAGCTCTCAGCGGCAGGATAATTTCAATCGCGTTGGTTCCCATCAAATCTGCAGCAATCCAGAAGCGGCCGTAAAAACCAAGCACGGTCTGACCTAAGCTAAAGCAGCCAAGATGAAAAAACACATCACCAAAAACACCAAGATAAAGGACTTCTGCTGGAACGACACGAACTCGTGGTGGCTAGCTTTTACGTAGGCGTGTTTCTTCGTGTTGGCGAGTGTCCGGCGCTCCTTGGCAGCGATGCTCTGCATGACGAGGATGCGCGAGTAGAGTAGGGGGGGCAGAATGAACATGAGCGGACCGGTGAGCGTCGAGCCTACTAAGCCCATGACCAGATCGAAGCGCGGCACGGATTCACCCAGGAACACGCCCAGCGCCACCACGCCGGCGCGTAGGAGGCACCTCTTCACGCCGAAATCTGATAATTTAAAAACATTTACTTTTCAAATATGCTATATTTATAGTATGTCCATATTATGCAAGTCTTGGTGCGACCCCCTGACTAGTGAAATGTCTCTGACCCATACCCATTAATTTGAACGTTACACGATTAAAACATCTCTATAAGTATGATACAATGTTCAATTGACGATTCAAACTTTTTATTATAACATTATACTGTAAACTTTGTAATCTTTATAAACTTTTCAAACTTTGTAAACTGTAAACCTTGCCTGCTCTGAAGACAGGTTCTCCTAGTTAGACAGGTACAGTACAAAAACCCTTTTATTACAATAAAATTGTATAGATTAATAAATAAAAAAAAAATGTTTCAGCAATATCATCCTATTTCCGTTACAAAAATACCCCTTTCAATCAGGGCCGGTCCTGAGCCAAATGGCGCCTGGTGAAAGTAAAAATTTGGTGCTCTTTGTCAGTCCCTGTCAATCCGGTGAAGTACGAGGGAGGAAGTACTTCCGAAATGATCCTGTGGAGTACAGTCCTATTAAATCCGCGAAACCCATAGTATTTGCGTACATATACACGTACGCAAGCTTCAAATAGAACTAACGCCATCTGTATTTAGTAATTACGTTCCTTGTACAGAAAACGTCCCTTTACTGCATTGGAAGCATGAAACGCAACCATAAATTCATAGGTCGGCGTCATTATTTAATTAAAACGTTCGCCCGAGATCGTCCGCCTATAGGCATCTCGTTGTGTTCTGTATCTATCGCGTATTCACATAAAAAAAGTTGATTAGTATTTTGGCGGCTCTGGCCATTTCATTTTTCACTATGTTTTAATAATAATAATAATAATACCTTTATTGTAATTAAATTTAACTATAACTAAAATACATTTATAACATAATAATGTAAGTGTACAGTGGTTTATAAAGTAAAATAGAAAATAATGGATATAATAACAGTTATAGTTGAAGTTTCACATAACCCGCCTCGCTAGGCTAGCTTGTGTTGAGGCAGTAATTTTTTTTTAAATTTCTATATCTTATGGAATTTTACGAGGTTTTTAAAATGAATATACTAAGTATATATGAGTTGGGGGCGTTAACAGATGCCTAAGTAGTAATTTATGAAATTAATAATATTTGGACGATTTGTACAAGGCCGTTTTAGTAAAAAATAATGTCAAGGACGCTGTGTTGGCTGGTTTTATGAGCGCCTTGGCGCCTTTACAAGTCGGCGCCCGGAGCGGACTGCTCCGATTGCACCAGCATAGGACCGGCCCTACGTTCAACCACGTCGCTAATGCTATAATATCCCCATTGAAATCAATTATATTTAAGGGTCAGACCTAAAAAATGCCCCTAAACATCACTTGTAATTTGCTAACTTAAGCAATACTACACATGATTTATCTGTAATTTCTATATGGGTAGTTAGGAAAATGTCTAAGGTTTCTCTAGTGACAAAAATCTTCATATTGTAATCTATGAAATACATTCCAAAATGCACTGCTATAGGTGCGCTTTAAAAATAAGTTAAGGTGTTCGAAAGCTTTACCTAAAATTCCAGTATGTGTTTCATATAGAATTTTAAAGCTTACAGTTTAATAAAGTTTTTCGCTGGAAACTTTATACATTTTCCTAACTATCCGCTTAGAATTTACAGACAAATTATTCGTAGTATTTCGTGCATTAGCAGACTAAAAAGTGTGTATTTTTTATTAATATTAAAAAAATAAATAATTTAAAAGGTTACATTAGGTTTACGGGCTAGTTTTTTTTTAAAGTGTATCAATCCCACATGTGATGAATTGTCATGGAACCGTATTTTTGAGTGCTAACCATTAATGAACATATTTTTCTACAAATTATTCCATTATCAGTATTTGAAAAATAAATTCCTGGCAGGCGAACGATTTAGGATTCAAATTCGTCAGAGTTTCAGGAATATTATATATTGATAAATGGATTTCCTGTAGCCGTCTGTAACCCGCTGAATTACAGCGTTGTATCCGCATTCTGTGGTCTGTTCACAACTTACTTCTGGAGATTCCCAGCGTGTCTTCAATGTGCTGAAATAGAGCCGAGTTGCCCACGGCGCTCGACAGGCACAGCTGGACAGTCACGAACAGAACCACAAAGTATAGAGGGAAGCTGGCTGGCAAACCTGGAAATCATGGCGTCACCTTCATATAGTATTATTTATTTATTTATTCACGACCAGAAAGCATTTACATGTTGATACATTTATCGCGTATAGTATAGTATAATACATAAAATAATAATTAGAGTGTAAAAGAAGTAAGTAGGTAAAATAAAAGTATGGAGTTACATAACGCGTGGTTACATTATAACTGCAGGTTGTACAAAAGAGTATAACGAGTGGTTTAATACATAATACAATAACATAAGTATAAAAGAAGTAAGAGACTATGTAAGTAGCTAGTTACAGCGCAAAGGGTGAGTATTAGGTTTATAATTATTATGACGTTGTAAAACATGAACAGTTGTAAAGCGTGTTTACAATGCGCTTTTATAATCGCTTTACTACAGAGGCTGTCAACTTATCATCCATATTACATTTCTAGGGCAATTATTTTCCACTTCAGTCGGCAGGGGTTTTTGCCATGCGAAAGGAGGGGTAAGAGATTTTTAAAATTTTATATTGTAAAAGTTGGAATCCTGAAAAAAAATCTAAGTTTTCGACGTTGGTTGACCTTCACGTTAGCCACCATCTTGGATGAAAAGTGCAAAAAATTGGTTTTTACAAAATAATTCCTCAACGGTTCTACGACTAAATTTTGTAAAAGAAGATAAATTTGCTTTTCATTTTATGTTTAAACTTCTTTTTTAAGTATTATTTCAACGAGTTACAGCGCCGGAGAGGTGAACTTTTTTCAAAAATTCGTCGAATTTCTCATTTTTGTTATTTTATTTGGTTATTTCTGGGTATCCATTACTTAATTATAATTATGTTGTTGTCTCATTTCCATACCACCACGAGGAGTAAATGGAGTTTTGTTTTAATTGCCGTATTCCTGGTAGGTCGGGTAATCCACAGATTTTCCTGTTGAGCCGCTAGGAGGGGTGAGGCACGCGGCCGTATTTCGTAATATAGGTATTTATTTCAATCTGAACAGAATTATAATATCATCAAAAGGCGACATCAAAATTAATTGTACAAAAGCGTAAATAAAAAAAAAAATACAAGTTGATCAAAATATTCCTCCAATATTACATATTTCGATACAAACGTTGCAAATTTTTTTTTGAAAAGCAATTTTTGCCACCTTTCATCCAACTAACACATCAGGCTAACGCGAATGTTACCCAAGATTTTTTTCAGGGTCCCAACCTTTACAATATAAAATCATAAATCATTAGAAATCAATAAAAAAAATTACCCCTTCTTTTACAAAGCAAATACATTTTTATGTCTATAATGACCGGACTAATAAAAATGATATTATGTATTAACAATACCAACCTACCCTGTAAAATGTTCGCCTCGATATTCTTTCCATAGCGGAGAACAGCCAAACAGGTGGTTATGGAGAACATTGTTCCTGTAACTATAAAAATTACGCTTAAATAAAAACGCTGAGTGAATAGGGCACCTTTTTTGCACTCGTAAAGTATGATATCACGCAATTTTTATAATATAATGATATAAATTCGATGGACAGGTTATAGTGAACGGCGAGGTGGGGTAGTGAGAAAAAAAATTGATGTGATATTTACATTATTGTTGTGCACTAGATCTGGAATTCGGAATAGGGAGATTCATACCAATATTATTTTAATTTACCCAAGAATCCTCCCATGACGGCATAGCCAATCTTCGAATTATCCTTCATATCCACCTGTATGGTCAGCAGCACCGGGTGGATGTCAAACTAAAAAAAATATATTTTAGATGTATGCATCCGTAATAGAATACAATATTTTTATTGCATCATACAAATTGACAGTACTGGCGAGGTAAGTCAAGACACAGCAATTACCATGGGAGTCAATCTTCAGAATGAAGGGTCAAGTTTTGTTGAACCTTTTAGCATATTTTCAAATAGCCCAATGTATTAATTTTTTTGCCAAAACACTTGTAGACACTTGTTCTGTATTATCATTAACGTTTGTAAAAATAATAATAATTATTGAAAATATGCGTTTTTCTGTTTTTAATGTGTTTTTACTTACCAATGGAGAATGTTTATCACGTAATTGTGGTAAGTAAAAAAGCACTATGATATTTTTTCCGGCGCTTGTAAGTTTAACAAGATATTTACTTCTTTGCACTTTATTATTTAATATACAAAATGGGTGTTGGAATAATGGAAACACGAATAATGCAACGAAAAAACTCAACTTAAACGTCAAAGATCTATGTTATAATAAAGCCGCAATAGAGTGAAAGAGACTGCGGCGGGAGAATGTATTTCAAGGAGGTACATAAAAACACAGCGTGTTCGTAAATGTACTCGTAAGTATAAACCTTAGAGTAAAAGGTATAAACACAGTAACTTCAACGAAGGAACTGTGTTTTTACTTACGGATACAGAAATATTGCGTTTTTACTTTCCAACAGCGATGAAATTGCGATAATCTTTTTTTTTATTCGAAAAACGATTAACCTTAAATTATGCCGTATGGAAAACATAAGAAATTCAACATTTAATAACTTCCCATATTCAACTAATTTTGGTAATTACTGTCTTTTTACTTACCACGGCAGAGTAGATACTCCACAACCTTTTTTAACCCATAACACACCTGCATGTTTCACCATATTGTAACCGAATTAAAATTTAACTACCACTGACGTTAGAATTAATAGAGTCTCCTTTAAATGAAGTAATCTTCCCAACAAGCCCCCCCAATTGATATGCTTGGTGTAACTCAGTGACCAGCTCAGGTATGGGGGCTCCATCGAAGCTAGAGTAAAGTTAGCCTCACAGAACCTGGGTGTACTGTACAGAGCCCGAAGATACTTTAATAGTACACAACTCCTGACCCTGTACAAATCGCAAGTGCGCCCCACTGTAGAATTTGGCAGCCACCTCTGGTCGGGAGCACCAAAATATCTGGAAAAAAAACCCTTGACTCTGTGCAGAAACGGACGGTCCGTCCAGCAGATTCTCCTATCTTAACAAACGGATTGAAATCTTTGGAGCACAGACGTCAGGTGGAAATGCTGCTCTTGTTCTACCGGTATTTCAATGGAAGATGCTTTGAGGAACTAGATGTTGACATTTGTCACATGAGAACGGGTCGCTTCAATGACTCATTATTTATTGTGTTCAACAGCTCGGCTGTGGAATAATTTGCCGGCCACCTCTGTATTTCCTCCCTCCTACAACATGGGTATCTTCAAGATTCGGGTGCATTCCTTCCTATCCTCTAGAAGACCCTCCACACAGCATCCCCAAAGATGACACAGGTCTTGAGGGAAACTATTTCCCTCGGGACCTCCTCTGTGGGGAAACTGTAAAAAAAACTTACCCATTTCGATGGCTGGAGGCAAAGGTCACGTGACACCTGTTTTGACACCGGCCTAGTTAACCGCCGTCCACGTTTGTTTCGCGTGATTTTGACTGCAGTAAGCAATTATAAAACATTTATAAAAGGGTCAAAATAATACTCTAACTGCCTAGTCCCCTTTATTTTGGTTTTTTCCCCTTGCGTGTTCCCCCTGGGTACCTCAATGTATTATCTGCTCTGTGGTAACCACGATCAAAATATTAACATGGTCAAAAATTCATTTTGTCTGAAGTTACCATGGTAGCTAAAAAAAAACATTGCGAGAAGCTTTAAGAAGTATAAAAAACACATTTAGGAGATATGTATCATAGTAAGATTTTCGGGGACTATTTAGCTCTGGTCCAACTAATAGTCACCTACCTGAAAAGCCAGTATTCCATAAGCCATCAATAGGTCGCGAAGCTCGGGCAACGCGGGGGATCCATTATACACACCGGCGGTGTCACTCTCTATGCAATAGCACGTGGTCACCATCACAGTGCTCACCACAATCACCGACACCATAGCCAGTACTCTGCAACGGTCAGTTTCGGTAATAATTAAAAAAAATATATAATTGGATTACTTCCATAGCGCCGTTTTCGTGGGAAAATCACCTCAAGGGCGCTGAAATGAAATGTAACAATAGGTGGTGGCAAAGGGTAACTAAGTTGTGAAAACAAATTTAATAGATGGCAACATTACATATTTGTAAAAATTATTGGTTTATTAAAAAGCTAGAGCATTGAAATGTCAGCTACTAAATTTGGAGTGTTGTAATACATACGAATCATTAGCATTTAATAATATGATACGTGTGCGAATTTTAATGATCGCTTACTTCATGTCTTTCGGGGAGCCCAGCCACATCAAAGGACACAGAATAATTCCAATAATTATCAGCCACCAGCAGAAAGAAAAGTCCATTTTGTATTCTGACATCTGTAGTCCGAAGAGTTGCAGACTCTGAGAAGCTGGAAACATTAGGATTATGATCACAATGGGTGAGGAGCGTTGAATGAATCCAATTTAAGTGAGTGATGAGCAGTGGCAGTTATCTCTAAAGTGAGATTATGCAGTGAACTTCCATAAAAAACATAATACATATAATAAAGCAAACTTGTATTTAATTTTACCATACTTAAAAACAGCGCGCTACTTAAATTCCGTGCCAAAAAATCTACTCGTCCGAAAAGAATCCCATATGTACGTTTTGAATTCAGCGTCTATGGGACACAATGTTCTAAGAAATGGTTCATACAATCACATACTCGTGGCGTTTCAGTGGCAAATCGTGGAAGCATGCAATCCTTTAGGAATCTGAGAGGGTGCGCAGCGACAATGGGATTTGTTAACATCTAATGTGTACGAAATAGTATTTTGCACAACTCAGTAGATTTTTTTGTGTGATCATTGCGTTGTAGGTTGTTATTCAAATAATTTAATTACTGAAGATATTACCTTTTTATATTTAAAAAAAAGTTCAGTTTCTTACGTAAGTTGTGATTTTCATATATAAAACAACTTTTTTTTTAACCCACGACATTATATACATTAGTCACATCATCTTGTTGCTAGGTCACTAATCTCTGGTCGAGTTATATGATCAAATTCCTTTAGATCTATGGAAACATGAATAATAACAGAAAAGACCAACTTAGAATTAATGGATGAGGGCAATTTTTTCTCCCTTTTTTAATCTCCGATTAAACTCCCAATGAGTTAGGCCACAAATCACCACCGGTGATGAGGTTTATTATGTGACAAGGTGGTAAGGTAATGTAGGAGATGGTGTGGTAAGTGATGTGGTAACTAATGTGAGGTAGGTGATAAGGTAATGTGGAGATGGTGTAGTAAATGATGTGGTAAGTAATGTGATAGGTGGTAAGGTAATGTAGAGATGGTGTAGTAAATGATGTGGTAAGTAATGTGGTAGGTGGTAAGGTAATGTGGGAGGTGGTGTGGTAAGTGATGTGGTAAGTAATGTGGTAGGTGGTGTGGAATGTGTTGATAAGTATAATGTAGTTAGTAATGCGATAGTATGGTAGGTGGTGTGGAATGTGTTGATAAGTATAGTGTAGTTAGTAATGCGATAGTATGGTAGGTCGTGTGGTAGTCATAGTAGGTACTTCGGTAGATGGTCTGGTGATGGTGTTATGTATTGTGTAGGTGTATGGGAGGTGCTGATAGGTGATGTGATAAATTGTATGGGAAGTGACGTAGATGGAAAAGTAGATGCTGGTAAGGTAAGTGACGTATCTAGTATATAAAGTGGTCAATAATGTTGTACTCGTGTGTACTTTGTTGCCAAAATTAAACCTGATTGAAATATACAGTTATATAAATATAGATTTTTAATAAAGTAAAAATAGATTTTTCATTTCTATGGCACCACCAAGCTAATCAATTTATCTTTAAAGTTTCTTTTACACATAATTTTTTTTTCACATTTGAATTTCGTTTTCAGGAATAAGTTCAAAACACCATAATAAAAACGGAGATAAGTCGCAGATTCAAAATTACCGGTGAGGTGAGGTTTTCTCATTTATAATGTGTTTTTACTCGTATTTAACTGACAATGTTTTCTTAATTGAGTTATTTAAATGTGTTGTATTGTTTCAGTAATGTGAACATACTGAGAAGCGGTGAGTATGTACTCACTAACATTGATCATAAATCAATTATGAAAACATTTTCAGTTAAATACGAGTAAAAACACATTATAAATGCGAAAACCTCACAGAATTCAGAATTTTAATTGCTTTCTAACTAAATCGGTTTTACCGATAATAAATCATTACCCATCCATCCAAATTTTTAAAGGAGTGGGGGTAAATTAAATCACATAAATAAGTCGTCGCAATGTGGATTAACCACAGTTTGAAAATGGCCTTAAACGCCGAAACAGCTGTCACAATAATAACAACTAAAAGTACTTGCAGAACTTAATAATAACATATAAATAATAAATACAGCGTCCGCTCCGCTTCCGAAATACGTACCTGAATTTTGACAGATGTGACATGTGTCAAAAGTAAAAGTGAATTTGAGGTTTGTAAAATATCGTTAGACTTCGTACACTATGTACATAAATATATTAGTATAATTAAAATACGAGTAGTGGGATAATAATATCAAAAATCAAACAAGATTAATGTAAGTTCAAGTACAAGAAGCTCGGGTGTTCAAAAGTCTACGCAATTAAAAAAACATTCTTGTTTTCGATACATTTTATGCGAACCTTATAACTTGCTTTTAATGTGTTTCACATTGCTTCCATTTTTCATGTTTAACTTCCTTGTTCATAACACGTTTAATTTAAAACTTCACGGTGAATTTATGTTATACGTTGTGTATATAGTAATTTTTTTAATGATTTTTTTGTAAAATATTTGGATTAAGTAAAACAATTATGATGTTGAACACCACAACAATCAATAAGATGGATAAAGGATAAAAATATTTTATGAGCTGTAATATTTTCGTTATTCTCCTCTGCCATTCGTTTGGAATTCGTCGTTTTTTTTGCACCCACAATCAATGTCCGGTTTTCTAATTTTTTAAAAATTGGCCGTTTTTAGGGATTGATTTTTTTTTTGTAAATCGCCAAGGCTTCGAAAATACTTTTAAAAAAATGTACGGAAATGTCTTAGAATTTTTCCTTTAAAAAATCCTATCATCCGATGTTGTCATTTAAAACCTTTTAAACGATCGCAGTGCCCTCAATTTTGTCTGCTTTTAAATGTCAGACTGTATATATAATGTAATGATTGCAATGCATATGAAACGAATTAGTTAAAAATACAACTATTTCTATAATATTCTAGGTTTATTCTAATACCTACATAATTACATGAAATTTATTTTGTTACCGACTAGAAGGTTTGGTATTCCTCCACCGAACACTGTCGCATCTAGAAGGATCGTCACAAATTTACTCAAGTAGGGGCCGAACGTCAGCTCAGCCAGGGCGGCATATGGATATCTGGAAGGAATGTAACGTGTCAAATGTTATGGCATTTCGACGGTCCCGACGTAAGGTGTCGAATCTGCATTTTGCGAGCTTTACAGGATTGTGAAAACAGAGATAGATTCGACTTTCTTTGCCGGTGAATCGTGGAGTTTTGTTCAGTTTCATTCCAAAAAGGAGAATTTAGAGGAAAACTCACTGACGTCAGAATTAACTTTGGCATCAGCTTAGGTCTATGCCGTTCACGTTTGCTTCGCGTGTTGATTGCGGTAGGCATATTATAAAACATTTACAAAAAGGGTCAAACTAAATACTTGTACAAAATATAAAATGTTTGTAAACAAGCTGAGCCTTTTTTTTTTACTTATTTGCTGTTTTACTTAAATTCGCTCCCCGCCCTTATTATTTTGGTTTCTTCACCTTGCGTGTTAGAGCATCTCTATGTATTATTTGCTCTGTATGAAAATTCACCTTTTTTGGCATCATGAGAAAATATATGTAACCTACTAATTGGATAGTTTAAGACAATAAAACGAAAATCAAAATGTTGCAGATTCGATACCTTGGACCTTGGAATTGTCGAGATAATCATTGAAAAAAGTTGCCAGATAGAGGGTGCACTTCCAGAACACTCCACATAATCAAGATTTAGGAATATTGTGTGAGATGTGCTAAGTCGGCGACAGCCGGCTTAATGCCGTATCAAAGTCTCGAGGAATATAAAACGACAACACGTCTGTTCGGCGAAGACTTCATTTATACAATGTTTATGATAGTGATTAGTGTGTGTGTGTATGTGTTTATATAGATAATGTTTGAATGAGAGTGGGCGGAGCCCGATGTCACATCACATACCAAATATAAATAAATTATTAAAAATTAAAATATTTGGGGAATATGTGGGATGAATTAGTGGGATGACGACTGAGAAGGGGAAAAGGAAGATTGTGATTGAATTAGGTAAGTAGATTAGTAGATACCTGCTTTTATGAACGATGTTTGGTTCGATTTGTACGGCAATTAGCCAACACCGTCCCAGCAGTATGGCGGTGTATATCTGCAGAGAGAATACGAAAAGAACTACAGGAATTCCATAAACCCCTGAAACAGATTGAAACAAAATAGTTATGATTACTAATAGGTCTACAAACTTATTCGTGGAATAAGGAACTTCAGTGAAAAATGTAATGACTTTAAAAATATGTATTCATATAGATCGGCAAACGCCGATTCTGAATATATAACTTTCATTATATATAATACGTAGAATTTATAAATCTTTATTTAAAAGTGAAAAAAAAAATCAGCTCATAAAAACACCGTGTTATGTTGGTACCATTGCATTTGGAACATCTGACGTCACATGAGCATTCTGTTTTTGGATTAGTATGAACATTTTTGTTTTTCGATTTTGTTTTGAATTTTAATTATGTATTTTTACAAAATTTTACTTAATTTGTGGGACTTTAAGCTCTATAATTGTTATTCAATATAAACAACTATTATTCCTGAAATAAATTAGAGTATTCATGATCAAACAATTATTATGCTTTGAGTTAAAGTTTCTAAAAAGGTACATAATGTTATTACTTATATTTAGTTATGGTTTACTATGAACAGAATATAAAATTATCTACGGTAAAGCTTATTTATATTTGACATTCTAACCTCAAAACTGATCAAAACTATTTTTGACACGGCGGATCATAAGGTATTGATGAAAAAACTGAGGCATTTGAGTATTGTTGGTACTCCTCTGGAACTTTTTCGATCTTACCTATAAAATCGGTTTTTGGCAGTAGAATTGGGTGGAGAGACGAGTGAGTTGGGCAAAATTACATGCAGTGTGCCCCGGGGGGAAATTCTTGGACCTTTGCTCTTTCTCATCGATGTTAATAACATAGCGAAGTGGGGTTTTAAACGAACTCTTCAGCTTTGAGCGGACGATACAAACAATGAGCGGAATATAGCGGAGCTTAAATCAGCAATGAATATATATCTTTCCCATCTCACAAGCTGGTTGAGAATAAACAAATTTACCCTTAACGTAAAAAATACACAATATATATTCTTCGGCAACAAGAAAAATCTTAGTCCAAATATAAAAAAGGTGAAAAATGTTTCGAAAAGAAAACAAGTATCAAATACTTGGACCTGATCATAGATTCCCAGATCACATGGAATCTCCACTTAAACCATGTAAAGGAGAAAATTTCCCCCATAACCGGTGTTATTACATAGGATGCGAGGGTTACTCCCTATATCACAACAACTTCGGTAATTTACTATGTCATGGTACGTTTCTATCTATCCTATCTTTGCTATATTTAGGGCTTCGCCTTTAAGGAACTGATTGCTGACGTGCAGATGATTCTAAACCGAGAACTCAGAAATATCTTTGATCTTCCATGGGACACTCATCTCAGGGATATTTATTTAGATTCCAGCATCCTACCAATCAAGATTCTTCCCAAACATGAAATTACCATACGACAAATCACTCCGCAATTAACACACCCTAACATAAAACCACTATCAAGACATTCACCGACACAATACTCGAGATAACAATAAAATGAGTATTCTTCTAACACATTACAAAGTAAGTTATAAAATCTTTGGAATATATTGCCTACACACCGTGTAACTCGCTCCCAGGTATACATGTAAACATCCAAGCTAATAAAAAAAAGTATCGTAATACTTTGAAAGAATATTTTTTTAATTATTTAAAAATGAAAACAACTTATATTTTTACACATCTGTTTTTTCTTGCATTTTGCTTGTTTGGTTATGTTTTTTTCTCTTTTTTTTTTCATCTTAGTCTGTGTAGGTACTTCTTAAGGGTAGAGACGAGGTCAAAAGCCGAAAATTATAACTTTGATTCTCCTGCTAGACCTATTTTTGTTTAAGGTTTCTTTTTATATGTGTTTTTATCCTCGCGTTTCTCATAAATTTAAATTAATGTAATGATTTTGTAAGTTTTAAATTCTCATAAATTATAATTAATAAACTAATTTTTGTAAATGTCCTACGCGGGTCTGTGTAAAACACTTATGGAATTTTTTTTCGGATTCTACATAATATAATATGATAACCAAAACACTTTTTTCTACCACTTTTGAAACTTTATTGTTTACATCTATGTATACTTTTTTACAAACACTTTGTATTTTTATTTTTTGTAAATAGCCACTTTGGTTTAGTTATACTTTTCTATAAAATTTTGTATTTTGTAATTTTATCATTGTCTGCTGGTTTGTGTAATTGTAGTATTTCTACTTCAGGTTTGTATATTTTTTATGGTGTAACTAGTGTTATGTAGAATTTTTTTCTTTTTCAAAAATGAATTTTATGACGCATAGGATTGCTATGCAGCAACACAAAATAAAAACAATATTAGAAAGCAGGGAACTCACTCGATGCTATATATACCATAGATTTAGTATTCATTGTGTCAGTCTGACGATGCCTGTGGTAGGGTGAAACCGGTCCGGTCGAAAATAAATAAGTGGAAAAAGTTACAAAGGTTTTTTAATAAAAATAAAAAAATGAACATTTTAATATGGAATTCCACCATGAATTAACAGTTTCAAGATTAGAAATAAGAATAGTTTGTTAGTTTCTCTTTTGGCCGCCTGCACATATAAGTAGATACTTATATAAATCTGTAACTACTGTTTTTACTGACTAAACTATTCTGGTAATTTTCCTCGTCACAGGAGATATGTTATTTCAAGATTCGTATAACGTATACATATGCATCAGCATAAAATATTTGACAAAATTGCAAGTATTTTATATAGTAAACATATTTACACGAACAAAATATAACATTATGGGTATAATGTCAATAAATTATTTAAAAAAAACATAGAATTTATTTTTCTGTCCAAAATTAGATCTCAAGAACCATTATTTCAAGATTTTAGTACTGCATCGACTTATTTATGAAGAGTTGAAAATGTTTAACATTTGAATTTCTATAAAGGGTTTTTTAATGTGAGATGTGGCTACTGTAAATAAGCACTTGGAAAATCGCTATGAAGAATAAAGTCGCCAAACTAGCTAGGCTTCTCAAGCAAATACGATAATCTAATCGCTCCGCAGTTGCAGTTATTTTAATAATCCGAAGGTTGAGATTCGAGATAACGCGTAATCTTAAACAAATATAATCAGATAAATAAAACGTTTTCCATAAATAAATATTCAAATACTTTAAGTGTAGGTACAGTCCATCAAGAAAAAGTGAAAAAAATGGAGGGCGCTGTGATCGTTTAAATCAAAGATTCCAAACATTTTTCGTCAGCGACCTCCCCCCCCCCAACCGTTTCTTTATTCGCGACAATGCCATGAAATCTAAATATATACACCGTTACACTGTGACTGAGAGATAATATCTCTCATTTCCGCGGTAGACTGTATACACCGACACAATCTTTTCATCACCCCTGTTTTCCATTATGACGGCTTTTTGCTCCTGATAAATATTTACTTATTGTATACTACATTATTTTTCACCAGATAAAACACCTCATCCTGGTTTGGTGCGATAACACAGTAAAGAAAATAATATTTTTAAAAAAAACTGTTAAAACATCTATAAACCAACAGAATAGGTAATTGAACAGTTCATTTTGTTGTATGTTTCTTTCAACGATGTACCTATGACAAATTTGAATTCATAAGAAAAAATTATTAAACATATTTTTGTTGCCCTCGCCCTTTCAGCCCTTTATCGCCCCTTGGATCACTCCAACGCCCATTCGTCCGCGTTGAAAATTTCTAGTTTAAATGGTAACGCCAAGATGGTTCAATGAAAAAGTAATACAAGTCTATAAAAAAACATTTTGCAAAAGAAACGCGCAATATAAACAACAGAAAAAAAACGCAAAAAAAAAAAACTTATTTATTTATTGCTTTGAGACACAAACGTGACATTTATGAAACACGCTCGTATTACAAAAAATTGTTAGAAATCAATATAAATGTCCCTAAACTAATGCGTCTGCTGCATTCTTATTAAATTGGACACAGAAAAAATAGATACAGTCTGACATTTAAAGGTAGACAAAAATTGAGGGCGCTGTAGTCGTTCAAAATGTTTTAAATGGTAACACGAATATGGCTCATGAGCACAATGGTCCAAGTGAATATTTTGTATTATTTAATTTAAAATGATGCCATAAAGTGAATTTACAGTTATTGAAGATGTGTATTTTTACTTTGTACAAACGGTGTTCATAAATGTGAATAGAAAGATCGAATGAGGAAAATATTAAATAAATACGTAATACGTAGTAATTTAAAAAATATTTATAAAAAAAATGTTACTAAGAGAAAAAGTAAGTAAGAGTGCACTAAGCAAAGAGTCCCATCAGAATACCAGGATCCAAGAGGCACTGATTAAGATAGAATTTGGAGCACATGCTCTAAGGACTCGTACATGGAAACCTAGAACTAATATGAGAATGTAGGATAGATAGGATAGATAGGATAGGAATAAAGGAATGCGTTGCTTTTAATTTCATGCTTCCCGGTTACTTTTATTTCCCGCTTTCTAGCTTCCCGCATTTATGTAGTGATTTTTTCTTCCCGCAGTTTCTCGCTTCTTCTTCTTGATTCTCGGGGTCCAGGGGGCATTGTTAAATATTCTGATAATTTGTAGAAATTTCTAAAATATTTATAATAAAAAAAATCATTCTAAGAGAAAGTGTAAGTGAGAGACTAAGTAACTGTGCACTAAGTAAGAGAGTCCCGCCGGGGGGTACTGATGAAAATTCTGACAATTTGCAGTAATTAAAAAATATTTATAATAAATAAAAAAATTGTTAGTTAGTAAGAGAAAGTGTTTTTGTTTTCCGCTTCTTCATGTTTCAGTTTCTAGTTTTCCGCTCCCTGCATTTATGTTTTGGTTTTTTCTTCCCGCCGCTTCTCGCCTTTTCTTCTTGCTTTTCATTTTCAGTTTCCCGATGTTTCATGCTTCCCGCTTCCAGCTCAAAATAAAATTAACGATCTAAATTATATTTAAAAAAAAACAACAAAATTTGACTTGAGTCGTTATTCTTCTGGACGTTTTTCAACTGTCAAATGAAATCTAACCTAAAATCTGAATGTACATTGCAATTGTTTAAAAATCAGCATAAATCCACAAAAATATTATTTAAATATATACGAAATTGAAGAAAATTTGTCAACGTACCATTAAAACTTACCGGTCGTTCAGCAGTGGGTTTGTAAATGTTTTCAAAGTTAGACAAGAGTTTCTTGGAATGAAATTCAGCTAAACAGCGCCGGAATACACAGTAAATAACCTCCCTCATTCCGCTGTTTATTGGTCTATTCATTTTAAATGATTTGTAACTATTGATAAATAACTAAAGCAAACGTAGTGATAGATTATGCTTAGATGAATTATAATGTCATTGAGGTTATGGTAGCCTTTGAAAAATAACAACGAAATGTCAAAAACCTTGGTATTGCAAGTAAATTGTTGAAAGTAAACTGAATTCCGTAGAAACGAGATCTCTGAGGCGAATGTGTGGTAAAACCATGAAGCGCACTTGAAGTGAAATAACACAAAACTGCGCTATATAAATGCTTTGTTATTATTATTTATTGTTATTATGATCGTGTGAAAAAAGTCGTGATTCGTAAATAATGGAAGGCCGATGTACGCATAATGAGTAGATTAAGAAAGGGACGCATATATGGTTTGGGCATGTAAAGCGAATGAAAGAAGAAATCAGTGTAAGGAGAATATATGACGCGGATCTAAATGGAAGAAGAAGCTGGGGATGCCCAAGGAAGACATGGCACGGTCAAGTGAATCAAATACTTTAGTCAGGCCATGTCAGAAGTCGGAATAATAGAAGAGAATGTTTGATACGATGTACGAATGTGAATTAAGCAAGAAGTGTATGCCAAGATCGAGTTGTTTGGCGATCCTTCCTCTCTGCCTACCCGGGAAAACGGCGTGATGGTTAGATAGTTAGTTAGTTAGAAAATAACACCACAAAGTGACGTTGCATTTATTGAATAAGTGAATATAAAAAAAAATTGTTTGGACAACAAACAAATCAGGAACGCATAATATTTTATTTTATTTTATTTATAGTACCTAAATACATTTAATAATGTTATTATTATGTTCCACAAGTATTTTCGTTTTTATTAAGGGTTTGCAAAACAGAATTCCTATGGATTATTACAAATTTTCCTTAAAAAGTGGAGGTTTTATTCACTTAAAAAAAATATATTTACATTTTTGAAAATAATTTCTAATCAGTCAACAGGCTGAACATGTAATTATGTGAAATTTCCTCGATAGAAAAAAATCCCAAAGTATGCTCCGAAAAAAAAAAAAAAAACGGGCTTGTTCTGTTATTTAACATGCTGTGGGTTTGAAAAAAATAATAGTGTTTCATTAAATGCTACTTAACACATTCAACTTAAGATTTTTGATCTATCTTAAATATGTCGTGTTTTATTAATATTTATAGAAATGTCACTTACGTCAATTTATTCTAAACACTCTTTACATTGGCGCGCTCTTTCTATCTTTCGAATGATCAACATCGGTCAGTCGGGATTAGGAGCCCTTGCCATACAGATCTGTCGCTGTTTTGGCACCGAAAATTACGTAATTTCTGAGAATTTGTTTTACGTGTTAGAAAAAAAAAAAAGTTAAATAATATTAATTTTCAAATATGGGAAATAAACAAGAAAAATCTCGTATTTCTAAGAAAATTTTACTTATGCGAAATTATAGACGAATTTTTTATTTTTTTTTTATTTATCTAGTAAAAATTATGTTATAATTTATTTATTATATTTGTATTTCAGAAATCGTGTTTTGGCAGATAATATACCTAATGCATTCGAAAATGGAATTGCCCAGTAAGATTTTTTTTACGCACGATTTTATTGTTTATTGTGTTTTTTTTAAAGTTTCCATCAGCATAATATTTTGTTAATTATCACTTTTTATGTAAAAAAAGAATGCCGCATTGGGATTCGAACCAACATCTCCCCAATGACAATCAGAGACGCTACCACAAAGCTACGCAATATGGATGAATTTGTTTTACAACGTTCTCGGTAGGTACATAACCTACCCATATTTGTCGCCGGCCTGTTCGAATTTTGAAATCTGTCAGTATGTATTGTCAGTACAACATGCCGGTATTTTGACCAAGTTACTTAAACTTTTATGACCTGTAGCCATTTTGAGATGTTTAACCGATATTTCAGGCTTATCTGTTTTTATCTTAGGTATATTATTACTCTAAGGTTTTTATGCATTTACAGACTATCCGACTACTAGGTACCTTATATTTGCCATTTATGCCATTTATATTTATATTTGGGGTTGGACTATTTGGTTTTCACCCATTGAGGGTGTTCTTGACATAGGAAGCAAACCTCGGCTGCCTGAAATGTAATTACTTTTAATATTTAGATTTTGGTTCTATCCAGTAAAATTTTAACTGTACAATTTTTGACAGACTGCAACTATTGCGACCTATTTTCCATAAATTCTTAGCTGTGTTTCAGATGTAACTATACTCCACTACAGAATGTTTTGCCGACAACTTTCAAAGATATTGAAGTACGAAGGTAATATTTGATTCATTTGAGTATTTAAAAGTCACTTCTTGAATTGCCGTTATACTCAATGATTTTATTTAGTTCCAGCAACCAAGAACAAAAGGAAAACGAATTACCTGAAGGAAACATTATTCATGATGTGGGAAGGTAAAACAGATTTTAGATTTTCACTAAACTATTTTCACTATTGTGTTATGAAAAAAAAAGTTTAATATATTTTTTCTTTACAGTAAATCCGATACACGTATACGTGTAGGACGCGTCTACACAAATAAGAATAAAAATAAGAAAGTTGCTAATCAAATTGGTATTACTCAACATAATGACAATAGGTATATTATTTTCTACTAACGATAATATACATGTTCCGGGTAGATGAAATGAAAACATGTTATTCATCATGATTGCTTGAATTGGAGAGTTATTTTTATTTTTTTCTTCCCTAGGTTGGATAAAAATGATAAAGCCGAAGGAGGCGAAGAAAGACGCTTCGTCGATATTTTTTTTCATAAAATAATGTATGGTAAAGTTTTAATAATTGAAGGTCCACTTATTTCTCTATATCTGATAATCTTTCAAAGTTTGAGGCGAAGGTTCCTTCGCAATTACACCCATTCACTACAGTCGCGTTTGTAGAATGGTGTCTCTCTCTGCCCTTTTCTCTTTTTTTCAGTTTTCGTTTTAGAGAAAAGTTTCTTTAGCCTACTGGGGTCGTTTTGGAGCCACTTCAGATTTTTGACGTTGATCGCCATATTTAGTCGCCCATATAATATTATTATTATAATTTATTGTACATGAACAATTATTTTTTTATTCTGTTTAACATTTTAAACGAACAATATACAGAGAAGTTAAAATAAAAAAATAAAATATAAATAAGTATAAAGAATTCAAAACAGAACTGTGAGTACTCTGAAAACTCATACTATGACGTATAATAATATTAACGATGTTTCTCACGAATGTGAATAAATGATAACCCACCCATACATACAAGGACAGCTTTTTTTATGAAGGTATGTCATAAAAAAATACAGGTAGATATAAGAACATTATTTCTTCATGCCTACAATTGTTACTATTTATTATTGTATTTTTTAAATGAATAAATAAATAATTACAAAAAAGTCTTTCGTTTGACAAGTTCTTATAAAGAAAAAAGTGTTTAAAGACATGAAGGTTTGGGAACCACTTTCAAATATACTCGGGGCAAGACTAATAATATAGAGTAGTTAGTTGGGGATAAGAGGCACAGATGTTAGTAATTAGTAGTCCTTGTGTACGTTGTGACAAACATACTAATAAAATAATGGTTCGATTTTTGGGAAACTTCATTTTAGTTCGAATTTTTTTCACAAGGTGTCATAATACATGTATTGTATAGTAAACAATATATTCTTAACGCCGATGGGACACCTACAGATCATTTAAAGAACTATTTTTGGGGGGCGTTGCCTAAATCGAAATTCCCGAGAGGTTAGTGCAGCGCCTTAATGCGACAGCTCTTTCAGCATTCAAAACCATTTTAAAACTGTTAGACTTTGAACGCTGAACCAGCTGTCGATAATAAAAACTAAAACATTTGCAGAACTTAATAATAACATTAATTCTTTTATTTTATTTAAACTAAAAAATAAATTAAATGAAGTTCAACGAATTATACACAATAATAACTGATAAGTATCGTACTACCCTTTTTTAGAAACAACCATCTTTATTGGATTCGCTGTAATTAAGTAACGAATATTAGGTTGTCGCTTTCCATTATTTATCGAACAGAATCCTCCGCATGTGTTTACATAAACGTCGGTAAAATATTACATGACCCATATATTCAGTTCCTTGCTTTAGAGCTTGTAACGCGAAGCGGTAATTTGTCCGAAGCGTTGTTCACAACACGCGGAAAAGCTTCGCCTACTAAAAGGCTTTCGTAGAACGATCGAAGTGCATTTCTTACGTTCACGACATTCCGGTTAAATCGCCGAACGTTTAAGTTTAAACAGATTAAACCATAAATGAATTAAAAAATATAACACAGATATCTACATCTTTCGAAAGCGATGCTTTCATCACCAGGGATATATAGAATGCTAAAAATAATAATGTCAAGTATAGACAAATGATAAAAATTAGAACAAAATAATTTTAAAATAGACAAATTATAAACATAAACAAAAATTGATTAAAGTAGATAAGTAATTAATCAAAATTGTTGAATTGAATAACAAATTTATCTTAGAAATTTAAAAAAAAATTATTAATATTAATATTAATACGAAAGTCTTTTTTTATCATTAACATACATTTTTATCATTTGACTTGACATTATTATTTTTAGTATTATATATATTCCTGATGATGAAACCATCGCTTTCGAAACATGTAGATATTTGTGTATAATAAAGGGGTGAATACAAAGTACGAGTATATTTTTAATTCATTTATTACTAATGACGCCACAAAGAGAAATTATAGATGAAACTATGTTCGTGCAATTGCCAAGAGATACATATTGTAACTCTAACCCTTGAACATATAAGAGATCCGCTGATAGCTCCGTTGTAACCTCTCCATATTTTTCGAGACATATACAAAACAACAGAAGTGGGTCTACAACGGATCATGGAGTGGTAAGCTAGGAACTTACAGCGAACATCGCGACACAAAAAAAAGACACAAAAAGAAGACTCAGAAAAATCTCAAACAATCGGTATCAATTATTCATCACTAAATAAAACAAACACTTTATTTTAAACCACTAACATATTTTTTAATCACCATCTTTTTGCTTATACCAAGCTTCGTTAGGGTAAAATTTTAAATTTAAAACTCAAAATCTCCCACTTTTTCTTAATTCCTCCCTCATTTGTCGTTCTGACTCGTTATTTTTTATGTGTTGTTCCATTCCATTACATGTAAGCATATTTCTGTCTCACTATTCCATTGTTTCGTTTCATATTTTGTCTCACTCTTATTATATTTTGTATATCTCACCTATATATATATATGTTCGCTCTATGTGTTTTTGTTTAGTTTTAAATTTTACCCCGATGAAGATTGTGATAAGCGAAACCGAAATCAGTGGTTTAAAACAAAGTGTTTGTTTTACTTAATAAATATGTCAAATCACAAAGTAATTGCTTTCTACGAAAACAAAATATTCATCAATTAAACATAAAGCATCTATCTTACCACAGGAAATCACAACTTTTGGCAGGGTGATGACAGGAAATACACCGAAGAGATCCACAATGCACAGAATCGCGTAAAACAAGGAAAGTCCGCCAATTTTCCCGTCTTTCCTTGATTTTGGAAAACTCAGTTGAATATCTTTCCTCGACATCGGCACGAGCGTGAGGCCATTTGACCCGATGAGGGGAGACCTCTCGTCGGTCATGGTGACGCGGTGTTGACCATCGTCTGATATCGGCGGTTATGATGCTACCGTGATGTGAAAACCGCGCTTGATTTTGCATCGCGCAACCGAGCAGGTTGCTTTAAGCCTCAATGAGCAATTTTACTTCAGCATTCGATTGCCTCAACAGACACAGGGGCAACCGAAAGTAATAAATGTTTAATTTGGCACAGAAATATGTATATAACATACTGCAAATAGATACAAAAATCTAAATGTTTTTTTACTGCTCCAGTTCAACCGATCCGGTTGCTAAAATATAAAGTGTTTTTAAAATATCATAAGGCTGCTCTCTGACGGTCCGGTGAGGAATGAACATTTCACTCGCTACTGGAGACACTGCGCAGAAAAGTCCCACAATGGACTGCGTTGCAAACCGTTACCTTACTTTAGCAAACTTGACTTTTCTGTGCAGTGTCTGCAGTAACGAGTGAAATGTTCATTCCTCACCGGACCGTCAGAGAGCAGCCTAATACGAAATTTACAGGACACGGAATCGTGGGTGCTCCAGCGGAAGGCTCCCAGGCGCAGACCGAGGATGGACGAACTGACTACATGAAAGAATATTGGAGCAGGAGATGAAAGCCTGAGAATAGGAGATGAACGATTAAGGACTTAAGCCGGCGAGGAACATTTTTGTGAATGAATGGGTTTTATAAATGGTTTTTAAACGTAAAATATCTGCGGTCCATAAACGCGGTATTAGTAGGTACTCATTTAAAATTCCACACTACATTATTTTTTTAAATATGTTGACTTCATCTTTATTTATTTATTTCTTTGAGACACTAATGGGACATTTATGAAAACTGCCCGTATTACAAAAATGGTTAATCATCAATATGAATGTACATAGAATAATGCGTTTGCAGCATTCTTATTAAGGTAGATACAAAATAAACACATAAATAGGTAAACACATGATTTCATGCAGTAGATAATTCCTTCGCAGACTTAGTAGATATATTCACTGCACGCAATGGCGGTTCGTGTTTTATTTCAAAAATTCCCTCACCTATAAATCCTATATTTCCGAAATTCACATTTCCCCCAGATCTAAGAAATTCACTATTACACTGCATCAAATATTAGTGGCCTAGCAACGATATAAAATTTGATGATTCATTAAAGCGTCTGTGGCTAATTAGTATAATATCGTGGGTTATAAAAACAATTTAAATACGAATATGACAATATAGGCAAGAAAATGTTAGTTTTTTTTTTTTATAACAAATGTAATATTTTAATTAATGACTAAAATACTAATCCGTACGCATTTCGAATAAAAAAATTACATAGTCGATACGCACCCGGGGAGCTAAGAGCTTTCTAAGGTTAGCACGCTTCCACATAAGTGCCACGAGTAATTTTTCGCATAAACCTTTTCTTAGAACAAAAAAAATCATAGGTGCTGAATTCACATGGCACGTATGGGATTCATTTTTCAGGCAATATTAATATGGACGGTTGAAGTTTATAGCACGAAATTTGAATAGTACGCTGTTTAAAGTGTGGTAATATTATAATACAAGTTTGTCTAATTATCTTATCTTTTTTTATGGAAGTTCCCCGCACAAACGCACTTCGGAGACAGCCGCCACCGATTGTAAATTGTTTGCAAATATATTCGGATAGAACTTCGCAATTATAACAACAACAAAAAATTATGGCCGCCAAAAAGGGGAATTAATTGAAGATAATGTTAAAAATTCAAATTGGGAATAAGAGATCAAGTTAATGGAAAATAAAAACGGGTCAAAAAACTGCAAAATAAGTCAAAAATCCTTATACCACGTCATAAAACTGCAAAATAAGTCAAAAATCCTTATACCACGTCATAAAACTGCAAAATAAGTCAAAAATCCTTATACCACGTCATAAAACTGCAAAATAAGTCAAAAATTCTTATACCACGTCATAAAACTTCAATGAACGTCAAAAAACTAAAACAAACGTCTAAAAACCTTAAAATATGTAAAAAAAAAACATCAAAACACGTTCAAAATAATGTGAGTTTATTATTAATCCTTAATCCCACAATAACCTTATATCCGCGACACCATATAGATTGCAAATATATTCGGGTAGAACTTTGCAATGAACACAATGACATTAAAAAAAATATGGCTGTCACAAATGGGAATTAATTGAAGATAGTGACAATATTTCAAACTGGAAATATGAGATCGACAAAAATGAACGAATTGTTTTTTTTTCTGTTTTCAATTATCTGTTTCATATTTTCAAAGAGTTGTCGATATTATCTTTTAATAATTACATATTAATTTATTCTAGGAACATTTATGACCGATTCCTTCAGGAACACCATGGCGATAGACCCACACGCTGTGTATTAGCAGAGAAGCCATGAAAGCGGGTTGGTTTACATGTGAGTGGAGAGAAGTACAAAGTAAGAACCCAAAGGTATCGTGTTACATTACTCACTACCGGCACAGGCGTTGGACAGTGGACAGGCCAGCCTAGGACAATAAATAGTAATGAAATCTTTGAATAGATAAATCGATAGGAGTGTATTGTAGGCGTGTCCGTGTGGGTTGCATGATAATTCAACACACATATGAATCGGCATACTTTTCAAAACTGATATACAATCATTAAAAGTATTTTTAAAAAACTAGCCCGAAAACCTAAATCTTACACTATTAATGTCCTAGGGTCCTATGTTAATCGCCGTGTAGACGCAAATAGAAGAAATGGTAATTTTCCCTCATACGCAAAAAAGTCTGCAATTGAACACGATGAACATACTTTGTCCTTTTTACGTGTGTTGAAATGTTTTATATATTTATGAGATGGACAATGGCAACAATGCATCAAAAACCCGCGGCAGCGAGTTTTTTAATAATACATGATTTTCAAAATATCATATAATATATAATTGCAATAAACTACCCGAAGACATAAAAATAAAATATACTAACGAACTCTCAAACATTTAAAAATAAGCTTAAAAATCAAGCAAACTAAAAACAATAATACAAATTCTCACACATATACCCCTCTAAGATTATACCTTTATGCTATACGGTAAATATCCTATTCCACATTACATACATTATCTTATGTTGATTATAAGTAAATATCCTATTCCACATTACATACATTATCTTATGTTTATTATAAGTAAATATCCTATTCCACATTACATTCATTATCTTATGTTTATTATAAGTAAATATCCTATTCCACATCACATACATTATCTTATGTTTATTATAAGTAAATATCCTATTCCACATTACATACATTATCTTATGTTTATTATAACTACTAAATCAAATATTCAATTTTTTAATAACTTATTGAAGTTTGTAAACCTCATTGTAATATTTAATCATTGAAGAAGATAATATTAACACATCCCAAATGAAAAACGAATCCGGTAAAAACAACAGATAATAAAAAGATTTCAGTCGCATCTGGGACTCAAACCCAGGACCTCTCTCTATGAAGTATGATATCGGTGTAGATGGCGTAAATTGAACTGGTCTTATTAGCTAAGTTGGTTAAGCGGTTACCCCGGATAGGTAGAGGTCCTGGGTTCGAGTCCCAGATGCGACTGAAATCTTTTTATTTTCGGTTGTTTTTTCGGATTCGTGTTTCATTTGGGATGTGTTAATTAATACTAAATCAAAACTCACTATGCAATCTGCCTTTTCCTTAATGCAAATCACCAACTCTGTAACATTGTCATGGAAACCATTCTCAAGTATAATTTTCATGTAACGCTTAAACTTTGTTTTATGTAATCGCAATATGTACACTCCGCTTCTCTACACAAGCATTGCTTAAAAGAGAAGAGTAGTATTGTAAATTGAAATGACATGTATTTAATTTAAAGAAAAAAAAATAAGAAAAAATTATTAAGAAAAATAAATACATATATTAATTTAAAAAACAATATTTGTATACGTTAAATTAAAAAAAAAAAAAAAAAAACTGTGAAGAGTATATGGCAAGATTAAGTTTTCGGATAATTTTTTTTTTTTAAATTATGCATGTATGCATTATTTTTAAAAATATATATTTAGTTAGAATAGGTTATCGGGCTAGTTTTGCGCAGTGCAAACACGTAAAGCAGCAGGCACTGTAAAATTAGTTCCTTTTATCATCTATGAACACATTCACGCACGGTGTCATGTGAATACTCCCTTCTGTGCCGTGCCTGCCACTGTACGTGTCTACACTGCACGGTACCGGTAGATGCAAATAGAGATTTATACGCTTGTTGATTTATCCGGCCCCCATCCGTGTGTGTGAAGTAAGCTCAACTTTTTCCTACTTCTGTTGAAATTGATCAAACATTTTCAAGAATCGAAATTCTTTATTGAACAGAACATCGATACCATTGTCCCGTCTGTGGGCAAGGAGTCGAAAGGTAAATTGAAGACAACTGTTTTCTTATAAATCGGTATACTGCCATCGTAAGTAAAAACACAGTATCAGTAGACTCTCAAGGAAGATACTGTGTTTTACTTACCACGGCAGTGTAGGTCACACTTATAGGGGTTATCTGTTGAGTGGTTTTGGTCCAAGAAGAGGTTTAATAAGGAACTCCAGTCCCCTTTTTAAAATTTTATTTTTCATTAATACCGACGTTGTAATTTAAATACTAGTATTTATTAAAAAAAAACAAAGTTCGGTTTCTTAGTTAACATAATTCTTAAAGTTTCAATTTTTCAAAGCCCGCCAAAACACATAAAATGTATGATTTGTTGCGTGTGACGTTACACGAGTAGTCTGAATTAACGGTTTGGTAAGAGGGTAGTGGATTTCGTATGCATCTGAGGCATATAACTGTTAGATCAAACCTAATAACCTAACTATTTTTTCAATTACCTATGGGCAAAAAAGCAGTAAAGTCATATGTAGGTTACCTAAAATTTATTTAAAATATGTTTCACGGAAAATCTATTAGAACGTATGAAAAAAATGTCCGTCTTATAAGCAGCTTCCAAAAAAAACCGCTAGGGAAGGCGAATGAATTTAGAGGTGGGTCATTCCACTTAATTTACGAACTCGATTCCAATTCCGAGTTCAGTCACTCGATTCCTCGGATCCGCTCCTTCATTCCTTTTGGTCTGTCCCAATGTTCTTACGTTACAAGGTTTGCTCATACAGACAATATTCGAAAAAGAAAAATCATCGGGCCGCTTGTAAGCTCGTGACGTAGGTTGGGGCTCCGAAATGATGGTCGGTATAATAAATAATAATCATCTCACCTGATAACATATTACAAGTTCATTGCATATTGCACACATAACTTTAGTTCATTATCTATCTGTTAAAGCGCGTTCCAGAGTGGTAGATACTCTCAGTATCGCCCTGGTGAAAGACCACCATTCATAATCAACACGTTGTTTGAAATGGCTTTCAGCCATGCGTAGTGACCAAATTTGAATAACCAGGTACTTCCTCACCTTCCTCTTCCCCATCTCCTTCCCCTCCCACTTCCTATATATGTGAATACCGCACAAGATTCTTAACTGCTCCTTGATAACCGGAGGCAATGAGACTATGGCATCCCCAATTGGGATATTTTGAGGCTTAATGGTATAGGGAGGGGAAGGATATGGAGTAGAGAAAGGCGGGGAAGTACCCGGCTATTCATCTTTGGTCACTAAATATGGCTAATGCCATTTCAAGCAACGTTTCGATTCTGAATGGTAGTCTTTCACCAAGACGATACTGAGAATATCTACCACTCTGTGTAACCCTTTGTATGAATAAAAATATTTTCAACACTTTTCTTGTCATATCCTTGCCATGATAGTTTGCTAAATGAGACTTTCAATCTGAAAAATTGATTATATTGCCAGGCACCAAATATCCAGATATTCATAAATTTGTAAGGCACGAATAACCTCGATTCTTTGTCATCAATGTAAGTAGCGCTGAAAATATTCCTGCGATTGTTCCATACACTAGTATTAATAAATATTAATTAGTAATTAGTATAATTACCAACGCATTATAAATAAATCATTAGCAAATACATTTAGAGTTACTTGACGCCCCTTGCATTGCAGTGAATTCAAATCTCCCGGCGGGAAGAGGGCCCCTAGCTACGTCATGACATTCTACCCAATCACCGCTCTACCCCCAGTATGAACGAACCTTATAATATAAGAACCTTGGGTCCACCCGAGTCTGCCATTCCGCCGAATCCGGTGGAACGATGGGAGTCATCGTTCCGCTGTTTCTATGGTGTCTCGAAGGAAAAAAAACGTACATATTACACCTTTGAATTAGAGATGAGTAAAAAAACGTAAAACCGTTTTTTCGATAGCGTTTAAGGTCGGAAAGGGTTGAAACCGTTTCGAGGATTTTAGAAAAACCGTTCAAAAAACGTGCAACGTGTAATAAACCCGCGCGAAATGCTTCCAGTAGAGCACAATTCGCTTGAGAATTACTCACGAAACATTTAAAATAGCTCCCCGCAACACTTTACTAAACTCATATCCGTCGGAAACCGTTGCAAATAAACGCATACGAAAAAATTAAACGCCCGGCCGCAACGCCGAACACGATACGCCATAACCCGTTTTAAATAAACGCTTAATAAAATGTAACGCCCGCCCGCAACCTCGAACGCGATTCATCTGAAACTGTTTTAAATAAACGCTTTAAAAATGTAACGCCCGCCCCCAACCCCGAAGGCAATTCATTATAAACCGTTTTAAATAAACGCTTTCGCCCGAAACGCTTTTTTAATAACGCTTTCGAAAAAACGAAATGCTAAAAGCGATGATGCGCCGTAACCCGTTGCAAATAAATGATTTCGCTGCAACCGTTCATTGATAATAGTACGATTGAAGGGTTCCCAACATTTTTGAGTTTTGGAGTTACTTTTTGCCTAAAATTTCATGGGAATCGACTTCCTGGAAGAATCTTATAATAAGAATTTTTTTTTTTCAACAGCTTCATTCGGATAAGTAGGAATCTAACTGACTAACAATCGCTGTTTCTCCACAGGAGTAGGCAGCGAAGGTGGGCCGCCAATCAACTCGGTCTTGGCACACACTCCTTGCTTCATTTGTATTCATACATCGTCTAATACAAACACTCCTGTTATTCTGACTCTTGACATGGTCCGACTTTCAGATCACTTGATCGTGCCATGTCTTCTTCGGCCGTCCGCGGCTTCTTCTTCCATTCACATTCTCGCATTTATTTTCTTTGCACTCCTTTCTTCGTTCATCCGCTCTACGTGCCCAAACCGTGTAAGCGTCCCTTTCTTAATCTTACTCATCACGCTCATCTTAGCCTTGCATTCTTTGCGAATCTCAACATTTTTACCACACATACGCTTCAGGGATCTAATTTCTAGAGCAATCAGTCTATTTTTATCCTACCTCTACCAGTTCCGATCCTCACTTTCATATATCTAGCAAAGTATCTACCAAGCCAATTTTTAACCAAACGGCCTGCGACCAGGATATTATTCTTATCATCCATTGTTGTAAATTAAAAATATGGAAATAATTATTTTTTTCAAATTTCCCACCTGTAATAATTGAGTTCAACCGGATGGGATGGACCGATATAGTAGCTTAAAAGGAAAGACGCCTAAGGAGAATATATGACGCGAATGTGAATGGTATTGTAAAACATCAACTAATTTGACTGATATATGCAAAAAGTTTTATTCACCTCATAATTTAATATTAGGGACGCGCAAAACAAACGATATTTTTTACAACAAGCTTAATATTTCTCCATCAGCTAATTTCAGTAACGTAGAAAAAATAGTGAACCTTTTACCGTGGTGTATTATAGCTCAGGAAACAAAGCCTTCTTATTTTTACAATTCGACTTAACTTAAGCTGTCTAGGTAATTAAAAAATGAGGGTTTACAAGAACGCCGATTTGTTTACGACTCGTCTCAAGTGAAACAATAATAATAATATGACACAGACAATTTGAATTATTTTCTCTTAAAAATGGGTTATTATTATTACTGTTAGTCAGTAACATTTTGAAAGCATTGAGGATAATATTGTATAATATTTTTTAAGACGAGTATATAGTATTAAATCTACTGTAGATATCTAATTTGAAAACGTATTTTTGTTATTTGTATTGACATGTGAGTGGCCGGGTGTTTTTTTTTGTCATAAGTGTGTACTTTTGAACGTTTATTTGTTTATTTTTAATTATTGCCAAATACTCCGCTCCCGTCCTCATATTTTTTTTACTAACTTAGTAATAATGATAATAATTGGATGATGTGTGTGGCGCCGTTTTTGTGAAAAATCATCTCAAGTGCGCTGTACAAATATTACTTTCTAGGGTTTGTCTTATTATGTACAAACAGATACAGAAACATCATAGGTGTATAATAGTACCTTCTTGATTATGTGCGGAAGGCCGTTATTCTGACACAATTCGTTCTTCATGGTTGAGGGGTAAGGCTCTCGACTACGAATCCGAAGGTCGCGGGTTCAAATCCCGGTGTCTACAATTATTTAATTAATTTGTGCTGTTTCACAATTAATTCATTTAAACATAATATGTAGTATATTTGCCCACGTTCCAGAGTGGAAGGTACTCTCAGTATCGCCCTGGTAAAAGGCCACCATTCAGAATTGAAACGTTGTTTGAAATGGCTTTTAGCCTTGTTTGGTGACCAGATCTGAATAGCCAGGTATTTCCCCACCTTCCTCTTCCCCTTCTCCTTCCCCTCCCTAATAACTTCAGTCTCACAACATTCTCCAATTGGGAATGCCATATTCTCACTGGCTCCGGACGGTTGGAAGCAGTTGGGACTCTCGTGCGGTATTCACATGAAAAAAAGTGCGCAGGAATTGTCAATCGGAGAGGAAAAAAATGTATCCGTTGGACACGGCATATCCGATGGGGAATATCAAAAAATAATTTCTCTGAATACAAGTAGCTATTCTGGGGAAACTACTTATGATAGATATAAAGAAATTTTATAAATACGTAAACACTTCTCCTATTTTTTATTTATTTTGTTTTGTATGAAACAGGCCGCGCAGCTGTTCCTCTTAATGGACGCGGCTGACCGAATGGACCGAATTCTGTCAGAACACGCCGACAAATAATAGGGATTTTAAGTCTTTTTCGTTCTTGATCGATTTTATATAAGGATTTGTTAATTCTACGCATAATTATATTTAATATAAATCTTGTATATTCAGAATCAGCGTTTGTTGAATCACTTATAGAATAAGTAAAAATGTTCACGCACCGGAACGCAAATACGTCGAGTTATAGGTCTTTCCATAGTCCGCAACACTGCAATTAACTAAATGTGTAAATATTATTAATATCTATTAAAAACTTCTTATGTCTTTTAAAGTCCTTTTATAAATATTCTCCACTCCTAAAGAGGAACAGTAAAATTGTAAATATTTCAAATAAATACCAACTCTTCTTTTGCCAACAATCTTCTAATAAATGTCATATCATTAGAAAATAAGGATAAAATAGCAATTGTAAAAATCATAAAAATGAATGTCTGTCCTCGATTTTCTCGAAAATTCCTTTACCGGTTTCGCTGAAAATAGCACCGTTTGTTCTTATTAGTGCCGGGAAGGTTTAGAGAGTATTTTGAATGAAATCCAATATGTAAAACTATTGAAATAACCTTATTATTACAAATAACCATTATTAAAAATAGTATTAAAAACATTGAACCCGCCATGTTTTAATGAGGTTAGCCCATAGATAAACCACTCTGGTTAGCCACAGATTACATATTCAAAAGAAGAAGGTTTGTTTGGGTAGAATACTTACAAAATAGAAAACACCAGTAGGTACCTTAAGAACATTATCACTTAGATATATTTTGAAAAAATAAATATTTGGATTTCTTTGTTTCTTTGTTTAGAGATAGTAATAGTCGTCACAAGACATTACTTTCCTTGTCAAATCAATTATGGCACCCAAACTACAATAATATTAAAAGCTTTATTCAAACAAACAAAAAAATCCTGATCAAGGCCGGGTAAATACCAGCTAGTTTTCTAATAAAGCTGTGTTTATCTGAAGCGACCTGTCAGGTAAGTGTGTTTTGCTCTATCTATTTCTACAAAATTAGGTAGAGGATTTGAAGTAATATTTGTACATCGCCCTTAAGGTGAATTCTCATAAAAAACAGCGCTATACAAATGATCCATTTATTATTATAATTGAATAATATTTTTCATTAGAGTTACATAAATAATACGAATAATTTTATGACAGTAAAAAAATGGTATTGATAAAGAGATTTGAAAATGTTTCGCAAAAACAAATTTCGGTCTAGCTTGCATTCTTTGTAGGAATTGATTGAAGAAGACAATGATTTTAATTTGACACTCACAGAAATACCTAAGCTAGCATTTGCACGAAATTTGTTGTGACGATTCGTATCATATTCATCATCACCAGCAGAATGCAATTCTAGTATTACAAGATTGTGATTGGCCCGTCCAACGCTATTGTTTATGCATTTATAAAACCTTCTGGAAAAATAATAATATATTAAGCATTATTTCTTGTGACATGGCTCATTAGTTCGCCGAGCTTCTAAAGGAAGATTGTTAGTGAAAAAACCGAGTAATTTAGCTGAAAGTTTTTAGTGTTTTTTTGTTGAGGTGTTTTTTTTTTTTTTTTTAATTTTTGTGGGATGAGACGATTTCCGAGACCTACGACTGGTATAGTATTTTTATTTTTCTAAGCTTTTTTTGACAATCTATCACAATAAAATTCAATGTGTGGGACCTTTATAAGATAAACATCTCTTAGGGCCAGTTTTATAAACGAACTATTAAATTTCTGTTCGTTAACGGACCGTTTTCCGTCCGTTTTTTTTATTTTTTATCGTCAATAATTGCCATTTGCTTGTCATCACTTTCACTATTCGATAAGGAATCCATTTCACAAATGCAAATTATATATTGTCTTTTTAATTAAAATAGTGAACGGCTTCAAATAAGCGATCGTCCGGCAACAACTGACAGCTATCAAACGACCGGTAATCTGACGAACGTTTATAAAACGGCGAAATCGGGCGGTAGACCAAATATTAGTTCAAAAATGGTATCAAGCGTTACGAACGGATGGTTATAAAACCTGCCCCTAGAGTCCCATTACATATCCCAATTAGGGATTATGGTATCCCTAATATGGAATTTGAATCCATTTTATTTATTTTTTATCAATATTACCTTCAAACTTAACTACAGGTATTTTTTTTTAAAGTTCGTTTTTATAGCTAAATTAATTCTCAAAGTTTGAATATTGTGATCCTTAATGGGGAAAGATATGGAAAAGAGGGAGGGTTGGGAAGTATCTGACTATTCAGATCTGGTCACTAAACACGGCTAAAGTATTTTCAATGGTGGAATTTCAACTAGGGTGATACTGAGAGTATTTATACCTCTCTGGAACGTGCCGCAAAAGTTTTACATAAATTGTATGTAAAAAAAGCTTATACGTATTTATATACAGGGTGTTAAGTGACGTACCTGACATACTAAGTGATTTCTGACCTTATATGGAGTAAAAAATCATATTAAAATTTTGGTATCCGCGAACTTTTTCATTTTTTTTTAATTATCTAAAAAGATTAAAAAATAATTGGTAGGCATTTTACAGAAAGGGTCGAAGCGAAGATTTGGACGGTTACTCGGCTGAGAGATCAGTGATGAATATTGAGAAAAATTGTTGTTAAAAAAATAAAAACTAGCAAATATGTATGTCACCAGAGACCAAAATTTAGTTTACATTTTTACTCCAAATATAGGTAGATATCACTGGTTAAGGCCCCGCATTAATCTCCGAGAATTTAGATTAACTGACCGCTGTTGAAAGGCAGATATGATCTTTCGAAAGATAGAAAGAGCGCGCCAATGTGAAGTGCGTTTAGAATAAATGGGCGTAAGTGACAATTCAAAAAATATTAATAAAACACGACATATTTAAGATAAATAAAAAATCTCAAGACGGATGTCTTAAGTAGCATTTAAAGAAAAACTATGATTTTTTTCAAACCTTATAAAATGTTAAATATCAGAACAAATCCGTTTTTTTTTAATTTTCGGTGTATATTTTACGATTTTTTTTCTATCGAGGGAATTTCATATAATTACATTTTCAGCCCGTTGACTGATTAGAGATTATCTTATCTTAAAAACATATATTTTTTTTAGGTACATAAAACCTCCAGTTTTTAAGGGATATTTGTAAGATATACAAAGAAATTCTACTTTCAGAGCCTTAAAGTAAGTCAGATACACCCTGTATATATATTTAAATAACAAATATCGTGCATATTATTATCATATTTTAGTGGGTCCAAATCACTGATTAGGTTTTTTCTTTCACAAAACATCAAATTCGACCTAACAAAATGCATTTTGTACCATTACTGTTCTGTTTTAAATTTTACATTTCGCCGTATTTCCAAGACGGCCGGAGTGAGTTTTTATTTTAAACTACCTGATGTATACCCGGCCTTGCTCGGATACAATAATTGATTTGACAGCGAAAGTAACTATCTCCAAATAAAGAAACTTTTCTTTCATTCCAAACGTTTATTTATTCAAAATGTATCTAAATCATAAAGTTCTTAAGTGGTGTTTTCCATTTTGAAAATATTCTACCCCAAAAAACCTTTTTTTTTTAATATGCAATCTGTGGCTAACCAGAGTGCTATATCTATGAGCCTAAATAAAACATGGCGGGTTTAATGTTTTTAATACTAATTTTAAAACGTTATAGCAACAGTTTTACATATTGCATTTCATTCAAACTACTCTCTAAACCTTCCCAGCACTAATAAGAACAAACTGTGCTATTTTCAGACAAACAAACAAACAAACTTAGATTCATTTTTGAATACTTACTTACATGAAGCTATCTCTAACATCATGAATAAAACGGCCTCTTTCGTGGACCGGATAATGTGTAAAAAAAAATTCTTTAGGTAAATCGTTTTGTCACACAATTTTATGTTTTTGAATATATTTATTTTCTCTCCACCCTTAAATGTCTTATCTATCCCCCCTCCACCTTCCCTCCCTCCCGCCGTCACGCACACCATTCCTCCAACCAATATTCATCTCGCCTGACAAATTCGAATTTGGTGATGTTGGTAGATAGTTTCCACATGACGTATTTCTCTCTGAAAAACACTGAATAGGAAATCAATAGAAGCGTGAACACCGATTTTAAAGGAAACTGATTTCTCAACGTCCTTACAGGCCAATGAAATATATTTAAAGAATTTTGATATTTCTCAAATTTGATCAGTTTCATCCACTGACAGCATTAATAGATTCCCCCTAAGTATGACTTCGACGGCTGGAGGCAAAGGTGACGTCACACCGATTTTGGCACCAACTCAGTTCACCGCCGTCCCGTTTGTTTGGCACGATTTTGAATGCGGCAAGGCAAATTACAAAACATTTACAAAAAGGGTCAAACTAAATACTCTAACAAAATATTCGGTTTTTGTAAACAAGCCGAACCGTTGTTGTTTTACTTAAATTGGCGGCAGGCCTAGCTCGCTCCCTGCCCCCTCTTATTTTGGTGTTTCACCCTTAAGTATTCGGGATTCTCTTTGTGTTATTTGCTCTGGCTTCAACCCAAAAAAAACCAAAGCGAGCTTTCTTCGGGCACAACGACACGCCCAGAACGTACTTCTATCGGTTAATCCCTTTACTGCCGACAGAGGATAATCTTACTTTTTTAATGTTTCTTGTATTTGTGCAGAATGGCTACCAAAGCGGGAACCGGGGTCCGAGAGGAAGGCCCGCTGGGTCAACCAGATTGCTCAGCCATTAGTCTGCAACACCTGTAACAGAGTAATTGAAGCAGAAGTCACAGTGGTAAGCAGTAGGGTGAAGTAGGGTGAAATAGGGTGAAGTAGGGTGAAGTAAATAAACACACCTATGGATCGGCAGACTTCAAGTAACTAAAAGTACCACAAAAAAAAACTTATCTGAAAACCAAATCTAACCTAACCCAACTAATAGTTTTATTTTCATTATTTATTAATTTAATATTTTTTTAAAATCCTTATCTTTTATGTTTTCATCTCACTTTTAAAAAGTGTACCAGATCACACGTATGTGTTGTTATTAATTGTTTTTGTTTAATTCTCAGAACTCCGTTTACTTTTTAAATTTAATTTAAATCCATTTTAATAATTTATTATTAAGTTCTGCAAGTATTTTAGTTTGTATTATTGTGACAGCTATTTCGGCGTTTAAGGCAATTTTCAAACTGCGGTTAATCCACATTGTGACAACTTATTTATGTGATTTTATTTACTCCGCCCCAATTCTAATTCGGACGGGTGTTTAAAATAATTATTTACTATCGGTAAAACCGATTTAGTTATATATTAAGTATTCTATGAGGTTTTTATATCAATAATGGGTTTTCCTCGTATTTAAACGACAATTCTGTCTTAATTGACTTATTTAAATGTGTTATATTGTTTTGGCAGTGTAAACATATTGAAAAGTGGTGAATAAATAATTTTCCTTACTTTATTAATTAATGTTATATTAGAATTATTCGTTCGTTTATTAATTTCCAATTGTTCAAGTAAATTTAATCTAAGACCCTTTCTTTCTATATGTAAGGGTTTAGGCTTGTGTTGTCAAGCGGGACATGATTATTCACTGAGAAATGTTCTGCGAATTTTGAAAAATTGCTTTTATTTTTATAGCATCGTATATGTTCTTTGAATCTAGTTGAGAACATTTAAAAAAATCGAACATCGATCGAATCATGTAGATCGAATCAAAAAACATGAAACCGAAAAAACCGCAGAAAATAAAATGGTATCACCCGCATCTATCATAATATTATCCTCCTTCAAATCCCAAATTATGGTCTCATTAGCTCAGTTGGTAGAGCGGTTGTCCCGGTAAGACAGACGTCCTGGGTTCGATTCCCAGATATGACTGATACCTTTTTTATTTTCTGTGGTTTTTTCGGTTTCGTGTTTCATTCTACGATTGGTTAATATTATCTTCTTCCATGATTAAATATTACAATGAGTTTTATAAGCTCCAATAAGTTATTAAAATAAATTGAATAGCTATAAAAATAACCTATTTTTAATAATTTTTTTGTTTTTGTTTATTTAATGAAAAAATAAGGTTGTTACAATAATAGTACTTTTTCGCCCGTCATGCAAGATTTGTCCCCGTGTTGTGTGATAATGAATTGACGACGGTTAGAATCATGGCATCGTGAGATTGTAATTTTATTTTTATTTTGATTCAAATTATCAGTTACGGTTTTACATTTTTTTTCATTACGAAATCCAGAGTTTCCAAAGGCTTCCTATGTTAATTTAAAAAAAATCACGCCACGAAATAGCGGTAGCCAATGATTTTTTTTGCAGGGATCAGTAGAAAAATAAATTTTAAAAAAACACACGTTGTAGGTCAGAAAAAACTTTAACTAAATAAAAAATGGGATGATTCAATTAATTACATTACAGGGCACCGCCGGCCGGGGAACGACTGTATTAAGTTGTAAAGGTTATGACTAGAGATTAACGTAAAACATTTTTTTCAGGATCCACCTCCCGTCCCATCTAGAGAAGAAGTCGAAAGTCAAACAGCCTTGTGTGAACTTTTTCCAAGTCTGCTAGAAAGACAATGGACAGGCGCAGTTTCGCGGCGAATTATCAGAAATAATTCTTCATCTAGGGCAGTCCATAGCAGCCAAGGCGGCCTGGGCCGACACGGACTGACGTTTCTACGATCTTCCAGAGTTGCCCCGTATATGACAGAAGAGCTCAGACGAATCCGACTAATTCCAAATCTTGCAACTATTCAGAAAGAAGACACACAACTTGAAGTCACAGAGCTTGAAGTCGCACAGCCTGATTTGACACAGTTTAAAGTACAACTGCCTAAAGTAACACAGCATCAAGTCACATTGCCTGAAGTTACACAGCTTGAAGTTACACAGCATCAGGTTACACTTCCTGAAGTTACACAGCTTGAAGTCACACAGCCTGAAGACACACATCCTGAAGTCACACTGCCTAAAGTAACACAGCCTGAAGTCATACAGCGTAAAGCAACAAAGCGTAAAGCAACAAAGCCTATCGCAACACAGCCTAAAGTATCACAGCCCGAAGTCACACAACCTGATTTCATACAACCTGATGTCACACAACCTGAAGTGACACAGTCTGAAGTCACACAGCGTAAAGCAACAAAGCGTAAAGCAACAAAGCCTAACGCAACACAGCCTAAAGTATCACAGCCCGAAGTCACACAACCTGATTTCATACAACCTGATGTCACACAACCTGAAGTGACACAGTCTGAAGTCACACAGCCTGAATTCATACAGCCTAAAGCAACACCGTCTATAAGGCTCGAAATAACAAAGCGCATTATTCATGCTGTGTTAATTCTACCAAAGCCTGAAGTAACGCAGTCTGGAGTAACACAGCTTAAAATAATACGGCCTGAAGTAAAACATTTTAAAATACCACGGCCTGAAGTAACCCAGTCTAAAGTAATACAGTCTGAAGTAACACAGTGTAAAGTAATACGGCCTGAAGTAAAACAGCTTAAAATAACACGGCCTGAAGTAACTCAGTCTAAAGTAACACAGTCTGAAGTAACACAGCCTAAAGTAACACGGCCTAAAGTAACACAGTCTGAAGTAACACAGCCTAAAGTAACACGGCCTGAAGTAACTCAGTCTAAAGTAACACAGTCTGAAGTAACACAGCCTAAAGTAACACAGTCTGAAGTAACACAGCCTAAAGTAACACGGCCTAAAGTAACACAGTCTGAAGTAACACAGCCTAAAGTAACACGGCCTGAAGTAACACGGCCTGAAGTAACACAACCTGAAGTAATTCACCCTAAAGCAACAGAGCCTGAAGAACCACAGCGTGATGTTACACAACCTGAAGTAAGACAACCTGAAACAATACAGTCTGAAGTAATACAGCCAGAATTAACACAGCCTGAAGTCCAGCAGCCTAAAGCAACACAGCCTGAAGTAACACACCCTAAAGTCACACAGAAAGAAGTGCCGATTTGGATTCTGGAGGGATGGGACATTGAGGAGCTGGAGTCGACGATTCCTGGAATAACCGATTTCTTGAAGCCTTTGTCTCCAACCCCGTCGACCTCCGAGTAGATATATTGTTATTCTAAGCCGTTGACAGACCCCGCCGCACCCTTCTGCCATCCATACCTCTCTGGATATCTCTATTTTCTTTTCTTTTATGTGTCTAATTTACCTCTTCAGTGACCAACTTGGTAATTAATATACGATCTGGTTGATTCCTGGGCGACTTAAAAAAACTATGCAGCAAAGAAGAAATAAATGAAAAAAAAATTAAATAAATCTGAAAATGTTAAAAAAAACAATCATATTAGGTAGGCACCTACAAACAAGGATGAAACTAGCATGAATTTTTTTTTATTAATCTTTTTGTTTTCTTATTTTTGAGTAATATTGTGAAGCGATGGAACAAAGATTGGAAGAATGTGAGTTTTCCGACCTACTCACTATGCAAAGCTTATTCTATTTTGTTTAACGTTTTATTCGTGAACTCTTGACAACTAGGATAGATTATTATTTAGTACATTAGAATCATACCCGCATTTACATAATATTCAAGTGTTCACATATCTAAGCAATCTTCTTCTGCTTCTTGGTATGGTTGAGGTCATACTGGGATGCTGAGGTTATTCAGCCAGTCGACGGCATCGGGAGTCACTTGGTTCAGCACAGATGTGACATACGGAAACTGATGAAAAGGACATTCTTCTACTATGTGCTCTGTTTGAATATGTCCACATTCACAAAGTTCGAAATCCTTTAGGCCCCATTTTTGCAACATATACGCACAACGGCTGTGACTGCACTGGATGCGGTTTAATGAAGTCCACGTCTTCCGAGGGAGAGAGAACCCTGGCAATTCAATAGTAGGGTCTACAACAAGGTGCTTGTTTTCACGTTCGAGGTCTGCCACTGAGTTCGTCAAGACTCCTCAGGGGAGTATCGTGGTAGAAGCACTCTTTCGCCTTCAGTCCAAAAAGGTTTCCTGGACGTCAGACGGCTGGCCGGGAGGTATGCAAGGTCATCTTGAAGTGGGATGTTAATATTCACGGCCTTTTTGTATTCCCTGAGGGTTGCTGTCTATCAGTGGGCCTTACAGTGGGCGGTGCGATATTCGAGAGGACAGGGAACCATTTCAGTGGGATGAAGGGAAGTGTTCCACTCACGGTGCGCAGAGCAGAATTTAGTTGCACATCGATCTTCCGTGTGTGTGCATTTCTAGTCCATACTAGAGCGCAATATTCTGCTACCGAGTAGACCAAGGCAATCGTAGCTGTTTGTGGGGTGTTTGCCTCGCAACCCGTGACAGCTTAAATTATTTAAAAAAAAACATGAAAATTACCTTTCCATAGTCTTGTTTTCGCACATGTGGTCTCTTTAACAAAGAAACATGTCTACAATAACAGTAAAATTAGATAAGTTGCAGATGTGGTCTTTTTTTCAAAACAAAGTTGATGAATTCACGGATAGTTCAATTGCATTACATGCATTCGCAGTAATCGGGCCCAGTAAGGATAATTTTTCGATATGTTTAAAATTAGTTTTAATCGAGATGTTTTTAATGAGTTTTAATTGATTATGTCTACTGTCTATTACGTACAATACTCCATCTAAAATATTTTGTTAATTGTGATATTTATCTTGTATTTATCATAATAAAGATATATTTTGATAAAAATACCAGTTTTTAATATTTCTATTTTTGATACTGACATTTTGTGGTGGAATTCCATTACAAGATTTATTAAAACAATTTTATAACTGATTTCCACATTTTAGTTTTGACCTGACCGGTTTCAGCCCATCATGGCCATCTTCAGACTGGTACAATTATTTCTTAAACTACGGTATATATACAATTTTTGGGGTATCAGAGGTGATGAACTAAGATTTTATTTAAATTGTATTCAGTATTGCTATATCCTGATTTTACATGCGGTAGGGTTTAAGATATTTTGATAGAAACAATTAGCTAACCTTTCCATATGAAAATGCATTATAAAATTACCTCATTAAAAACACGATGTAATCCATTTTTAAATGTAACTCATTCTTAATAGGTTTTTTAAAACCAGAGAGGCATATAAAGTTATAATATTAATAGAAAAACATAATAAAGTACCATTATCAACTGTCCAGAATGTTAGAGTTGTTAACTTAAACCAGGGCCTTGACATTTTTGATACCAGTCTTAACGATTTTTGTAAGGCTTTACGAAAATAAACCTCGAAAATAAATCATAATCTACGAAAACCTTGCTCTGGATTTGACGTGAATGTTCTCTCAAATGTATATTTTTGTCATTGCTACATTCGTGTATTATGTATCGGCTGTTCTATTTTCGGTAGCTCTTGATTATCTCATTTCGTGTTATGTATTTAGTTCAATTGGACAATGGTCCATTAATAAAAAAATAAAAACACATATTTAATCCAAAATTCATATAAAAACTTGAAAAACTATACACAGGCTACCTTTGGTCATAGATCAATGCACGGCACTGCTAAACCGCCTTTTGGGCGTGAACTTAAATCATTCTTGCAGATGTTGACATACTCCCGCCCGACTCGTACACATATGTAAGCGATGCACATAATACAACTATTGTCTCGTAACTCAGGCAGTACGCAATACAATTGAAGATATGTATATTGACTACAATTCCGACTGGTCTGATCACAGACCGATGCACACTACTCTAGGAACTATTAGGCTACCTACATATACTTCTAGTTGTACAATAGTGGGGGATCCATGCCGATGGCGGCCCAAAAGTCAAGCACAAGTGGAGTCCTACTCCAGATATGCACAATTAGCCATAGGTCAACTTGAGATAATTTGTGGAACCGACACAGAAAGTCATGACAGCACCATGGTAAATGCAGCCCAAATAGATGACCTATATAAAAACATTGTAAAAGTATTACGTACCTCAGCAATGGCTGCATTTAATACATGGAGAAAGCTTACAAAAGGGCGAAAATGGAAGGCTATAGCTAGTTGGAATGAGCAGGTTTCCTTACATTATGGAACATCTAGAAATGCACACATAAAATGGCTGCAGAATGGACAACCTACTGATGGTCCTATCATGGAAGCTCGAAAACAAAGTAGATCGCTCTTTAAGAAAGAATATAAGAAGTGTCAAAGGAAATTCGAACAGAATAAAATGGATAAAATAGCAAACAGCTTTCAATGCAAGAACTTTTCGTCTTTCTGGAACAAAACCAATACTGTATTGAAAGCAAAACATACCGCACCGAGCCATATTGATGGAAAATCTGAAAATAAAGACGTAGCTGAAGTTTTCAGGAATACTTTTTGCTCCACACCAGTTCAACCGCAAATAATGGATAAACAGATTGATGCACCAACAAATAAACCAGAACAACAGCCGTCAATAGTCATCTTACCTGAGATGATCCAACGAGCAATACGCAATATGGCAGGAGATAAATCTGCAGGTCACGATGGACTTGTCATAGAACACGTAAAACATGCGGGGGGGTACGTAACAACTCTGCTGGCCTCTCTCTTCACCGCTATGATCGGACTCGGACACATTCCGACAGAAATGTCCAAAACCATAATAATACCGATCCCCAAAAGCCGTCAATTGAACCTGACATCATCCGTTAATTACAGGCCCATATCTCTTGCCACAATAACTGCAAGAATCTTTGAAAAAGTCATCTTACACTTAACCGAAGACAAGCTCAATACAGAGGACTCCCAAATGGGCTTCAAAGCTGGATGCTCAACTGATACAGCCATATATAGTATGAAACAAACAATTGAATATTATAAAGCCAGAAAAACAACGGTATACGCATGCTTCCTAGACTTGAGCAAAGCTTTTGACAGGGTTAGTCATAATAAGTTGTGGAAAAAACTGACCGAATGACAAGTACCATCGCAAATTGTTAATATATTAAGTAAATGGTACAACCAACAGGAAAACTTTATCAGATGGATTGATAACCTATCAGAAGCAGCTCAATTAAAGTGCGGCGTTAGACAAGGAGGCTCAATGTATACATGGATGAACTTAGCAAAACTCTGAAGAAAACAAGAATCGGATGCCACATTGCTGGGGTATGTATGAACAATATCAGCTATGCAGATGACATGGTCATTCTTGCCTCATCGATAAGAGCAATGAGAAAACTTCTAGCCATATGCGAATCGTACATTATTAGTCACGGGCTGATGTATAATGCAAAAAAATCATCACTGCTGATTTTCAAGGCAAATACGGGTCCTGCTGTCATTCTGCTCATACGTCTTGGCGAAGCCAATCTTGAAATCTGAAGCGAAATCAAATACTTGGGGCATGTCATCACTGATGACCTAAACGATAAAAATGACATAGAACGCCAAAGAAGAGCGCTGTGCGTACGTGCCAACATGCTCGCCAGGAGATTTAATAGGTGCTGTCCTCCGGTAAAAAAGCAACTATTCCAGACATACTGCATGAGCTTTTACACTAGCGAACTATGGACAAGATATACACAAGGTGTCATGGACACACTCCGAGTGCGATATAACCACGCTTACAGGGCGCTGTTCGGCCTCCCTTGAAGATGTAGCGGTAGGGCCCTACAGTGGTAGGGCGCGCCCCTACATCGTAGATGGAGAATTTCCCTCAGGCCACTGTAGCATAAGTGTTAAATATGTTATTTTAATTTTTATTTATGTTTTTATATTATATTTCTACAGCGTGTAATTTTTTATTCTGAAAATGTATTCTTTTTATATGGCAGACAGAGTATTGCTCTCACCGCTTTGTTCTGCTGAAATAAAACATTATTACTATTATTATTATTATTATTATAAACCCCAATTCGACAAATCGCCAAAACCGCTGACAAAACTGCAACATTTAAGGCTACCTAAAAACAGTGTGACTAAAAAATATTTGCATAATTTTCATGGATAAATAGATCTAAACTTATTTTACTAGAGAACCACCAATTTATTGAAAGAGTAGAAAATCTTACGTTATTATTAGAAAATAACTCCGACTCCCCGGAACAATATTATTTTCACTATGTATACACTTTTGTTTTTTAAGTTTTTTCTCAGTGGACACTAGACAGGTAATATTGATTTATTATTATACTGGATTTTTACAAATGTTCACACGTAACTTTAAGTGAAGAAGAGAGATAAAATTAAATAGCTGAGGAGAATACAATAGAATGGGTTGGCCGGTAGAAATAAGCCCCCCACGATATGTAGTAGAAATAAATTCGTAATTTCTGGGCAAATAACAGCGAATTTTCGTAATTTTATAACGATTTTCTGGTATTTTAAAATAAGAAAGTACGTAATAATAGTGATATTGTACATTCAAAATATTTCGTTACCTATTGTTTTGACAAGCTTGAATAGCCATAAAATGAAAGCCAGCTAACTTCATTTCGAAAACGCCGAGTACTGTCAATATTTTTTTCACTTTTTCAAAAAAAGACAGCATAAAAAAAATAAAACAAAAACAAAATGCACAAAATACCAAAAAGGGAACACAACACCTCTTTTGTCGCAAAATAGCACCGTTTTCGCTGAAAACAACACTACTGTTCCCAAAAAATAACGCGAATTTTTCAGGTCCCTGCTTATTATGACGATGAGGACACCTGTAAAGAGTAACTTTTTTTTAAAAAAGAAAGACAAACGTTTCCGCGTTTCGATTAACCTGACAATATTTGAATTCCTCTGACTGCCATCATTAAAAGTAGGATGTAGGATAATAAGAGGAATTGAACCCAACACGCAGCGTGTCACACGTACTTAGAACACCCACAATTCATTTAGTAGGTAGGAATCTAAACTAAAATAACAATTTAGCATTGTGACTCCGCGGTGATGCATCATTGTAAATCGACACCTGATATGTCGAAGTTATCGCACGCATGTTTATTTATTGATAAACACGTAAAAGCACAAGTAAGTTTCTCGTCACCCGATAGGGTTGTTATTTTAAAAAGCGCTGCGTCGGGTTCTAAGAAAACGTTGTGAACTTTGCAATTTGTTCACTGTCCTCTTTGTAATAATTTGTAAATAATAAACAAATTGTTAAATTTGCTAAATAATTTTTACGTTTTCCGATTTGGATTAGTCTGATAATAACCATTAGTCCAATAAGACGCACCGTGTGCCCCACATTTTAATGACTTTCATTTTGTAGTTTCGTCAAATCCATAAATAAAAAATAAAAAAAGTAAACGTGAAGTGTTGGATTGATAAATTAGAGACATCAAAAATAGTGGGGAATTTTTTAGGTACATTTATGAAGATCTGACCTCACTCTTTTAACAATAAAATAATATAATTTTTAGAATGCGCTGTTCCGCAAGGGGTAAGTTTTTAATCCGATTTAACAATTTTCTTCTCATCTGATCTCATCTGCTTCCCTGCCGTCGTCCGGCCGCCCATGTCCTGCGCTACTTCTCCATCCCTAGTAGGCTCAGCCTCTCCTCTAGATTTGTAAATTAATAAAAAATAAATTAATCATTGAAGATAATATTATCAAATCTTAAATGAAATATGAAACAGAAAATAAAAAGGTAACGGTCGTATCTGGAACTCGAACCCAGGACCTATCTGACTATCCGGTACTTGCGCTCTAACCAATTAAGCTAATTTAAAAAAATATATATATTACAGTGAGGTTTATAATCTTAAATAAGTTATTCCTATAAAAATTGGTTAGCATGATAACCAATTGAGCGAATGTCACCTCATTGCTCTTCGTCTTTTTTTAATAATATCACACATCAATTTAAGCTGCTAACTTCCTACATTGACTGCAAGATTCTGCCCGAATTTATTTACAATAGTGTCTCGGATATTTTTCAACGAGTCTAGGAATAATATTTATTTTTTATTGGAATAACTTATTGAAGATTATGAACCTCACTGTAATATATAATTTTATAACAAAATTTGTACATGGTTGACATTTATCACATGAGAACGGGTCACTTCTACGAATCGTTCTTATGCTCAACAGCTGGGCTGTTGAATGGTCTGACGGCCTGTTTCCTCCGTCCTACAACATGAGTCTCTTCAAGACCTATGTTCACTCCTACCTATCCTCTAAAAGACTCTCCACACAGTATCCCCAAAAATGACATAGGCCTCGAGAAAAATTAATTATAAAAAAATTGTAAAAAGTATATTTTTAAATTAGCTTAATTAATTGGTTAGAGCGAAGGTCCCTGGTAGACCGAGAGGTTCTGGATTCGAGTCCTAGATGTGACCGCTATCTTTTTATTTTCTATGTCTCTTCAAGTTTTTATTTCATTTAAGATTTGTCAATATTATCTTCAATGATTAAAAAATACATATTACAATGCAGGTTTATAAACTTCAGTAAGTTATTACTATAAAAAAAATAATTTTAATATATGTATTGACTTGTAGAAAAAGCCAATAGATGTCCCATATAAATTAAAAATCAAAGACACTACCTAGATTGCAAATAAATTCTGGTAGGTCCTGGGTTCAGGTCCGGATGCGACCGTTACCTTTAATTTTATATTTTATTTGAGATTTGTTAGTATAATCTTCAATGATTAAAAAAAAAAAATTACAATGAGATTCATAAGCTTTAATTATCTTAATAAATTTTATAAAAATGAGTTTCTTTTATTTTACAGGGTTGCATCCGAGAAAAGAGCCCAGTGATCATCCCATAGAGGAAAGGGCTAAGTGGTGGACGACAGACCAGGTGAATTGTTCAATCCAAATAATTTCATAGCAACCACTGAACAGAAGAACGCTAAAATGTGATCTTCACCGATTTGAAAAGACGGAGAAAAAAAGAATATCAATAATTGAGGAACTGACTCAATAACTGCTCGCACACGCTGTTTTTGGTCACATCACCTTTTTGGTATCTCCAATCCCTCCTTTAGCTGCTGTGTAAATATTACTTAATTAATAATCGATGTATAAGTTTTACATTTATGGAGCTACATGCAAAAGTTTGAACACTAGTTACATGTAATTCTTGCATTTCAAAAAACTTTTAACGCATTTTACTAAAAACTACAATTTCCATCGTAAGTAGTTACTGCATCCAGCTTCTAATAATTTTTCATCAGGGAAATTAACATTATTTTTCAAGTAGGGAGATAGTAAACGCACAATAGTGATCTATGTCACATCATTGTTTGGCGAAAATCAAATAAAACATAGATCACTATAAGCGATGCTTCAATTATTAACCTTACTTCTGACACAGCCGCAGCACACTTCTATTGGCTTGTCTCTTCAGTGTAAGTCGATTTGATGAGCCATGTGGCTGCAGCACCTTCACAATAATATCAAATTTGGATGGAGCTAAATACAATGTAGTCAAAATGATTTTTTGTTAAATTAAAAAGCCTTTGTAACTTTTTTCCATTTATTTATTTTCGATCGGACCGGTTTCACCCTATCACGGGCATCGTCAGACTGGCACAATTAAAACTAAATCTATGCTATATATAGCACATTTGCATCACAGGAAAAACAAACCCAGAAATAACCATCTGTTCAAATAAAAGCTGACACAAATAATTTTTTTTTAACCTATAGCTTCAGTAAACAAACACAATGTAATCCGTCTTCCAGAGGGTAATAAACCAACCCGAAAGTAGTTTTTTAAAAACACAATAAACAGTACCGTCAGCAATAAAACAAATTTTAAGTCATAAATAAAAACAATATTAGAAAGCAGGGGAACTCACTCCTGACATCGATGCTACATATCGTCGCTGCATTCATAATATAGCTTATGTGCCGTTTCGTACATTCTGAGATGATCGAAAAAAACTGCTTTAAAAAATAATTGCAGACTAGACTTAAAAAAATATTTTTTATAATTATTAGGCAAGCTTTCCAGCTAAACAAATCTATTATTTTTTAAAGCAGTTTTTCCCGATCATCTCAGAATGTATGAAACGGCACATAAGCTATATTATATATGCAGCGACAATATACTATAGATTTAGTTTTAAATGTGCCAGTCTGCCCGTGATAGGGTGAAACCAGTCCGGTCGAAAATAAATGAGTGGAAAAAAGTTACAAAGGTTTTTAATAAAAAAAAATATCATTTCAATATGGAATTCCCCCATGAATTCACAGTTTCAAAATTAGATACAATGTAGTCGGATAAAGTCAGCAACACTTGAATATCATTTTAAGTATTTTATTTATCATGTGCACCTACCCTTTTTATCAAATTATTATTTTTCTCAGGCAATGGAACTCCCAAAAGAGAAAAAAAACATTATTCTCCGGAGGCTGTATCCAGGATTACTGCAACAAAACGGATATGCTCCCTGGATAACAAGAAATACGTATGGCCCGAAACATGTCCCCCGTCCATTTCCAAGAACACGCAGCATATTGCAAGACACCCAGCTTTCTCATCTTCTCGAGAACTACACAGAAGATCAGACTGAAACAAGCTCCGACTCCGACGAACTAACCATTCCATTTATCCACAATATGGCAGCAACGCTACGGGACAACTCTCGAAAATTCGATCTCATTCTTGAAAACTTACAGGACCCAATTGTGGAACCATCAATTTGTAAAGCAACTCCGGAGTGCAATTATTACATCCCATAGGAAGACGTAATAATTGAAAGTCCCTCAGTCCCTGGTCTGTCTACATTTTTTGGCGAATTCTTCGATTGCTCAATACCGCCCCCAAGTCCTTCAATACTGGCGGCATGCAGCTTGTCCCCCACAGCTCGTAAGCATGCAGGTTATCCCGACCATACATACTATCAAGCCACCAATTACTATCAGTGCACCAATTGAGAAAGAAGAAATGTCGTGAATGACTAAAATAGGATTTAAAGAGAGATATCATAAGACTGACGGTCCGGTAGGGTATCGACACAAACCGGGTGCAGCAAAAATGCAGGAAATATTTCGGGATATTTCCTCCATCAAATCTCTGATGGGTCTGCATGATTTGTAGCCGCCAGTAAATTTTCGGTATTGCAGATTTCTGTTATCACATTTACCGCTGAAAGTTATCAGATCTAACAAGATCAAAATAGAAAAATGTTGAGTGAATCAAGTGAAGACGAGGCTCTGGTATGCTATTTATTCCTTCGAACGAGACAAAAAAGGAAGTTTTGGGTTCACCCCTACATCGAACATAAAATTTATTATAGGTTATTTATTGCTGCCAGGGAACTGTCCGGAGATGATGTCAAATTCCGGCAAATGTACCGAATGTCAAAAAAAACATTCCAAGACCTGGTCCAGCAAGTTACTCCATATATAAAAAGTCCCCCTATTGCACACCAAGCTTTCTCCGTTGTTCCCTTTACTACATATGCCGGTAATTTATAGTTTTATAAAGGCGTGCATATTTCTCCACCTCCGTTATTAGCCGAAAATTCGTATCCCGCTCCATGTTTGAACTCAAAGGATGAATGGCGCGTAAACGATTGAAAAGCGGTGCATAGATTTACTAGATGCGTGTTTACCGAGAAGCTACTGAATTGTTGTCCCGCTTGTGGTATAACAGAAGTATGTCGCGCCGCTTCCGCTTCCCCCCGAGTCGTGAGCTAGTGCCCATTGAAATGTATGGCGCAGTACCCTGTCGGTATCACGCATGAAGTTTTTGTCAATTTCCTACCGGACCATCAGAGAGTGGCCTTAAGATAAATTTACACAGGCTGTGACAGTACTGACGGATTTTATGTTATATTGTTTTATTTATTTATTATTTTGTTCATCTTGATGATTGATTGTCAGGGTAATAAGTCGTGTTGCGTTTCCTCCTTCTTGGCCAACGTTTCAGACAGTCTGATGTAGCAGATATGCCCGGGGAATATCTGCCCTGATGACGGACACCGTAAGGCTTTTTGGAACATTAACTAAAGGCGGAGGATTCGCAACACGGCTTATTAACTAAAAAATCATTTATCATTATACTTTTGGCTGTGAGAATCTTAAATCATATCTATTATGTTTTGCTGAAACTTTGTAAGGTATCCATAACTTTATTTTATTGATATAATTTACCAAGTGACGGTGATTAGTGCGCCACAGTTTACATTGCCTCTGAAAAATTAGTTTTTAATATTGCGCTATAGTTTATATTACTAGTAATGGTGGATTGTGCCATTTATTTTTTTCCAACCAGAGAAGAGATTCCACCAATCAGATCCTTGAATAACTTTAAAATAAAATAAAATATTAATTTTAATGCACACTTGTATTATTTGGTTAAGGTTTACAATATTTTATAATGTATAGTAATTATAATAAGTTAATAAACAATAATTACAAATTAAAGACGATCATTTATGCAGTTTTGATGCGCTAGTCAAACAAGTAGATTATGTAATTAAATAAATAACTAAAACACATCATTCAATAAATCCAAAATTTAACCATGAACATGGCCAAGAGCCAGTAACTTCCGACATTTTTTTTGGATATTTTAAATTTGGGAAAATGTTTTGAGACATAATGCACGGATATCTGCCAATAATGATGAACATTTATTTTTATGAAATGGCGGTAGATTTAATAAATAAATAAATGTCGGAAGATATTGTAGAAAGGACATAATCACTAGTAAAGACTTAATAAAGGATAATTAATTCATTGAAGATAGTGTTTTTAATGTAAGGAGTTTGTTTTAAAAAATACTGAGAATAAAAACTCGAGCATTACCAATGAATAGTATTATTTGAGATCAAATGAGCCTACATTGTCCAATCTTCCATCTCAGTTCACATCTTGCAAATAAATATTAATCAAACGTTTTTGAGTTACGGGGGAGCGTGATTATTTAAATTAGAATTAATGATAATATTATTCCGTAATACGATAAACATAAGGTTTTTAAAGAGAAAAATATTTATTATATATTTTTTAAATGTGCATAGTCCTGGCATTTATAAAAATCACATCAGAAAAATGACTTTTTCGGACTGTCCTGCCTTTTTTTTAAATATTAAAAAATGGAGAAAAATAATTGCATTTCTTTTCTTTCATTTCGGTACATTATTTTTTTATAAACTTAACCAAAGTTTTGTAATCCGCATTTAAAAAGACATTAAATTTAGTGTTTATTAAAAAAATTAAACTACACTAATTTCTTCTCGGCATTTTAGAGAAAAACATTTGAAGTATTTTTGAGGTTATACAACAGTTCAAAATATTTTGTAAAACATACATAGGACGATCAGAAAAATATCACATTTCTGTTTTGATTTTGATAAATACTAGGCCCATGTAAATTTAAAAAATATGTAATAAGTAATTTTCTCTTTAAAAACATTATGTTTATCGTATTGAGTAAATAACATGATCATTATTTCGAATTAATAAATAATCCTTATAGGATGTCCCTCTCCCCTCATGTTCATCACCTTTTGATATTGTCTCATAATAAAATAATCTCGGTTGAAGATAAAACTTATTGACAATTCTCTTAGCCTAAAGAATATTTAAGGTATCTAGGGATATTCATAGACATCAAACTATTATTCAATCACAAAAATCTAAAGAAAAAAACAGTATAACCCAGCGGTGGCCCCATTACAAACAATCTTCTAACCAAATAGATTCATTTTGAGAATCTCTCCCATTAAAATTGACAAACATTCACCATACAAGTATTATGTATTGAAATGTTCACCCGTGACTGTTCTCAAGAAAGTAAATGTGAACCTTTGGCCCCATTCAAATTATAAATATTATCTAAGAAAGACATTTAGATATTAAAAAAGCTTATTGATAAAACTTATTATCTAACATCTGCTGTGAGCAGTCTGATTGCATAAACTTACAAGTTTTTTCTCTAGCTGCCAGAGCTAGAGATCAGTCGACATTCTATGTCAATGTACCCAAAAACCAAATCCGTCCAAAACATTTATATGTAATGTAATTATGTAGTATAACCTCAATAATCATGACTAATTAATGCAATGGTGTGTGGTAGCTGCATTGTAAATTAAACTTATGACAGAAACTTTATTACCGGAATGTTCTGTGCCAATCAATATCTGCATGAAACTCGGGAATATGAGATTTCATTGCCGGGAACACCGGAGTTCATTATTATATTATTTCGGCAGTGTAAATTACATATTAAAAATAGGCCAATAATTTGAGACTTGACACTGTTTTAAATCGCCCCGTGTATGCAGATGGCAGTTTTACCAAGTGAACTTTGTGTAAACATCTATTTTTAGAAGTTAAAATAAATCAGTGCAGTGTTTAGATTATCGAGGTTTTACTGTACTATGTATTAAATACATAACTAACCCTAACACTGATATTTAGAGAATCATTCAAATCAAAACAATCCATGTATGTAAAAAGCCTTCCCTTGTTTAACATTTCTTTTTCTTCCTGTATTTAAAAATATCTATTATGTATTTAAAATAATAAAAACCTGTATTTGACTTACCAAAATCATATACATATATAAAATAAAATAAAAAAAAATGTTAATAAAAAATATTTATTTAACAAAAACCATTTTCTTGTGTAGGTAAATAAAATCATAAATAAAAACATATATTCGGTAGGAGAAATTAATCCTTAATGTAATAAGTGGGTAGGTAACAATGATAATTTCTCAACCGAGAAGAAAACCGTAAGTTAAAAAAATAATTAAAATTTTAAAAACAAAAATTATAATAATGACCGTAGCCGGGTATGTAAATCTACGATAGAATAGTGTTTAATGTTTAATATGCATCGGCTTGGCCTTCTGTCGCACATTACAACATAGAGTATATTAGATCATACAAAAAACAGCGACCGATTCTTTCAGATTTTTGCAATTTAATACAAAAAAATTGTAAGAAATTTGATGACAGGCATGTGTGGTGGCAATCTTTTCTAAAGTTATACGCTTTCTTTGAAAGCTGATGCATAACATATGCATACAGCGCACTAAAAATGGTTCAAAAACGGAATATGGATTAAGAAAAATATCAATGATTTTCTACTAGAAAAATTGCAAAAATTTGAAAAATGGACACTGTACGCTGGTAGCATACTTTAGTATATTACGGGATATCGGGTGTTTATTGATACAATCAGCTTTTAACATCTCTCTGAGGATGTGTAGTTTGGCACTACGCAGCCCTAATTTTCGTCATCATCTACAATATCGTAGCTCGGGGACAGGGACTGGATGAAGGCCAGTGTGGCCGAGTGGTATGGGAGGACCTGGAGAGGGTGCAGCTGCTTCAGACGGTACTTCACCTTGCCCACCGGCGGAGGGAAGGGATCCCAGAAAGAATTGAAGTCACCATGCTAAAATAAAAATCACAAGTGTAAACTTCGGAATGTTGTAGTTAACTACCGCTCATTCCACGTGTTATATTACAGAAGCTATAAAAATTGTGCAGATAAAATAAGATCAAAACAGTTTCGATGCTTCAGAGTATTTAACCTATCAAATACAAACCCCCCCAAGTGTGCCAGCCATAAAATGGAGTGTTGTGTGGCAAGTGCTAACCGACAGTCATTTCATAATCACACACCGATTTTTTGCAAAATTATGTTTTTGTAAATTATACTGTCCTACTAACTACTAGTATGTATATAGCATAAGTAACTTCCACAGAATAGCTACTTAAATTCAGAGAAATTAATCTTTTCTCCCTCATTTAAAATCCAACATTATTTTCATGGTTTTATTATATTTTCAGAAAGCTAAATAAGTGTTCTTTACAATGGAAATAAAATAATATGGTATTTTCCTCTAAATATAAACACAGTAATATGACATTGAAAATCGTCGTCACTGCAAGGTCGATGACGCATCCACAATGGCGACGCACTTTTCACAGATAAAATTAAAATGTTTGGATGTGGCAAAATGACAAGATAGAATAATATTAAGATATATTATTTCCTTGCCAGGGGAATAAAATATATTTTAGTATGCTAGAGGAGCATTTTATAAGGTTCCAAATACTATAAAATCGAGCTGAGTCGGGTGTGTTGCTAGAGAATGCCGCTCTGGCATCGCTGACAAATGACGGGCACAAATATCAAAGTGCCACTCCGGCATCGCTGGCACACAAACGTTAAGTCATAATATAATTAAAATGCTTTTATTTATTTAAAAACTTGAATAATTTTCAAAAAATCAATTCCATATTAGTGTATTTTTAACTGTTAAAGGCATTTACAGATCCAAATATTAATAAAAATAACAAAATTATGCAACGAACTGGTTGGAGTGACTTTGTAAATTCTGCCATTTTTAAATATAAATGATACATTATGTACTACGCAAACGAATTAAAAAAAATTCATTTTAATGTAGGTATGTTATTAGGGTGGGATGATATTTTATTTTTGTGATTTATATTGAAAATGGGACAATAAACTCATATCAAAAGCATGTTATGTTTAGCATTATATTTTTAACCCAAATCAAAATTTGGAACCTAGAAAGCGCACACAATATCGGCCCATCCTAATTAACAGACATGATATCATATCACAAGCATCTCAAATCGCATTTTATTTTATGTTGTGAAAGTGCTCGCACAGCAACAAAGATGTTATTGTGTGAGCTCTTTTCCAAACCACCACACATTATACAAAATTCGCAAATGAGTTGTCGCAAAAAAGTAGCATCGCTCATATTACCTCTTCACCATTGGGCGCCATGACGTCCCTGAAGATGACGAAGTGGCGGTCGATGGCCAGGGGCGGCACCCCGGTGAAGAGCTTCTTCATCTTCTTGAGGTGGTCCATCTGTAGGCCGTCGATGATCATGCGATCGGCGGTGGCTTCTGCCCACTCGCACAGGGCAGGCTCGCTCCAAATGCCCTTGCAGCGGCGAACATATGCCTCGCCAAGTTGGGTCAGCGCTGGGTTAATGCTACAACAATATAGATAGATCACTAATAAAAAGTTGTCCCAAGGAAAGATGCTAGAAGTTTACAATGGAGTGTTGATACACACCTTGATGTTATGGTAATGAGGCATGGAACTGGCAGAGGAAGGATGAAAGTATACTGAATGCTGTCGAAATGAGATCCCTGAGGCGTATATATCGTCGCAGGAAAGCAATATTGCTGTAACAGCCAAGGTCATGTAAAAAAAAACGCAGGACTTTGAAGCTTATTATATTAGCTTATATTAATTTTTAAAAAATAATATTGACAAAATGCAGAGTTTTCCAATATTGTATGTCTTATTTTTCATTGTATAGTCACGGGACCCAGATAGATTGACGCAGAAAAAGAAACCCTGTGGAATGGTGCATACAAAGCGTTTTCATGGATAGTGGTGGTTACAGCAGTATTGCTTTCCTGCAATGATATGGTAAAATCATGTATGTCAGTGTTAAAAATGTGAAACGCAAGGCTGATGTTAAGCATAATGAATTAGATTAATAAAGGGACCCTTAGATGGTTTGGGCATGTAGAGTAGATGAGTGAAGAAAGTAGTGTAAGGAGGATATATGACGCGAAAGTGAATGGTAGAAGAGGTCAGCAACGCCCGAGGAAGACATAGCACGATCAAGTTAATCAAATACGACTAATAGTCGGCCCATGTCAGAAGTCAGAATAACAGAAGAGAATGTATGAGAGTAATATATGAGATGATGTATGTATGCGAATGAAGCAAAGATATTAAAAATGAATTATTTGATTATTATTTTATTATAATTATTATTTTTTTGGATGAATGAATTAATTCTACCTAGTTTATAAATTATTGTTAACTACAACTTTTTACATTATTTACTTAATTGTTATTAATGTTAATATTGACTTTGTGGATACTGTATTATATATTTTTTTCTGTTCCTGTGTATTTTTAGCTTTGGTGGAGTTTTTTCTTTTTTCAAATGTAATTTAACTTTTGTGGATGTTTTCTATTTTTTATTTTTCTTATGTGATTTAAAAATGATGTATCTGTATATAAAAGCCCTCTCTGGGCATTTAAATAATAGAATGAATAAATAAAATAAAAATGAAATCCAATTTGCAATCATCTGACTACGATACTAATTAATCGATAAACTCAGCTTGTAGGCCAATTTAAAATAGCCCGGTGTACAGGATTCAATATTCGCGAACTGAGGAAGACATGGCATGATCAAGTGAATCAAATACTTGAGTCGGGCCATGTCAGAAGTCGGAATAATAGAAGAGAATGTATGAGACGATGTATGAATGTGAATGAAGAAAGAAGTGTATGCCAAGATCGAGTTGTTTGGCGGTCCGTCCTCTCTGCCTACCCCTGCGGGGAAACGGCGTGATGGTTAGTTAGTTAGTTAGTTAGTTTAGTGAGCAGACCTTAATGAAAGACAAACATTCCCAGTATACAGGATGGGTTGTGTGAAAATTCCTGCGCTCCTCTCACACCAGCTCCCTAAATGTTATGACTAAACCAGAGAGCTCAGGTGAAATGGTCAACAGATACCCCTCAGCTCAATATTTACGAGCCCTACCAGACGTCAACCCTGGTCCATATTTCCCCTCGCCTAGTAAGACCCTAATTGGCCACGTGCTCGGGCCAATCCGAGCTCCCGGGTTTGAATCGACGACGAGGCATTGGGATAACTGATTTATAAAATGTTTAGGTTAAGTTTAACGGAGTTCAGCCGACAAAATAAAACGATAACACAGGAAAACTGGCCGGACTCCTTAGTATTAAAAGGTTATAAAATAAAAAGATATGTTTAGATATAAGAATTCCCCGATTGTAACTGGGCCCAGACCCCATATTTTTTTCTTGTATGCACAATAACAAAATAAATAAAGATTCTAGAGGGAGGCAGTTTGGGTTGAAAGGAAAAACATGAGACGGTAAATATCATGTAAAGTATTGCTGATAAAACTAACAATAAAACATATACATAATATTAATATAGGTAAAAACTTCCTTCTTCTTTTGGCGCTCATAACATTTTAAAAATTTAATCGTATAAAGGTATCTGTCTAGCATTACCATCTTTATTAACATGTATATGATATATATATGTATGTATATTATCCTCAAACTGATCAGAGGCATACAAATGCAGCTGTTATGTATCATATACATACTCGCCCCACTGCTGTTTAATATCAGGTTATGTTCTGATTTTGTAAATAGTTACATTTTGTACATAATTTATTCTAAAATGTAAATATTTTAGTTGTAAGCCTCTATCACTAGTTTTAAGTCACTAGCTACAGGTCTAAGTTGTAAGTCGCTATCTATATAAGTCTTAGATTTAAGTCACTAATTATAAGTCTGAATTAGGTATTTTCTAGTTATAAATCTTAGCTGTAAGCCATTAGTAATTAATCAAATATGTAAATTAATAGATATAAGTCTAAGTGATAAGGTATAGGTTAGATAAATTATGTTGTAAAGCGCCTTTGAGGTGATTTTCTCACAAAAACGGCGCTATAAAGATAATCCATTTATTATTATTATTACACAGCACAGGCAAACTAAGCAACGTCTCGCTCGGCTCAGCACCCGGGGGTATAAATACGTCTTTGTCTCTTTTCATCCCTGGATACCAGACTACAACAGTTCGCAAAATTTCCAAAAATCGAGATGGTTTCCCTTTGCAAAGGAACAATATTTGGAGACCCGCAGTGAGCCTGACGCGGCTACTATAACGAATTGACTGGCACCCTACTCTAGTCTATGTCCAGACCCCGAAGTGTCTGGAACACCCGGGTTACGAATGACCTGACAATATTTGAAAACCTCCTACTACCATCATAGTAAGCGAAAGATGTTGCTTGTGTCATAATGGAGGACTTGGCCAGATGAGAAATGGAGCTCACGAAGCCTGAGCGGGACCCAAAGATGATACCAAATCAGCCACTGACCGGTCAGTGGCTGAGTTTGTTAGTTTGTTTTTATAAGTACATATGGATTTCTGGTCAAACAAATGTTAATCCATTCTGCATCACGTGATAGTACTATCTTTATTTAATGATTGTAATGATCAATAAATAAGACATGGACATTAAAAATGAATTGCACATAACGTCAAAAAGTCAACAGAGTGTAGGTGCTAAACCTATGCACATCAATATGTACCATGTACCACAATATGTACCTGTGCATTGATGTAGTTTGGTGGTATAAATAATTAATAAAAAAAATATATGTATGTAAAGAATAAAGGAGAAAAAAGAACGTACTATTGTCCCCTCTCCTCCCTGAAGTAAACATGGTCCCGAACTTCTTCGCACAGTTTGAACTTCTTATCGTGTTCCAGTAGAGGTATCAGGATGTGTGGGAAGTTCCTCAGTGCTGTCTTTAGCCATATCTCCGCTTCGGTAAGATCTCCATCTAATAAAATAATCAAATACATTCACATTAATAAATTTTATCACTTGTAGTTGTTTATTGCACTCTTATCACTGGGCAACTTTAATTGAGAAAACATTTTATGGGGTGAAGATTAATTTAATAGCATTTCAAATTTTTACTGATAAAAAAAGAACTACGGCCAAGAAATTCTCTTCAAGGGTTTTGTATTTCATAATATTATAAAGATTACTCTCATTGCCTTTCAACGGTCCTTTGATTTTCAATATATTCATAAAAACAATTAGGTTTTTAATAACTTTTTGATTAGTACGCTCAACTCTCTTCCTTTTACATGGTGGATATATTGTATGCAATACCGTGTAAAAAAAGTATACTAAAATAAAAAATAATCATAGATAGGTTTCCTCATATAAAAATCAATTCAGGATACCATTACTGTTTATTATATCTGAATTTTATAAAAAAAAAAATACATAATTGTTCACTATCAAGACAATTAGAGATGCGTTGAGTATGAGTTTTACCGAGTTACCGAGTACGAGTTTTACTCGGTTTGATGTTTGCCAAACCGAGTCCTCGGCCGAATAACTCAGTTCAATCTATCAAAGATGAGTTCACGCAAAAGATCGTGAATTTGGTAATTTTACGACGAGATTGAAGAAGATAAAAGCAAAGTGAAATGTTCCTTGTGCAATTCTTTGATTTCACGAAGTGGTGTTGGACGTAATGATTCTACGACGGCGATGTTAAACCATATTAAAATTAAACACAAAGAAGAGTCAAAAGATTTACAAAATGAACCTCAATCCGAAACATCCCAAATCTGCTTCAACTTCGTCATCGGAATCGAATGCAACAAAGGTGCAACAAAGCCTTCAGGAGTCATTTGTGGCAAAGTGGGACATAGATGATTCGCGGGCTAAAGAAATCCACAAAGCTGTCGCCGAAATGATTGCAAATATTGACAACCAACCGATTTCCATAGTGGAAGATAATGGGTTTCGAAGATTAATGAACGTCTTAAAGCCGAAATATCAAATCCTCAGAAGAAAGCATATCACCGAAGTTGCCATACCAGTAGTTTACAACAAAGTGAAAAGAATAATTAGAGCGGAAATTGCAAACGTTAAAGCTGTATCAATAACCACTGATATTTGGACCTGCATGAACAACTTGCTTGATTTTCTAAGCTACACTGCTTACTGGCTCAACGAGGAGTTTATCCTACAGCACAGAGTGCTGCAAGTGCACCATTTTAGAGGACACCACACAGCTGACAATATTTGATCAGTGCTGTCAGACTAATCTGTGAGCTGGGAAATTGATATTTTGAGAGACAATGGACCCAAAGTAGTCAAAGCTATTAATGATAATCCATTTGTCGGCAAAGGATGCTACATGCATACACTGCAATTGGCCATAAAAGCTTCTTTGAAAGTTCAAAATGTAAAAGACGTTATTGCCTTAGTTAGAGGAATTATAGGTCACTTTAATCATTCTGCATTGGCGAAAGGAAAGCTGGACATAATATAAAAAGAACTTGAACTGCCTGAACACAAACTCGTGCAGGAAGTTACCACGAGATGGAACAGCACATATTATATGATCGAAAGAATGGTAGAGCAAAAAAGGGCAAATTCACTCTATATATCAGACAATCCGAGTACAGCCAATCTTCAACAGTTGACAGAACGTCAATGGGAAATTTTAAAGTGTGTAACGTTACTCAAACCGTTTGAAGAAATCACCAAAAATTACCAGCTCAATATTCTCATCAATTTCAGAAGTAATACCCCACACCAATGCTCTTTTAAAATATTTATAAAAAACCTGAAGTCGGTGAAATCTACCCAAACATAGCGGGTATGCAACAAAAGCTTAAGGATGAAGTTCAGGATCCAATCTTCCAAGGCTTAAAGGGTGATAAATATTACTGTTTGACTACTTTACTGGACCCCAGCAGATTCAGAATGAGATTTTTTAATCCAGAGAAAGAAGCGAAGTTACAGAGAGTGCCAGCAGCAGTGAAGAAAACGAATCTAATTCTAACCTTAACCAATTAAGACAATCACAAGATGCTCATGCATCATTTTGGAATTGCTTCGAAGAACTTGCTTCTACCCAACCACCGGAGCGCGACGATCCTAAAAGCCCCATCGCTCCAGAATTAGATCGATATGTAAACGAAGGATTGTTGTCAAAAGATAAGAGTCCTTTCGAGTGGCTGGCAAGGCATAAAACAAGATATCCAGAGATAGTAAATTTAGCAATAGTGTTTTTATGTGCACCTGCAAGCACTGTGTACAGCGAATGTTTATTTTCAGAAGCAGGTAACGTCTATGAAGAAAAAGGGAACAGGCTGTTACCAGAACGTGCGGAGAGTCTTGTATTCTTTCATCACAACTAGCCTTTGCTAAATTTTAAATATTAATTGTTTAAATTCAATTTTAATAAATGCAACTTTTTAATCCTCCTGTTTTCATTATATTTGCCAAAATATTATATTACGATTATACTCGTCATTTAAACCGAGTTATTCGGCCGAGTACGAGTAATAAAAACACGCCGAATATGCCGAGTATTAAACGAGTACTCGGCCCATCACTACTGACAATAAACCAACCCGTTTACATACATTTGGTACAACATCACTTTCATCATGTAAAATATCCAGAGCCTGTGTAACATTTCTTTCCAAATTTTCAGCATGACTAGGTTTAAAAAAAATTTCTTTATCGATCGCTGTGACTGTTTTTTTGTGAGTTCTTTGAATGAATCTTGGAAACGAGCCGTGCAAGCGGTCAAATCACATTGAAATTGTAGAGTTCGTTCAACGTTGTGATCATTTGTCATAAAATGATTTCCAAGTTTATGAGCTAGTCGCAGGCCTTCAAGAATTGAATACGCTGTTATTGAACCTCCTTCGTAATTGACAATACTTTCATTGGGGCTGGTGTGCTCCTCTAAAACAGTTTCGAGTATATCTGGTTCATTAAGAACTTTATCAGCACTCAATTCAGTGATATGTTCAATCGTAAGCTCTTCAAAGCCTTCTCGCATGTGCATGTTCTTTTATGTTTCGTAATTTTTGCGAAACCTGACATTTTAGAGATAATTTATACGGCAAAATATCAAGAAAACATGCCACACACACACAGATCACAATAGGTATCCACAATGTCCAACGTAATCTACACAACTGACTGCACTGCAATCTGCAGAGTTTCACTATTCCAGCCTTGCTTTATCCTAGCCCCCTTCCCCATACCTCTCTGAGCATAGTACTAACTAGTAAGAAGATGCAAGGGATGTAGCAGTGTAATTTTGAAACAGTGTAAAAAAAATTAAATAAAAAGAGAATCCATTGTACTTATATTTTAGACAGTCAGCTATATATTCAAATCTCCCATAGCTCACAATCACAATAACATAGAAATTGCAGTTCTAATTTCATAATGCCATAACTCACTTTTTGAGATTTGTTTTGCTGCTTCGGAAACAGAGAGAACTACTATTTTATAGTTGAAATAATTAGGTAAATCAAATTTAATGTTATTATAAAATTTTATTTACATTAAATTAAAAAAATATATTAAATGAAGTCTATGAATGAAACACAAAAACAATTTTCTAATGAAATAATTAAGTCATTGAAGAAAATAATATTAACATATCCTAAATCAAAGACGAAACTGGAAAAAAAGACAGAAAATAAAAAGATATCAGTCGCATCTGGGACTCGAACCCAGGTCCTCTGCCTATACGGGGCAACGCTCAACCAACTTAGCTAATGAGACCAGTTCAATTTATGTCATCTTCATCGATATCATATCTCAAATTCAAGATTTGTGAATATTATTTTCCATTTTTTATCTCATATTGGAAGCTATCTTTATGATGTTTACAAAGTTCTACCCGAACACAATTTCTTTCATTTAGGATATGTTAATATTATTTTCTTCAATGATTAAATATTACAATGAGGTTTATAAATCTCAATAAAAATAATTAAAAAATTAAATAATTAAGTATTAAGGATTAATTACTTACCGCCTTCTTTGGCCAACTTGTAGCAGGCGAGTGCCATGGAATAGGACGTGTTGGGCAGGAGACTCAGGTTGCGGGTGCCGTCCCAGTGCTTGAACACGTCCACAAGCCACTTATACTCCTTGCTCAGCAGAGCGAACTTGTCCACAATGAGGATCATGGCCAGAGGGTCGGACTCGTCCAGCGAAAGTGAGAGTTTACATAGTTCAAGGGCGGTGCGGTTGCAGTTCTTGAGGGCAATCAGGCACATCTGCTTGGCGAGGGCAATGTGGAAGCTACGGTTCTCCTGATGGAAGTACAGCAGGCGGCAGTTGCCCATGGCGAAGTTGAAGGAGCTGTGGGCGGCGCTCTCCAGGAAGTACAGCGCCTGGGAAATCAAGTCTAGCTCCAGGTCTGGGTCGTTCCTCGGCCTGGACATGTTAGCGCACTGCAATGGGAAAATACACAGTCACGAATACACAACATTATGAAAAGGTTTTAAAAAAATACATGTACGAGGTGTGTTCAAAAGAAAGGGTGAATTTTGAATTTTCGCGGGCTGTGTACATTCGATTATCTATTTTTTTGTTATGTTGGTACACATATGTTTATCATATGTTAGCATTATCAGCCATTTTGGATCAGTGGTTTGTTTTGACAACTGGAAAGGTTAGTCACGTTTTTGTGTGTTCTTCGATTTTTTACTTTTGAAAAAAATGGATCAAAGAATATGTATTAAATTTTACGTTAAAAATGGAATAAAGTGCTCCAACGCACTTAAAATGTTGACTGTGGCATTCGGCGAGTCGACTTTGTCTCAAAAAGTGTTTATAAGTGGTACAAGCGCTTTACAGAAGGCCGAGAAGAAGATGTTAATGACGATGAGCGTCCTGGAGTTGCAACCACGTCAACAAACGAAGAAAACATGGAAACAGTGAAGAAAATGGTTTTGGAAAATCATCGAATCGCTATTAGGGAAGTTGCAGAGGATGATGGCATATCAATCGGCTCATGCCATGCAATTTTCTCGAATGTTTTGGGCATGAAACGTGTGGCAGCGAAGTTTGTTCCGAAATTGCTAAATTTTGAGCAAAAGCAATGTCACATTAGTATCGCTCAGGAGTTGTTGAATGACGTCAACGACGATCCAGATTTGATCAAAAAGGTCATAAACTGGTGATGAAATGTGGGTATATGGTTATGACGTCGAAACCAAAGCCCAATCATCCCAATGGAAGCGGCCAGAAGAGCCAAGATCGAAAAAAGCATGCCAAGTTCGATCAAATGCGAAGGTTTTGCTGACTGTTTTCTTCGATTACAATGGCATGGTGCACCATGAGTTCTTGCCAACAGGTCGTACGGTTAATAAGGAATTCTACAAGGAAGTTATGCAACGTTTGCGTGAAGCAATATGGCTCAACAATCGGAATTGTGGAAAAACCACTGTCTTCACCAGATTTGGCTCCCTGCAACTTTTTCCTATTCCTAAACTGAAAAAACCAACGAAAGGAAAGTGTTTTGCCACAATTGATGAGATAAAGTCAGAATCGAAGAACGAGCTGATGGCCATACCGAAAAGCGCATTCCAGAAGTGCTTCGAGGATTGGAAGAAGTGCTGGCATAAGTGCATTATATCTGAGGGAGATTACTTTGAAGGGGAGAAAATGGATATTGATGAATAAATAAATACTTATCGAAAAAAATCGAAATTCACCTTTTCTTTTGAACATACCTCGTAAGTACATAAATGTTCTAATACAGTTATGTCGTTTATAGTGACATTGGTGGATCCAGTAAATTAAGCTCAAGTTGTAATGATGACATTGAAATTGATGTTCACAAACAGTAGTAAAAGAATACCTACGTCGTAATACGGAACAAGAGTATTCTCGTTAGAAACTATATAACATTGTCTTGAAGGCGTCTACTAAAGGGATACCGCTGTTATCTCATTTCTAATTTTTACCACTTACTTATAAACGAGGCATGTATCAGAAAGAGATGTTCCAACAAAGCTCTCAGCAGCAAGATCATAGCCGGACTGGTGGACTGAGCATCTATATCGCTACCCATTTGGAATAAGTGATTCGACACCATTAATAAAACTTTACCTGAATTAGAGAGTCCACGTGATAGGGGTACTCGTTCAAGTAGGGGAATATGTGGTAGGACTGCGCAGTGTCAATGAGGTCCAGAAAGGTATACTGCACGTCCTGATAGAACGGGCCGTGCTCGTAGGCAAAATACATCTTGCCGTTCTCCGACTTCACCAGCCGCATGTTCAACCCTGGACAAAAGATTAAAATCAATTAATACAATAGTTCTAAATGAGGAGCTACTTAGGTGAAAACCTGCAGGACAAAGGAGTAAACGAAAACCGAACCTAAGCTAAACACAGGTGACTGCACAATGTGGAGTGGGCCTCGGATGTAAGGAACTGAAGGGAGACGATTCCTAGGCCTGAATTTATATATTTATAAAAACATTATTGCACCATATTAGGGGAGTGGATGTGATTGTGTGGTTGTCCGATTTAAGTGTTAAAGGAGAAATTAAATCACTTATAATATTAAAATTTTAGTCAGGAGCTGGATACGAGGGTCAGTTGATAAGTTTTCAGAACGGAAAGGAAAACAGCAACTTTTTGGCATGAAACGTTTAAAAAAATAAATAAATTATGTGACACTTCATAAGAGCGCCCCTGTCTGTACGAAGGGGAACTATATCATCACCCGGTTGGGTAACGTTATGAGGCGGGTTAAGGAGGGGGCTGTAGGAAGGGATTTGTTAATGTGGGCGTAACTGGCAGGTAACTTGTTCCACATATGAGTGGATTTACACAAAAACAAGCCGGCAAAACGACCCATTCTCATGAAGCCAACATCAACGGGTGTTCTGCTCATGTCTGTCGAGTTTCACGCACATGCGTCGGAGCGGAGATCAACGCTGCTAGCTCCTTTAAGTGGACTCCATTGAAATATCTGTAGAACAGACTCACCATACCTACATTGTATCTGTGCATTAGAGATGGCAATCAGTCTGTTGACAATGGATTGTCAATCAGATGAACCACCTTTCTTTGCACAGAATCTAGCAGGTATCAAGTATTTGGGAGCTCCAGCCCAGAGATGACCTCTAAATTCTGTTGGATATCGTTGAGAATTTGTATAGGATTAGCAATTGGTAAACTATTGAAGAATCTGCTAGCCCTATACGAGATGCCAATTATCTGTATAGGTTCCTTCTACCTCGACACATTTAGTCTAATGCTTCTCGAATGTCATACCATTTTGGTAGAACGACTGCTTAACGAGATATGTAAAGCCTTGAAATTTGACATAAAACAACATTAATGCCACCTGGTGGCTATAGTCATTTGTAGTAGGAATTTCGAGATAAATCCACCTTCAAAACCTTTCATGATAATTTGCAAGATATCAGTATACTCAGGATATATATTCGAATATCAAAAATATGTAATTGTTATTTTCAGTTATGAATGGTAAATTTGTCGCCCTCTACATGAGACCTGGTAGTGTAGGTCAGAACAGTTGCTTTCTATTCGGGCGATCAGGGTTCGATTCCTTTCCGTTCTAATGTTTTTCTTTTAAAATTGTTTTTTTTAAAACTAATTTGACCTACGATCTATTTATAGGAGGCAAAGTGTTTGCGAAAAACCAATTTCGGGTAAAATACAAGATTTTCTTTGTAATTTGTAAGGAACTTAGTTCTATTTAATAAACATTTTATTTCTTCTTTCAAAACAAGAGTTTCATTTGTACAGTTATGGATAGATAAAATTGTAAATGTTTCTGTATTTATTCGGAAAAGAAACTATGAATCACAATGAAAATAGATCCTTATTGGCCGAAGGGGAGCCGAATAGTCCAAATAACCACCGTGGCGCTGCGTTCACTCGATTAAAGACGGAAATTTATTAACGTATCGCTTATTGGCCGAAGGGAACACGAATGATTCAAATAACCACCGTGGCGCTGCATTCGTTCGACTAAAGACGAAACTTTCTGTCGCGAAACACAAACAAAATTTTGTGACTTGACAAAAAAGAATAGGTCAATTCTGAATTAAATAAATGACATGGGCGAAAGACAATGCCATTTTTATCGAAATCTCTAGTCAGGCTGGCAATACTCGAATAACCGAAAAACACTTGACCGTAAACATCTAGGCATGTTTCCACGTGAAACATTGTAAAAGAGCCATTTTTACTGTCAATACAATTCAAATGAAACCAACCCCTTGCAGGTGTTCGTTCTATTTGAATTATTATTTTTAAGTTTATTGCAGATAGGTATAATAATAATTGGATGATTTGTATATAGGGCCGTTTTTTGTGAAAAATCACCTCAAGTGTATATGCATATTAATCTATCTTTTTACTGTGGCCTTTTATTTTCACTTTTTTTATGTTACATACTTATTGTGTTTTGTAAAACCCCATTTAATTTAATTTTAAATTTTAAGAAAATAATTTTAATAATGTTATTATTAAAATCTGCAGGTATTTTAGTTTTTTATTATTGTGACAGCTGTTTCCGCGTTCAAAACCATTTTCAAATGGTTATGAATGCCGAAACAGCTGTCACAAAAACTAAAATGCTTGCAGAACTTAATAATAACATTATTAAATTTATTTTGCGTAATTTAAAATAAAATAAAACGGAGTTTTACAAAACACAATAAGTACGTAACATAAAAATGGCGATAAAAAACGGCCACATGAAAAAATAATGCAAATATACATATTTTCAATAAAGTTAATTGAATTAAAGCTGAAAAAAAATACATATCCATACGAGGGAACAAACTCGCGATCTCTAGATATTGATGGATGAGCATTATTTCTAAAATATAAGTGCTGATCAAACGTTGGTTTTAGTCAGTTGATGACTTTGAATGTTTTTGTATTTTACCCTTTATTCAAAATTTTGTATTTTATTAGTCTCAGTCGGGTATTTTTTTGCGCCGGCGGACCGTCAGCAACGGGCGAAAATAAAGGTCTGGTGCGAATTTCTTTAATTTGTTTTAAATCGCTATATCTTCGAAAACAATACCTTACCTTTCCTGCCCGAAAATGGGTTTTTTGCAAACACCCACAGTTCCTATAAATACATTGTAGGTCAAATAAGTTTTAATAAAAAAAAAAAAACAATATGCATGGGGATTGAACTCTGACCCACCGCTTGGTAAGCCACTATCCTAACCACTACACCACCAACCCCTGTGAAAGTTCCGACAAATTTAGTCTTTATAAGGGAAAATAAATAATTTTTACGCGCAAAATTTAAAATGAATGTCAGTAATCTCACTATTTAAAAAAAACCTTAGTTCGAGATCTCACCGCATAGATAACATTAGCAGCACCTGACGGCCAAATAATTCATTGATTTATTAACCAGCTTTTCTGAGTTAAATGATGGCATAAAAATCTCAAAATACTTTTAAAAAGTTGAGAAAAATAATCGTCATCTTCTCCAACGGATTTAAAAAAAATAAACTTTACCAAACTTTTTTAATCCGCATTAAAAAAAACATGAAGGTTAGAGTTCATAAAAAACTTAAACTGCACCCAACATTCGTTTTTTATTTTTGTTTGTTTTTGTAGCTTTATTTAGATGTAAGCAAATTTTCATACATCTAGTAATAAAAAACATATAAGATACATAATAAAATAAATAGAGTCATAAAATTATAACAGAAAGAATACAGTTAATAAAAAAAAAAATACAGTTACCCCAGTTCAAAAAAAAAATAGGGTTTAAGAAATACAGTTAGTACAAATAGAAATACAAGTCATAAATTTTTCTTTATGTATATAGCACATGTTTTACGGAAAGTGCCAAGACTTGAGGCTTCCTTTATGGAATTTGGTAGGTTATTATAAAGTTTTTGCCCTTTATAAAACACGCTGTTCTGTGTACACGTAAGTTTTGTTTTGGGAAGCCTGAAGTCTCGGCAACTCCTCGTAGGATAATTGTGAATATTTTCATGATACATAATATTAGTTTGCAGATATTTAGGGAGCATGTTATTTTTAAGCTTGTACATCATTGTTAATGTATTATATATTATATGTTGTTTAGTTGTCATCATATTTAAGTTTTGTAACATAGTTTTAACTCTAGTAAAGATATTACATTTCAGAATCATCCTCATTCCCCTATTTTGTATAACCTGTAGTTTATTATTTTGGGCCTCGTTACATAAGAATAGAACACTAGAACAATAATTTAAATGAGGAGTTACAATAGAATTGTATACAAGGTGCGTTGTCTTGAGATCCAAGTTATTCCTAATTCTTTTTAGGAAGCCAACTTTTTTAGCAATTTTCTTAGATATGTATTCGAAGTGTTTGTCGAATTTTAATTTATCATCTAATATTATACCCAAATATTTAATACTGTTAACCCTTTCTATCTTTATGTTATCAATGGTTAGTATTGCATGTTCGATTCCACCTTGACTATCAATAATCAGAAATTTAGTTTTCATAACATTCAGTTTAAGTTTGTTTATGTTTAACCAAAGTGTTACATTATTTAAGTCATTTTGTATCTCTTCAATGGCGTCCTGTAATTTTTTTCTGGCTATATATAACAATGTATCATCAGCAAATAATTTAATGGCACAATGCTTTAAAACTTTAACAATATCATTTATATATATAATGAATAACAATGGACCTAGGACAGATCCCTGTGGAACGCCTTTACTAGTATGACGTGGATCTGATATTATACCACCATATTTTGTTACTTGCGTTCTTTCTGATAGATAATCAACAAACCAATTAATTTCTTTACCGTTAATTCCAATATTTCTTAATTTTTTTATTAATCTATCTCTATCGATTGTTTCAAATGCCCTTTTTAAGTCTAAAAATACTGCAGTAATTTTACTGTTTTTATCTCTATAATTTTTCCATTCTTGTATTACATAGTTAATAGCGGTTTCACAAGAAAATTTATTTCTAAAACCCGATTGTTGTCGAACTAATATCTGCTTTGTCTCAATATATTCAGTTAATTGCTCCTTTACAATGTATTCAAGTATTTGTTCATATTTGGGTAAGCAATTTATCGGTCGGAATTCGTCAAATTTTTTTGGGTTATCGATTTTCGGAATAGGAGTTATTACAGATGTCTTCCAAGTTTTGGGAAACACTCCACTATTCATAGATTCATTGATAATTTGTACCATCGATTCGCCAATAATATTAATGGAGTCTTTGATTATATTTATTGTAATACCGTCTGGAGATTCCTTCGATTTCATGTTACTTAAGACTCTTTTTAAGTATGGTAAATCTATATTTTTAAACTTAAACTCTTCATCGGTGCATACAGGCCTGTCTATGTCTAGTTTGTTAACAGGACATTCTGGAATACTTTCGCTTATAAGATCTATGCTCGAAATAAAGTGCTTGTTAAATTTTGTCGCTATATTCTCAATTTCTTCTTCATTTCCATCTGGGAAATCAATCGATTTTACAACTTCTTTTTGTTTGCCCTTTATGATTTCTTTTAATGTTATCCAAAGTTTTCTTGGCTCATTCTGTTGTGTTTCTAATTTTTGTTTATAGTAATCGCACTTATGTTGTTTAATTTGTTTTGAATAAATATTGCGAATTTTTTTATATGAATTCCATTTTTCATTGGATGGTTCCAATTTTGCCGCTTTATATGCATTATCTCTCTGTTTTTGAAGGTTATGTAATGGTATCGAATACCATCTGTTAGTATTTTTAAACTTAACACTTCTTATCGGCATATTTTTGTCGACTGCCGACGTCAAAATTTTGACGAAATTTTCTGCTTTGTCATTTAATGAATTAGACTCGGTAATTTGTGAGATACTATTTTTTAAAGTTTCACAGAATTTAGAGTGATCATAGTTCCTTTTATCTCTATACATAATTTTCCTTGACTCATTTTTTATTACACTCGTTTCAAGTAGTGTTATTATGTTTTCGTGGTCTGATATTTTTGGTGTATCCACAACCTTTACGTTCAAGTAAAAATTATTTGATATAACCAAATCAATAATGGTTGCTGATGCGTTTGTTATTCTCGTTGGTTTTGTCACAAGCTGTTTCATTCCTAGATCATTCACTAAACTTTGGAGTCTATTGCTGTAGGTATTCTTTACTTTTTCATATCAATATTAAAGTCACCAGCTATATAAAACATATCTTGGTTTTTCATATTTTTAATACACCAACTTTCAAAGAAATCTAAAAATTTCGAATGGCTTTGGTTCGGTGAGTGGTATAATACAGAGTAGGTTCCTTTAATCAAGTTTTTTGTTATTTGTATTGCCAGCATCCACATATTTTTTTCATCAAATACTTGATTTGATATTATTTTGAAAGATATACAATCTTTAATGAACATAATCACTCCTCCCGTATGTCGACTATGTGAATCGCATCTTACAGTTGAATACCCTATAAATGATACTTCGGAATCGTATACATCGTTGGTTATACACGTTTCACTTAGCATTAAAATTTCTGGTTTGACTTCTTGCAATAATACTTCAACTTCATTTACATGAGCCAAAAGGCTTGAAATATTTAAGTAGTATACAGTTGCTTTTCTTTTTATCCTAAAAAATCAATTTTTCTCTTCTCTGATTCTATATTTCTTTTGTATATAGGACACTCCTTGCTCCATGCCTGATGGTTATCGTTCAAATTTAATGAAAGTTTATCATTTGTGAGTTTGCAGTTAATACATTTCATTTTGTCATACATTTCATTTGTTGCATGTTGAAGAAAAACCAAAGGATTTTTTGAGGATATACAATATTTAAAAATATTTTGTAAAACATATGTAAAACGGTCAGAAAAAGATTATATTTCTAATTTGATTTTGATGAATGCTAAGCCTATGTAAATTTAAAAAATATATAACTCATATTTTTCTCTTTATTAATATCATGTTTATCGTATTGCGTAATAATATTATCATTATTTCGAAATAATAAATTATTCCACTCCACCTTAAGTTCCCCAAAATAGTCATTTATAGAATCAATGATTTTTTATGTTGAAAATTTCTTTCCACCTAACCATTTTTTAAGATTTGGGAACAAATGGAAGTCGCATGGAGCCAAATAAGGTTAATAAGGCGGTAATTTGAAGCCCAATTTATGGTTTTTGACCATTGCAACAGATGCCGTTGTGAAACAGAACTTTTTTCTTGGCTAATTGGGGTCTTTTCACCTTGATTTCATCACACGAACTTTGCAAAAAAGCCTGCATAAATGGTTTTTCCTTTTCCAAAGTAATCAACAAAAATTATTCCACAGGCAACCCAGAAAAGAATCGCCATCACTTTGCCAGCTGAAAAAATTGCATTTGTTTTCTTCGGTGCCGGTTGGCCGCTTTCTGTCTACTGTCGACTGCTCCTTGTTCTCTGGTGTACAGTAGTGGATCCATGTCTTGTCAACTATTATGAAATGATGCAAAAATTCGGTAGAATCATGCTTGAAATGCTCCAAACACTCAGTTGAAACATCCATTCGGCAGTGCTTCTGATTAATTGTGGCAAACGTGGCAGCTATCGTGCACACAGCTTCTTTATCCCAAAATGCTAGTACAAGATATTCGGAAGAGATACTCATCATCTCTGCTATAATTCAACTTCAAACGGCGATCATTCGAAAACATGTTAGGAATTTTTCACATAATTTCTAGAGTTGTCACCTCATTTGAGCGACCAATGCGGGATGCGTCTTCACAGCTCTTTCGACCACATTTGAAATCAGTCATCCGAGTGTCAACTGTAATAATCGATAGCGAAGTGCCTCCCAAAACAGTGTCTAAATTTGTTTTTATCATTTTAACATAAAACTTAATGACCGCACAAACCTCGATGTTTTCATTTCAAACTTTGCCACTTCCACGAGCTGTCACATAAACATGAGATGCATTAATGGGCCAAAATTTTACATTTGATCATGTGAAGGATATGATAAGTCAAGGACAAAAAAAATTTTTGATACTACAAGCGTCTATCGTCACTTCGGGTGCTTATCAATCAGCCCTCGTATGGACATAAAAATATAAACTTACCAGTGGGTTTTCCGTAGAAATGCCAATCATTCTTTGGCGTGACGAGACGAGACTTCAAGTATCGTGACTTGACCTTCTTAGCAGTAGGCTTTCTGTAAATAAGAAAAGATTTTTTTTTTCAAACTATCTGTGTTGTTCATATAATACTATAAAATCTTAAGATTGAAGATTATAATACCATAACCTTTTGTTTTTATCCTTCCTCATATCGTTCAACTCATTGGCAGGGTTCAGGTGCTTGTTCTCGATGTAGAGCAGAGGCCGAACGGGCTTTGGTTTCTCCTTGCAACTGGGTGAAGCGATGGGGAGTTTTCTCAAGATCCTCTCCACTTCCAACAGAGACCGTTCCACTTCATCCTAGAAACAAAAACATACATGTGGTAAAGTCATAATTTGTTTAATTTATTATTTAAAACAACTGCAACTATTTTCAACTCAAATGTTATTTGCTACGTGAAACAAAGCAATACATATTAGAATAATACAGAAATCTAATTTTATTCATTAATGTTTTCGGAATGAAGTATTTAAAAAATTTTATTTATACACATGAACAAAACAATAATGTGTATCAAATTATACATAATGACAATAATTAAAATATATTATTTGCTAGGTCTCTTGAGACCTTCAAGGTTTGTGCTGAAGATATCAAGAAAGATGTTATTTAGCAGCACCATATCCCTTGTCATGTTGAGTTGGTAGTAAGTGAGTAGTAATAGTTTCTGAATAAGTATACACAACATGTACATGCATTAAAGTAATCAACAGCAGTGGCGGCATTAATAATGTTTTAGCCGAAAACTTTTTTTTTCAAATACTCAAATTTTCATGTGAAGATTTTCAGGAATTTTCAATTTGGCGGTGCACTGCACCGGTTTGCTGAATGATCTTCATATGAAAAAAAACAGTTTCGGCTACATCAATAACATCGAATTATTCAATCAAATGTCACTATTCAAATGCCGCCATTGATCAACAGAATAGGTCACACAGCATGGTGAGGGTATTGATGAGGCCTAGATTTATAATAACTTACATCTGCGCCGTCAGTGATGGAGCTTGAATTTTTCCTCTGGTTTTTGCCATTTATTTTGGAAGGACGCCTCTTAAAAATCTCTTCATCATCGGTTAGTTCTGATGGCGTGAAATCCCCGAACCTTATTCCAGAACAAGATGGGCCAGGCTGAAATAAAATACAGTAAGCATTAATTATTTATTAACACAATTAAATTAGGTAAATACCTCAAGTTGGGACTCAGTTGAAAAACTCGTAATTTAAAAAAAAGAAAAATATTTTCCGATTTATAAAAATAAATAAAAAATATTTGTATACGCGGAAATGAAAGAACAGGTTCTTAGTTTGAGTTTTATCTTCCTTAAAAAACCCTAGCTAAGAACCTAACAACCTATGTTTTAAATATCCATTTCATGGAGTTGACACTTTTGACAAATCGTGGCTGCATTCATAATATAGCTTATGTGCCGTTTCGTACATTCTGAGATGATCGAGAAAAACTGCTTTAAAAAATAATAGCGGACTAGATTTGAAAAAATATTTGTTTTAAAATAATTAGGCAAGATTTCCAGCTAAACAATTCTACTCTTTTTAGCAAATCTAGTCTTTGCAATTATTTTTTAAAGCAGTTTTTCTCGATCATCTCAGAATCTACGAAACGGCACATAAGCTATATTATATATGCAGTGACGAAATGTCATTTCATAGTAACATTAAAAATGGTGTCAATTTTCCTTCAATCTTTAAGCGTTTTTATATAAAGAAAGTAAAAATGAAGTGCATTATTTTGTATTTCCGCATATGCAAATATTTTTTATTCATTTTATAAATGAAAAAGGGTTTTTCTTTTAAAAAATTATGAGTTTTTCTACTGAGTCCCAACTGGAAATATTTACCTTAAATTATAGCTATAAGATCACTGGCCTTAATTCTTTAACGGCAGAATATGCAAAGGATTAATAGTACCAATATGAAATAAATAATAAGTGCCTTTATCTACATAAATAGGTAATAAATAAGAAAATAAGTAAAAAAATAAGTACCTTTTACCTATATGAAACATATTACAATAAAATATTTTTAGAGATAAATGAGACAAACCTGTCCCAAATAATCAATGGCCTTCCTCACTTTCTTGGATCTCTTCTTCTTGGACTTCTTTTTTGGTATATCCAGATTTTCTTCAGACTCCTTAGGTTCCCCCTGAGTATCGCTAGAGCTTGATGGCTGCACTGCCTGCATGAGGATTAAAAAGAAAATCTCAGAAGTATTTTAAAGGAAAACTTTTTTTTATATGAATACCGCACAAGAGTCCCAACTGCTCCCAACCGTCTGGAGCCAGTGAGACTATGGCATCCCCAATTGGGGAATGCTGTGAGGCTGAAGGTATTGGGGAGGGGAAGGAGAAGGAGAAGGAGAAGGAGAAGGAGAAGGAGAAGGAGAAGGAGAAGGAGAAGGAGAAGGAGAAGAGGAAGGTAGGGAAAATACCCGGCTGTTCAGATCTGGTCACCAAACACGGCTAAAAGCCATTTCAAGCAATGTTTCAATTCTGAATGGTGGTCTTTCACCAGGGCGATACTAAGAGTATCTTCCACTCTGGAACGTGCAATGTTGGTTGGGAAACAACAAAAACAAATTGACTAATCTCCGGGGTGCCGGCTGGCATTGTCAAAACACCTGCTATATTATAAACAAAGATAAATAATTATATCACAAAATAATGAGAATGGTTTTAAAGTATTGTTTGGATTGCACAAGATGTTTTCAAAATATGGTGTAGTAGTAGGCACATTGCACGAAGATACACAAAGCACTGTTGAAAACACCGAGACAATACATATTATTTGCATAATAAATGAAACCAAAACAATATTTCAACATCTCTTATTCGTATATTATCTTCAATAGGTTACCATATTTGAATAATGTCATCAGACACAGATTTTCAAAATGGCCTCCAATTAATAACTTTGTAATTTCGTTGTATTCTTCTTCTCATACGTCTGTACAATAAGTGCTTACTAAACTCAGAGCAATGTAGCACGTTTCTTGATTAAATAAGTACAAAATAATTTCAAATTACCTTGAAAGGATTAATCTTCGGCTGGCTAACTCGAAAGATCTCATCATCTGAAGAATCGTGAATCTCCAGCGGCAACTCCTTATCGTTTCGCATCTTCCTCAAAGCACGCGACATCTTTGACAGTAGGTTACTTCAGCTGCGACTATTAAACACGAGAAAGACTATACTGTGGCTAGTGACAGTGTAATCACATTAACGTCCCAGACGGAAAATAAGTTGCAGCGTCCTGTCTGCAAACGGGCGCACTCTATCGATTGAGCAGGATCCCGGGCGCAACAGGAACCCTGTTCGACGATGCACTAATGTTCAACGATTGAACTATCTGCGTCTGCGTCAAATATTGGAAAAAAAACTATGCCGTAACACTACCAAACTACCGTGACATTGGTTTCACTTGGCCCTGCCGCAGTTTTAGTAGCAATATGGATGCTAGAGATTATGCGCATTCAGCAAAAAACTGATTAAAGGATTGAAATAATATTATTGTAGACAATGTGTGCAGACACGACAGTAATGTCAGATAAAAGATAAACACTTTCAATTTTAGTGTCCTTGTCTATGGCAAATGAAAATTTGCGTTTGCACTGATCAGTGTCTAGCTATAATCATTCTCACCAAAGCCGCGTTCACATATTTTGAAGATTTTTTTATAGGTTTTGCAATATCAACGGCAATCTATATTATTTGCTAGAAAAGTATGTCTGTTGATTCTATTGAACAAAATCGGAATAAGGATATACCGTGATTCTTACCGTGGCCATAAGCCATACCACATCAAGTCCTTCAAACTAATTTATTTGCCGGTATTTCAGTAATCGGGAATGTCATTAGTTTGACCACCATAAAACATGATTCGTATACAGGTCGTAAAATGATTTTAACCAAGGACCGTATTTCTTTTCAAAACCAAACTGTCGTCATAAAATTTCACAACGTCAATGACCGCTGTTTATTTTTATGTGGGCTTTATTTATGAGTTGATTTTTGTCGTCCCCTACACCCCACACCAATAAGCATGTTATCACATGTGGGGAACCTCTTTGTAAATAATATTTGTTTTGTTCGAGTTAGTGCATTGTTCATGAAATTATGAAGAACTAACCGTTGAAAACAAACTAAATATAGGAAAATTATTATTAAGGGACGTTTGAATGTATTCATGCCTACCGATAGTCGTTATAATGGTTCGAACACCCGGGAGCAGTACCTTTCTATCTCGCAATAGTTTTACGACACAGTACAAACACCAATACATAAGCAAAAATCTTTTTAAAATGATTTGCCTCTCCTCACATTGGTACTTGTTAACTCACTTTTGCACTTACCAGACTGTTTTAGATTGAATATCATCCTTTACCAATTAATATCGTCGATATCCCTCATTGCTCGATGGATCATCGAAGTCCATACCGATATTAAAGTTGCCAATTTACGAACCTACGTAAATGACTAATTTGACAGATACTGAGATATATCTCTACTAGCGCCGCCGCGTCTGAAATGGAACTACTTCAATCTAGAGGAGAGTCGTTCCGGCCGGACCGACTCCGATGAGTCCGACTCCGATGGGTCCGACTCCGGTGAGTCCGACTCCGAAGGCGGTGGACTCGGTCCGAGTTCGCAAGCTCGGGGCTCACTCAGGGGCCGACTAATGTTTTGGATCGGATCCAGAAACAAAAAGTGACATTATTCAATAGTGTAATATGTACGATTTTTCCATCCGGAATCATCGTCATCACAGAGCAGTCGGAGCCATACACGAAAAGCGACCTTATGCAATAGTGCAATACGTACAATTTTTCTATTCGGAATCGTCGTCACCACAGAGTAGTCGGAGCTATAAACGAAAAGCGACTGTATTCAAAGGTACATATGCACGATTTTTGCTTCCGAAATGGCAGCACGATGAATCTTGTGGCTCTACCGGACCCATCGGAACCGCGGACCCGTCAGAAACGCCGGACCCGTCGGAACCGCCGGAACCGTCGAACCGAGTCCGGGGAGCCGAATCCGTTCGGCTGGACTCGGAACCGGAATCGAGTTCTACTTCTACTTCAATCTCAGTTTGCAGCTAGCAAGGATTAGGCCTTCGGATAGCCATGATTGTATCTTGACGAATATAAATACCTCGCCGAGCTTAAAAATCAAGTCAATTTCTGTCCCTCAAAGAAATAATGACATTACGATCAGAAAGAAAAGCAGTTAACACTGAACTTCTTTCCTATACAAAACTTTTTTTTCGTTTTCATGAACTGCGAAGTCGAAACAATTTTTATTGTAGATAGTAATTATGAATATAAATATATTTATAAGACGAAAGAAACATTTACCGTAGTATAATGTAAATTTTTAAAAATTAGTTTCAATTTGCAAAGTTTGTACATGATTATGACTTAAGTAATAAATATTGGAAATGATGAGCATAACCGTATTGAATAAGGAATATGTAAGTATAACGAATATAATATAAGGTGTTCACAGTCCCCCTCACTAGGATTTAAATAGCTTAATTCAATCTTGGAAATCTAAACAAGGCTCAACATTTAACAATAAATACTATTATTTAATAATGTGATTCCAATACAGGAAGGTTTTTCTAATTTTATTATACTTTATTCGCTACAAATAAGCAAATATCCTTGGCCATTTATTGGGGCATGAGTAGTTCTAAATTATTATTTTATTATGTTTGTAAAATATAATGTTATTAATCGGGTTGTCAGGATTACGACCAGAAAGCAATTTGACGATCCTTAAAATACCTTTAAACTGATAGAAAAAAGATTGATATAATTTAATGAAATCAGATATTTAAAACTTTTTTTTTCAAAAGATTGCTATTTTTTCAATGATAAAGGAATCCTTTTCAAAAAAGCGAATTAATTTATTGAAAACATTTTTTTAAACTAGATTATTTTTTGTTTATAATAAACAATGTAGGTACTATTTTGGATGTTGACTCCAATAAGTATGTTAAAAAAAAATGGAAAAAAACATAATGACATTATTGCCAATTGTGTTGCCAATTGCCAATTGTGCCATCTGTGGAATCCATGGTATTGTATAACCTAAATCTGTCAGTCTTGTATTTTAGTATTTTGTGGTTGAATTCTGGCTATGCAGCTTTAGAATTTTTAGAATTAGTAATCGAAATAAACACACGGGTCGTGTTAGTGAAACGAAAATAGTTTTAAGGGATTAAATAGTTCTTTTGCGAGTTTTACCAAGCCATGTCAATCTTTTCAAACGGCAAAATGATTGGAAAGATGATCAACCAAAGTGGCAGAAACTTTATATTTCTACGGAGGTTAGTATTTCCGTTCGGAGTTATATTATCAATTAACACGTTTTAATAATTGTACCGCCACATTACACACACACTGGTATTTTTTAACAGTCTTTCAACGCAAGGTTTTTATTTTGTATTTAGATTGGTACCTAAGCGTAAAATGCATGAATTTGTCAAGGTTTTCTAAAGAATAGAGCTCACAATGGATGCCAATTCGGTATAAGATGCACATTTAATTGTGGAAACTTGTTTTACATTTTGTGTGACAATTTTCGGTAAATTTCTCAAAATCCTGCTTGAAAAACTCGCTTTTGTTATTGAGTAACATCTCACTGTTTGCTTCTTTGTTTGCATTATTTGCTTCGCCCACCCCTCAGTGGTAATGGAGTTATATTATCTACATACAGTGTTCCAGTTCTTTAAAAATGTAAAATTATTGATTTAAGTCTATTTTGATTCTGGGGGCTGATTTTACAACTTCTAAGGGATATGTGGTGATTTTAATGCATTCTGCCTGCCCAAGCGCTATGGGATATTGCGGCCTCCCACCTCTATTTAGTTGTTGTTTTTTTCATATGTATGTCACATAAGATAATTTTGACTTCCATTAAATGCGATGTTTGTCAAAATTATCTTATTCGATTAAGCTTTGGAAAAGGTAGTCAATAAAAATTATTTCACCACAAAACACTTGCTCAAATAGTTGATTAATTACCCAAAAAATAAAATTCCATGTTTTTAAGTGCGCCAATTTTCTTTCATTATTAAAATTTGGTCTAATTAATTATGTGTTTTTTTCTCGAAATTTGTTAAGAATAACTGATATAGGAACCCGGCTTATCCTTATAATGGGTTCAAGAATGTATGGTGGCCTTCCGCGATGTCCTAAATCTGTAATACTCCGTACGGGCCTTGCTCATCCCACATTTGAGTTATTGATTTTGTTTCAGGAGACGATCCTTAATAAGTAATAGGCAAGGTTGTATCTCTTCAATGTGTTCCAGGAATGTGAGCACTACCAGTATGATGTGGCAACAGAAATCCCCGCCTGATGGCCAAACCAGGCTGCAGCAGATGATCGTGAAGAACTACGTCAGATACATGAACTACTATGAGTCCATGCTGGAAAAGAGGTTTCCAGCTGCTATGAAGGTGTATAAAGTGTTCAAGAATGGAATCCATACCTTCTTCCTGGATCTGAAGTCTTTTGTGAATGTGAGACTGGCGGTTGTGAAGTTGAATAAGGAGGAAGGCTTCCATAGTCTCACGAGAAGAGAAATTGAACTCTATGATCAAATGCCAAAAGACATGCTGAAAATTGCTCCAGTGCTTTTGCTTTCCGCATTGCCTTTCGCAAATTACGTTGTATTCCCAATAGCGTGAGTAATTAAATTATTTTTTTTTTTTCTTTTGTAATTTATTTATTTACGCCCATTAAATAATAAATTTGATTGGTAGAGTGCTTGGATGTTGAATGGACAGGGTTGTGGAAGACAAATTATGGTCTATTCTATTACCATTTCAACGCAAGCGAGTTGTATTAATGAAGCGTATCTCAATCTATCTCTTATCTTTAATAAATAAATGTGATGACGTATAAGTCTCCAGTGATTCGTAGGTAAATGACAATATAAAATGTCTATTCTTACAGTATTTATTGTTGCTATGTTACAAGGTCTAATCAAATTAATGACAACCTTTCTCTCGTATATATTACCCTGAGCCTTGCTGTCTTTTTCATAGCCAGTTGTCCCTTTCATACTCTTGGACATTCGTTCACCACAATAAATTACCCTTTTCGTAATGTAACTGCTGAACTCTCAATGAGAGGCATTATGATGTTTGACATATTTCTCATTATTCATACAGATTCCTTGATGGCTTGAAATTTAATTAAGTTCTTACATGTATGGGTACCCCTAACCTTAAAGTTTAACATATTTGTATCTAACGACTCTGTATTCAATTTACAATGTTGTTGAGATAAAGATGGATCAATTAATGATTTAAAATTTTTGTTTGAAAACTTTAATACAGATACGTATTTTATGAATGAAACACACTACAAAGTCAGCGACGAATTAACATAATTAAAATGAATGAAAAAAAATGAAAAAAAATTGATTATCGAAAAAGTGGAAAGCAAGCAGTGCTTATTTCATCCTCATCTATTCTACTTATATATTAGGGATCTGGGTTGATGTGTATACCGGCTTATTAAATTATTACCTCCTTCACATCCTTAGAACATGTGTTCCAAGTCCTAAAAACACAAAGCCCTATCGTGTAACCATTTCCACTGTGACAGGACAGATCCTGGATGCGGTGGTACCATTCTGTAGAATTAAATTTAGCATATTATTCTTTCTTTTATGATAGATATTTGATAAAATTTTCTCTTTTCAGGTACATGTATCCAAAAAGGTTGCTCACTTCACATTTCTGGACCGATGAGCAGAAACGGGAATTCAGGAATTCATATCTGAGTGAGAGGCTAAAGAACAACTCTCCCTTGATGAAGTCACTGCAGTATCACACCAAGGATATCAAAGACGCAAAGGTCCCCAAGTGGACAGGAGTTATGCAACTCCTACAAGGAGGAAGACAACCATCGGTCCAGCAACTAATTGAGTGCAAGCATTTATTTGTTACAGGTCCCTACAGCATTTCGAACCTTCACTTTGCTCACAGGGTAAGTTTTATTTTACTTATCACATTACATTTATGTACTTAAGTTTAACCCTTCATGCGATTAATTTATTTTCTATGACTTTCCATGCGGCAGGAATGTATTTTGTATTTATTTAAGTATAGGTATTTTTGCTTATATAAGTACTGACTTCAAAAATTAGAGTCATTTGTCGCATAATAATGCTATCAAATGAACCAAATTAATGAAATTGCAATGTTATAAAGTACCTATGCCAAAAGTTCGAAATGTCAAATAAAAGTGATTTAAATTAAAAAAATTATAATAAACTACACATGTTAAATAAGTAATAATAAACTACATCTGTGATACATCTATAATTTTTAATAATACTGTGATAATTAAACGACAAACTCCTTTAAAAATGTATTGCCATTGACATGTAATCGGAATTGCAGTTAAGCAAATTGTCTTTAAGCCTAAGGAAAAGGATAAGGAATTTTCATAAAAAAGGATCAGAATAGGCCTCCTGGTATTGCCCGAGTTTCAACACTATATTTATTATCACTAATGTGCGATTTCGACGCTGCTGTGTTTCCGTGGCGAGTGATCTCTACTTTTTCTAGCCGCTAGTAGAGTCACACGGATCCACTAGAATATCTGGAACTGCGAGTAGGAAGTAGCGAGTGAACTGTCAAAAAAATGTCGTCTGAATCTCGTTCTGTATTTTTAAAACGACTGATTAGTCCAAGAGAAAAAAAAAACTGTAAAAACACAATGTAAACAATAATCAAAACAAACCAAAATGTCAATTGTTTTTATTGATGTCAGACGATGTCACAGCAGTGATACGTGGTGACGTGGCTAAGACATGTGAAAACCAGCAAATAGATCACCTGACTGCTCTATCTGACCGAGGCTTAAGCAATTAAAAATGTGAAATGAACAACGACGCTTGTTGTTTTATTTTCCTACTTGTTATTTGAATATTTTATTAATATTTCAATACTCCATAGCTTTCAGCAACAAAATAAAATTGCACACTGAGAATGTTTAAAATATTTCATTATATCTGAGTTCGCCGTCTGAGAGCTTTTAGTTGGATGCACAACAGATTTTCCGTTTTATAGTTAAGTTCAATATTTTGCAGAAATTATCCAAATGTTTGCGTTATATTCAATATTCCTTCCTTATCACGTTTAATAGGAAACGTCTGGCATCATAATTATTGAAGGAGAACTTTTTTGGATTCTCCCTTTATCGATATAATATATAGGTAGTTCTATTTTAAATAAGATGCTTTTGGTGACAGTATGATTTAGAAATCAATTAACACGTGATAACATAATATTTGTTGTAATTTTGAACTGTAAATAACAAGCGAATAAAACATTTTTATGGGTACACGGGACATTGTATAATATACACATTGTATAATGTCACTTGATTGTCGGAGTCGAACCACAGCATGTTAAAAATTTGTAATATGTATATCTTTTACTATACTGTAGATATATATTTTTAATCTGGGAAGACACATGCTATTTCGTAGTAATATCAACAGTCCCAACGTAAGGCTTCGAATCTGCATTTTGCTAGGTTTACAGGAGAGTGAAAACAAAGTTAGATTAGACTTTGTACGCCGGATGCATTGTGCAGTTTCAATCATTTTTATTTAAAAAAAGGAGAATTTAGAGGAAAATTCATCCTTTTTTGACATCATCTGAAAATATATAATATAATTGAATAGTTTAAGACAATAAAATAAAAACCGTAATTTTTCAGATTTGACACCTTACGTTGGGACCGTTGATATGTATAATGTTTCATTTATGACAGAATTATTTTCTCTTAGTCTTTCCCTGTGCGACATTTCATATTGTACCCCTTTAACCTTCATGTATTTTTAAGTACTTATTATGTATAATATATTTATGGATTCAAGAACAGTACTAAATCTGATCTACTTGTCCCTTTGGCGTAACTTAGGACCGAGTGCTTGAATGACCGTCACATTTTACATTGTCACAAATCGACAATCAGTCAATGACATCACAAACAATAGACGCGTTGTAGAGCTCAAAAAGTGGCAAGCAGAAGATACGGTAATTGCTGTACTTAGGTTTAGTATTAAACTGTCACATGTCGCGTGAGGTCATCTGCTGTCTCTAACCAAATTTCACAAATAAGTGTCAAAATGCCCTTCTGTGTGATGAAAAAGTGTTTTCATTACGCAGAAAACACCGGTAAAAGAAACACACTAAACACCAGTAACATTTCATTAGTAAATACACGCAAATTAATTAATATTTTACATAATTCAATAATTGTAATCGGGACAATGACATCACAAACCCTTGGTAATGAAACAATGGAAACAAATATTATTCCATTGTTTCCCGAAAATTTTAAAGGTCATTAGAGAAAGTGAAATAGTGAACCTAGCAACACATGAGTATAAGTAAGACAACTTTCTACCAGTAGGGCCTTTCTTAGTAGGTCCCATCGTAGTGTAAGCGAGTAGGCGTAGTGTCATCTCATTCACACCAGTGATATTCAACACAATTTTGAATTACGAAAACGACATACGGACGAACATCCATTGCGTTCAACAGACATATCTTTTAAATGTCCGTCTTTGTCATACAAAAACGATGTTTGAATTAAGAATTTACTGTAAATGTAAGAGTGTTTGTTACTCTTGCCACATTTTGTGTTAATTTTGTTAGACAATAACGTGTATATAAGTATGTAATGTCATTGCAATCAGTGCCATTTAGATTTTTGTCATTTGAATTAACCCCATTGATAAATTAAACCTGATACATGCTCACAGATGGTGCTAATTCCAATACTTTAGAAAAAAAAAACACTTTTTGCACTTTGCCTTTGTCAATGTTAAATGTGACGGTCAGTCAAATATCTGTCCCTGTATACTCCCACCAACGAGAGCTTGCTGATGTTGAAATCAAGAACTACTACAGATGTGATCATGCATTTAAAAAATATTCAATGTATTTTTTGTCAATGAGCTCTAGTTCATTTTTTCCCCATCTGAAATGTCTGTGTGGTCGGAATAACCTATTTTATATCATTACTGTATTCTCTTATTCTAACGGATGCGACATTGATTATGCCAAATTGTAAAGCGGACATTAATATGAATTTTTATTTTGCGTAATTAGCTGTTTTTTCAGATATATATAAACCAGTATTTTACACCTTATTCAAAAAATAATTATTTTCTAAATTTTTTTATTGGAAACAGTTGTAATTTGAGAGACGACTCATTCTGGAATTACTTGAAGAGATGTGATTGAAAATTCCCTTTTTTTTTTAAATTTTAGCTTATCAAAATTGCTTCAAATATGGGGCTATTCAACTGATACTTAACATATTGTGGGATTACTGCCAAAAGCTGGTAACTCCACATTTTAGGTATTTGGAGTTAGCGATGATTTTAGTGGTTGTATAATGTAAACTATGTTCGGATTAAGTTTGGGGCCCTTCTATTTCACTAAACTGGTTTTTAGCCATTCGTTTTTGTGGAAAAATCCATTTTTCATCATTGTTAGACAAGAAAAATATTGTAAGAGCACTTACAAAAGTAAGATATTCAATGCACAAGTCAAAATCAATTTTATATTATAGCTAATATCTTGTAACCTCACTTATCATTATTCTCTTCTTCTATTATCATGTTAAACGTTGTACAGAAAAACGTGTAGATGATAGTACAGATTTAATATCGATGGTCCCAAAGAACAGTGTCGGATTTTAGCTGTTTAAAGTTTCGATTCCACATGTTTATAGTTTCACGTCTACATTTTTATTGTTTTTGAGATAAAGGAATATGGCGTTGTTTTTGATATTTTGCATAAACCCCTATTTATTTAATTGGAAATCCATATTATCGTAACTCCTACAGCTCTACTAAAATTAATTACTACAACAATGCAAGATTTTTGTTAAATCGTTGACAGCCACAAGCTTGTAAGTACGCAATCTTTGTAATAAAATCCATTTTTGTATATGATTCTTAAGATAAATTAATTAATTGCAATGTTTATCTAAAAATATAATATAACAGTTTAAAAAAAAATTATATGAACATTATTACCTTTAACCCTGATTTTAGAATGGAGGTCAATCTTTAAAATTGCATTTACTCAAAAATTGGTAGCTATTAGCTTTCGACTGTAGTCCCACGATATATATTAAAATTCTGTTGTCTTTATTACTGTATGTTTGCGTCTTTGTATTACATATTTGATATTTAACTCTCTTTAACCATAGCCCAGTCCTAGCGACTTGTGTACTATGGGTTGCTTAACTTTCATCCCCATTCATCTATATATTTTTTTTTTTTTTTTTTATATGAATACCGCACAAGAGTCCCAAACTGCTCCCAACCGTCTGGAGCCAGCGAGACTATGGCATTCCCAATTGGGGAATGTTGTGAGGCTGAAGGTATTGGGGAGGGGAAGGAGAAGGGGGAGAGGATGGTGGGGAAAAGGGTAAATACCTGGCTATTCAGATCTGGTCACCAAACACGGCTAAAAGCCATTTCAAGCAACGTTTCAATTCTGAATGGTGGTCTTTCACCAGAGGCGATACTGAGAGTATCTTCCACTCTGGAACGTGCGCAAATATACTATATATTATTTTTAAATGAATTAATTGTGAAACAGCACAAATTAATTAAATAAAATTACTTGCGCACGCCGGGATTTGAACCCGCGACCTTCGGATTCGTAGTCGAGAGCCTTACCCCTCGACCATGGAGGCCGTCTATATATATATCTATTTCAAAATGTTGAACTGAAGTAATACGACCATAAATTGATGCACAAATATAAAATGTATCGAGAGCATCTCCTGACCTTATCCTATCTTCCTCTTCCTCTCCCCTCTTTCTTCTTATTTTGTTTTTTCTTTATTTTGTTAGCTTCATAAATAAAACATCTGTACTTAACCACCGTTAGGACAGGAAACTTTGTTGGCTTACCTTTTATTAAACTTCCTTTGTATATATATTTGTATTAAAAGCGGTTTGTTTCTTACAAATGAATAATAAATATGTACGTATGTATTATGTTATTCTGTAACCTTTTTTCTTTTGCATTGCAGCGTCATCTCTTAAGACTACATGGACTTTCGATGGGATTTAATCCAACTGGAACATTGTACAAGAGGGCTTTCCTTTTAAAAGAAATGGATAAAGCCATCGTCCGAGAAGGCGGAGTGATGAAGATGAAGGAAGAAGAAATAAAGAATGCGTGTTTCCTGCGGGGGTTTTCCACGGCACAATTGTCCGATGAAGATGTTATAAACCTGTTAGAAAAGTACATAATGTTATCCAAAACTGTTACAAAAGAATCCTTTTCGTTCTTGTTGCATAGTCCAGTTTTACTGGGTTACAATTTACCACACTATTTACCAAAGAATAGATAGTTTTTAAGTTATAGGTCATTACTTACACACAGTAAGAATTTATAATATGTAATTACATATTTATTGCCAGTAATCACAACTCGTCACTTTTAGGATTTCAGATTCTATTTGTGGCCTGAGATTTAGTAAATTCACATAAAGCTTTTATTGTACATGGCCAATGAGCAACTTTTGGTAGATCTGCTTAGCTTTTACCACGTTAGATATTACGAAGATGATAAAAGATCACTCTTAATCTAGTCTGGTCTAGTCTGTAGGCTTTAACTCCTATGAAGTGCTTTTGAAGAGATTTTTTTAACATCTTCGTCATACTCACAACCAATTTAATTGTGTTTGCCAACAATCATTGAAAAGTCATTAGCGTCTTCTACACATACGTTTCCGCCTGCGTTTCTCTATCTTCCTTCCAAAGCGCCCGCCGATCTGCATGCCGATACGTCAGATCGACTGTTAAAAAGTCACCACATTTTGGCGGGCGGGCCGATCCGTTGATCGACTGATTTCCGTGTGGAAGTGTACGTGTAAAGGGATTTCTCAGAGATCGAAGCGAAGTGTGGCCTGGTGTACGTCGTACGGTTTGAAAATTTTCATACAGTTTTGACCATAGATATCGCTATGGCCACTTACCAATAAAAATAATAATGTCATGTCATATTTACGAAGATTATAAATGACTTACTTTTGAATAGTGCAAATTTAGATAGTTTATTTGCAATGTTTTGTTCAAAAATTAGGTAATACTTATTTTTATGTTTCTATTCTTTGCTTTTGATTTTCCATAAGCAGTTGGTGAATAGCCATAAACAAAAAAAAACAAGTGCGCTTAAACTTACGGGTAAAGGTATACAACGCTGATCACTGAGAAAAACCTACAAGTCAGACTGATGGGAGGTCTGTGCGGTCAGACTGCAGGTCACTGGTTTTACACATAGGTTTCGGCGGACATATTGGAACAAAGTGTGGTGAGATCTTGAGTCCGAAGCGTATGTGTAATGTCCGCTATTTACCAATGATAACCTTTATCTATGTGAATGTTTAATTTTATCTTTAATGAATATGTTTTCATTTTACATTTAGTATCTTTATTGTAATAATAACTGAATAAATATTAATTATCTCTCAAATTTTACTTGACAGATATTATAATACATACAATTTTGCAGTTGAGCGACAATATGACATGAACCATTTGGTGAAATGAGAGGTGACTATGCGCAACATTTGCAAAGTCAACAATTTTTTTTCTAATGAAACAATCAAACTTTGTTTAAACCACATTTATTTTACACGCCTACCGGTTTCGGAACGACCGTTGCATCATCAGGTCGTAATTATAATAATAATTTTTAATAATAATATTTATGATAAAAATGCAGGGATCTATATTCTTCACATTAGGTAAACGCTTAGATAATTTAAAGGTCTTGGAAATTAAGATATCCCTCTATAAATGAGTCTATTATTAATAATAAAATAAAAACTATCTTGCAGCCCCATTTTAAATGTTTCCTTTCACCCCTCCCTCAATTTCTATCTCTTTCCTCACTCTTTACTAATCCCTAGCCACACCCCCACCCCCACCGTGAAACTTATTATGTATGTTCTTACATAATTTTGTAATATTGTTTAGTAAACGCTTTGCCCTGACGATGGAACGGTTGTTCCGAAACCAGTAGGAGTGTAAAATAAATGTGGTTAAAACAAAGTTTGATTGTTTCATTTGATTATAATGGATAACCACAAAGTGGTAGCTTCATACAATAGTATAATTTATTTCTTGAGCATACAATTTATATAGTCACCACAAATGTAAAATGGTATTTTGGTGATTTCAGTGATTCAGCATAGTGAATTCAGTTTTATTTTTAATCTACGCAAATGGCATTTCTGAATTCACAGTTTATTAAATGAGATAGTGGAATCGCTTGTATTAATTTGTAAAATATTTTCAATTAAAATATTAAAGGTTGCATACATATACGTGTAGGTAAATAAAATAAAAGGCAACATTTTTTTGCCCAATTCGTGATAGGTGGCCTGTGTTCCTTGGCAATTTTAACCTTATCGCCACTATTGTATAAGGAGTGGGTGATTAATTTTGAAATCAGAGAGTGCCTCGCCCTGAACTTGATTTTTACACAAGTGACCTTTTTCACGGGGTTGACGAAGTCTTGTGTATTTACTATACAATAAGAAGCCTATCTTATTCACACCAACACAATGTAACATGATACAATACCATCAGTGCAGGTTGTTTCTAATCCGTGACACCCAATTATTTCCCTTTGGTAAAACTAAGGCACAATCTATCTTGCCTGTAACTCCATACATAGTTCTAAGGTTGTTATTTTAAGGCTGTGAACTTTCCTGTTTTTGTTATATTTCCATAACAATATTGGGTTGCGAGAATACCAACCAACGCAGGAAATATTAAAAAAAAATCACAATGCTGCAAGTTGCATCAGAAATGCATCAGGATAGACCGTGCCTTATATGTTAGACTTTAATAAACGAAGCTCGGTGTGATTAGTGTAGCTAATGCTTTATATAAAACGAAGCAATATAATTTATAGATTGAGGAATGAGGCGGTCAGCTTAGCAGTGACACCACTCAAAATAGTTAGAGCTGACATAAACACGTTTAAAGTGTAGATATGTGGACATATTCCATTAAAAGTTGAAAATAACTTATGAAAATCCTTATTCAATAGTTTTTACTTGTTCTGTATGATGAAATATATAATTTAAAAATCACTTGCAATTGCTAACCCAATTTTAGTGTTCTTGTGGGTTACTTCGCTTCTCTGCTGATGACCTCAAATGTTTTCGTAGGCGTATGCTAGGTAGAGACAAAATAATTCATGTGATAAAACTAATACTGCCATGGTAAGTAAAAACACAGTATCTTCCTTGAGACTCTCGGTGAAGATGCTGTGTTTTTACTTACGACGGCGGAATACTTTATGAGACAAAATGTACATATTTATATATGTAGGTATATATTATGTTTTCGGATTCACACCGCTAATGGTTCGGTGATTATTGTTTGTTGGGTAATTTATCTATTTTGAATTTCCTCCTTTTTTATGCATTTGCTCTGATGCCGATCATGGTGACTGTCCAAAATGTTGTTATAAAGATGGAGGAAATACAATAGAACTTTAATAAACAAAACAATTAACATGATATCATCGGGCTAATGCCAAAGTAGCGAATCTGCAAAACCATAATTTCGAGATACTGATGTTTGAGGTACTCGAACTGGTATAAAAAAAAGGTATATGTTAAGATTTTAAAGTATATAAAACTGGTTTAGTAACAATATTAATCGATGTTTGATGTCAGTTTAGAGACTTCAAACCTCAATATCTCGAGGTAATGTTTTTGCAGATTCGCGACTTTGCCGTTGGACCGACTATATATTAATAGTTTTGAGTGATGTAGGTTTCAAAAATAGCTTTATTAGGTTTTTGAAATGAGTATTATTATTAAGTAAATGGCTCGGAGAAGAGCATTGTTTCTGACCTACTTTGGGAATGAACGCAATAAAAGAAATCTGCAATAAGGAACTCCAGTCCAATTTTTTTTTTTTGTCAATAGTGACGTTCGAACTTAAATGCCAGTATATTTCGTTTTTTTTTCTAGAGTTAGTTTTCATAGTTAAAATAATTTTCAAAGTTTCAATTTTTCAAAGACTGCCAAAACGCTCCAAATCTATGGCCGGTTTTGATCAGTTTTCAGGTTAGAATGTCAAATTTCAAAACAAGGGTGAGCTTTACTGTACATAATTTTATATTCTATTCGTAGTAAACCATCATTAAACATAAGTAATAACATTATTTACCTTTTTAGAAACTTTAACTCAAAGAATAATAATAGTATTGAGCATTAATATTATCATAATATCTTTATTGTTAATTGGTTTGCTAATTTATTTCATTAATAATAGTTTTTTATATTGAAAAACAATTATAGAGCTTAAAGTCACCCAAATTAAGTTTAAATTTCGCCAAAACTAAAAAAATACAAAATAAAAGTGAAAAATCAAAATGTTCATACTAATCCAAAGACAGAATGCGTATGTGACGTCAGATGTGTCAAATCCAATGGTACCAGCATAACAAGGTGTTTTGATGATGATTTTTTATTCACTTTTAAATAACGACTTATAAATTCTATGTATAATTAATTATATATTTAGAACTGGCATTTGCTGATCTACGTGAATAAATATTTTTAAAGCCATTATATTTTTCACTGGAGTTCCTTATTGGTCAACAATAATAATTATAATAGTAACATATACATAACAAACTTGTAATTCATCACAAATAAATAGCAAGCGTATTGTTTGTTTTTAATTGTCCATTCAATTTATCAAATTCAAGTGTCAGGGAAACTTTGTTGTGATGAGGAAATTCTGACTATTTTCTTTTAAAATTAAACCGTATTGTAGTAAATCCATTAGAATGCCGAATTTAACCAAACAAGTAGGTTTAAAAAAAAAAAACTTTAAATATATTTCTGATAATTGACAGTGTTTATTTTTTTGTCTTCATGGATATTTACCCTAGAGGTTTCGTTTTTTCAACATTTCGTCGCATACCTCTACAAAACAGAACTCATTTAAAATATGCGTTTTCAATCTTGATCGAGTGACTTACATCACGCACTGGTGTGCGATATTGCCCACTTTGGGAATCACTAATGTAGATTAACACAAATTTATTTTTTCTAATTTAATAGATTATTTTCACTTGTTTTTTTTTATTGTTCAAAACAAATTAAGAAAAAAATTACGATAATAATGGAATTTTTATTTATTTTTTATGTGATTTTCTGTAACTATTTAAAACGTGCGATGTTTGATACGGCCTCAAAACGAGATGTTCGTTTTTGTTTGTGAATATGGCATTGTTGAGGTCACGCCGGCCAATGTCGGTCACAGGCGTTTTACCAGCCAGTATAGTTTTCTACATCATAATGACGTTGTAGCAAGTTTGAACCGTTTAGAAATGTGCGGTTTTAGATGGTTTTTTAAAAACAATAATTATTAATGGAAATATTAAAATTACACATTATTAGCACGATTATCAGAATCAGAAAAATAAATGTTAAATCTTCCACACATTTTTAATGGTATCCCTAGTTTGTGAAAATACCCCATTGTTTCTTGTATTGTCTTTATAAATAATAATAATAATAATTAGAGAAAATCCAAATGTTAACCGATACTTTCAATATCCTAGAGTGCCTTTATTTTGCGTACCAAAGTAATTAGCACCTATATTGCATCACCTAAGTCCATTCTTTCACAAATTGAGATATGAAGACCATCTGTTTATCTATTAGCATTTTTATAATAGATGTCACTACAAAAATCTTATATCCATATGATAATTGTAAGTAAAAATCGTTCAAGTAAAAGTAATGAATAAAAATAAAATAACAAAATACATTAAAATCAATAAATATGAAATAATATTTTTTTAATAGGGAATTTGTTTTTATTTTGTTTATAATTTTTTTTATTTTAATCATATTCACCTTCAAACTTAAATACGGCTGGCAGCTATACCGTATGGCGCTTTGTTTTAGGTGGTAGATTCAAAAATTCAAACGTTAAAAATTGATTTTCGTACGATATTTTAATATTATCAAGAAAAAAATACTGTTTATTAAATTAGACATTTAACATTGATAAAAAAATGTACTGGGATTTCTTATTGAAGTAAAAAATAATCTCCATACAAATTGTCCTTCTGACGGGTATCATTCAGTACGGATGACGTCACGCGCATCTCTGCCTGTTACCTCTCGGATTCTGCCCGTTTTGAAGGTAATAGATGTTGATAAACAAAATTGACTCAAATTCCCTACTGTTTGAAAAAAATATTCATAACTTCGATCTGCAATTGAAGCTCTCTTGTTTTATTTTATAAGAAAACAAATTTTATTATTTATGCAAAGTAGATCTAAAGTTTACCTTAAAATTTAAATCATTCAGTTTAAAAAATAAACAGTTTTTTGTTTCCCCTGTAAAGTTGCCAAAATGGACTTAGGTAATTTTCTAATTAAGGTGCCGATTGTATTTTAATAAAGTACAAATTAAAATAATATATTTATTATGAATTTAAAAATTTCAGCTAGTTTGATGTATCATGCTGTCGTAGGATAATTTATATATTGTTCACAAATTAATGAACTTAGAAAATAAATATATTAAGGCGATGCAATGGGAAGTAATGCAAAATCGTGTGTTTTCGGTTTGAGAATTTGTTGGCCTAGAAATATCATAGGTGATTGCATTAAATACTGGAAGTAGATCACACCTTGGCCTTTCATTTAACCGTGCACTTTTTTGGCATGTCTTTTTATAAGCTTAGAAAAAAATTAAGTACGAGACATTAAAAAAATGCTTAAAGCGCAAAATCTCCTACTTATGAACACCTTTTCCCATATTTTCGTATTTCTCACTGTGGTAAATGAAGTTTTTTAGAATATGACCGTAAAACATTTTAATAATTAGGTCTGAGCTTTACAGAATTGAATAAAACACGCATTTTGGTGATGTTTTTTTTGCCGAAATCGAAACATGCTGCAGATGTACAGCGGGATTTTCAACCTTGTCGCCACCTGCATAAGGAGCGTGTGATTTCGTTAAAATTTTAGCCGGTGGATGGCCTTAACAAACCTTATTTCACAATGATCCGGCTGACTTCTCAGATCCATTCCCGAGGTTGGAATAATTACTAAAGACAGACACTTAATAAATAATAAATTAATGATAAGTTAGTCAAAATGTTTAAGTTATTTTTTCGTTACCAAAATAATATTTATTAAAAAAAAATTGTTATTGTGTTTAATAATTTGTTACTTATATTGTTGACTAATGAATAAAAATGATTTGTGCCGGAAGAAATTGGTTTTCACTAGTGCATATTTATTACACGCTTAGTTAGTATTAGTGGTGGGCGAAGCGGCTTGGTTCCGTGAGTCAGATCACTAAATCAGCTCTCTATAAAGACAATCCACATGAAAACTGGACGAAAAAAGTATCGTATAAGAGCGTCTTAAGGACGTCTTTAGGAGGGTCAGGGGAGCGAGGGACAGGGCATGGTGCGGGGGGACGCGAACCGTCGTTCAATCGAGCCGGATTACCGAACCGGTACACTACAAAGAGCTGATTTAGTGATTCGGCTCACTAAACCGAGCCGCTTCGCCTACCACTAGTTAGTATAGATTTTGCCAAGAAGTCAACAATGAGTCCAACCACAAGATTTCATGTTCATGCTATTGTATAAAGCTAATACTTAGTGGCTGTTCATTATAAAAATAAAATAAATTCGCTTAGTGTAAAACCAATTTATTAGAGTATTTTTCCTAATGCTTTCGGAATCACCATTCCTTCTTCAGGGATAAATATATACTAACTTAACATTATTACAAAATCATGGTCAACACATTTAGGTGTTGAGAGTCGATACTCAAATAATTTATTGATTATTGACGCAGTTCTTTGAAATTAAAATCATCATTTTCAGTAGATAGTTAAATTTGTATGTTGTAAAATTGAATGAAAATAGTTTCAATATAAAATCTTTTATCACAAAGTTAATATGTAATAATTTCAATAATATAAAATAGTTTTGCCTGTAACGTGTCAAAACGTTACTGAAGTTTCTAAGGCACACAATTTAAAATATTTACGAGTTTTAATTTTTGAATAAAACTCTTCAAAACAAAATGTTTAGAAATTATTACATAGTTAATGCCTGGGAAATACAAAAAAACTGATATCGTTTAGGATCATCACATATCCCGGAAAGTGCTTTTAACCGTTAACTGCATTCCCGATGTATGAATTTAGAACAACATTTTCTAAGGGGTAAGGTTTGTCCAGGTCTTGGCAGCGGATGCGTTGGCCTACCTACTGCGTGGTGGGTCGGATCGGGAGAGAATGGTTGAGGGAGACCCTTTACAACTGGCTTCCGTTGTCCAGGCCGCTCGATAGTACAGGGGCCCGACCCTCAGGCTCACGACTGAGGGTGGGCTGCCCCACCAGCGAGTGTAAAAACCCCGCCGCTGCTGTTGTGCCGATTCGTGACCGGAGGGGACCCAGCAGTAGCGTTTGGGGCGCATTGGGAGCCCTTCCCAGCCAGACTCTCCCAACCATAGCCTTGCACCGCAGTCGGTGGGATGGATTCATACGTCCGTCAGTCCTGGATACCCTGACCCCCAGCTTCCTACCCACCCTTTATACCTAATCCTTCCCTTGCTTTCCCTTTCCTATAAAACCCCCAAAAATAATTTTAAAAAAACATGGAATCACAAAACAATAATAACATCATTACAACGGCGAGTAGTAGGCGTCCCCGGTGCAGGCCAAAAATGTTGTGTTAGTAAATTTTACCAACATTCGAGGCCTGCACAAAAATTTAAATTCTGTCCATCATCACCTTCAATCCCAACGCCCAAACCTTTTATTCCTCTCCGAAACGCAGATAGCTGAGCCTCCAGACGCCTCCTATCTGGACTGCCCGGGCTTCACCCTCGTAGGCAAGTTCAGACCAAAAGGAGGTGTTTGTTTGTATAGCCGAGCTGACGTCAACTGTGTGCGACTGTTGAGTCTGGAAAATTCCAGATTTGACGTAATGTGGGTGCGCGTCAGTCTTGCCAGTACGGTAAGATTTTATGCGTGTTTATACCGCTCACCAAACCTCAGCGAATCAGACTCATCCGAGCTATTTAAACATTTGAGCGAAACTATTGATGACCTCTTACCCCGCTACCCTTCGGCCGAGTTTGTTGTTCTGGGGGACTTCAATGTTCATAATGAACCGTGGTTGAAGTTCTCATGTTCAACAAACTCGGCTGGCCGACAGGCGGAATTCTTTGCCCTTTGCCATGGGTTGGAGCAACTGGTTCAGGAGCCTACGAGGGTTCCTGATGTCCAGACTCACCGCTCCAATCTGTTAGACCTATTTTTAACCACCGAGCCACGTGGTTATGGGATTGATGTCGCAGCGCCTTTAGGATCGTCCGACCATTGCCTGGTGACGACATCAATCCCTATTAACTTCAGACCCCCAATTGAGAGGCTGAAGAGAAAAATGTGGCACTATAGGTCAGCAGATTGGTTCGGTCTGCGGGCGCATTTTAATGCTTTCCCATGGTCAGCTGTCTGTTTTCAGACTTCGAATCCGTCCAGATGTGCCCAGGAAATTAGTGAAGTCATCACATCTGCGATGGATGGCTTCATTCAATCAACCATTAAAGAAACTGGCGTAGGTTCAAAGCCGTGGTTCAGTCGACAATGCTCCGAAGCAGTTCGACGAAAAAACGCGGCTTACCGAGCCTACAACACATCTCGAACGTCAGAAAACAGATCAGCATATAACAAATTGGCAAAGGACAGTAAGAGAATCATCAATAGGTCAAAATTTGAGCACGACCTACAGATCAGTAAAAAGCTAGCTGCCTGCCCGCATGGCAGCAGGGCGTTCTGGTCGCTAGCGGGCTCCATAGGTCGCAATTTCTGCAAATCCAGTCTGCCGCCTCTTACCAGACCTGACGGTTCACTAGCAAACACTGCTACCGAAAAGGCCAACCTTTTAGGGAAAATGTTTGCAGAAAACTCGGCCCTCGACGACCGGGGTGCCATCCCGCCGTCGGTTCCTCACTGCGGCTTCTATATGAAAAAGCTGAGGATACGGCATCGGGATGTACTCCTTGTCTTACGGGGGCTCGATGTTAATAAAGCTAGTGGGCCTGACGGAATACCTGCCCTGGTATTGCAGAGGTGTGCTGCAGAAATCGCTCCAGTTTTAACAAAGCTCTTAAAAATGTCCCTGAAATGTGGCTCTGTGCCCTCTGGTTGGAAAAAAGCGGTCATTCATCCTATACCTAAGAAAGGTGACCGCTCCAACCCGGCCAACTACCGCCCCATAGCGATCACATCAGTTCTGTCCAAGGTGATGGAACGTGTGATCAACGACAAACTGCTTACATACCTCGAGAAGAACAAAATCATTAACGACCGCCAGTACGGATTCCGCGGAACCGCTCGTGCGGTGATCTTCTCGCGTATGTGACGCATGTTTGGGGACGGTGCCTGGAACGTTATGGTGAGATTCAAACGGTCTCACTGGACATTTCTAAGGCCTTTGACCGGGTTTGGCACCGAGGACTTGTCAACAAACTGCCTTCTTACGGACTTCCCGTTTCCTTGTGTACGTGGATTGCCGACTTTTTGAGGGAGAGATCGATTCAGACGGTTGCTGATGGTTTCATCTCTTCCTCGCATTCAATAAATGCTGGCGTCCCACAAGGATCGGTTCTGTCTCTGACATTGTTTTTGTTGCACATCAATGACCTCTTGACATGTGCACCAATCCATTGTTACGCGGATGACAGTACAGTCCATGATTGCTTTTTGTTTGACAAGCCCCCAAAGGGCACACAAACTCCAACGGCTCGGAGGGCTTTGAAACAGAGAATGGATGGTTACCTTGAGAGGGTCTCCTCTTGGGGTAAGAATAACCTCGTCGAATTTAATGTTTCAAAGACCCAATCATGTCTGATTACGTCTAAAAGGGATCGAAATGACAATCTAGTCTCCTTTAATGGAAGCAATCTTCCCAACAAGCCCTCCATTGATATGCTTGGTGTAACCTTAAGTGATCAGCTCAGGTATGGGGGCTCCATCGAAACCCGAGTAAAGTTAGCCTCTCAGAAGCTGGGCGTATTGTACAGAGCCCGCAGATACTTTAATAGTACACAACTGCTGACCCTGTACAAATCGCAAGTGCGCCCCATTGTAGAATTTGGCAGCCACCTCTGGTCGGGAGTCCCAAAATATCTGAAAAAAAACCTTGACTCTGTGCAGAAACGGGCGGTCCGTTTGATAGATTCGCCTATCTTAACAAATGGGTTGCAATCTTTGGAGCACAGACGTCGGTGGGAATGCTGTCCTTGTTCTACCGGTATTTTAATGGAAGATGCTCCGAGGAACTAGCGTCATTGATCCCTTCGGCACCGGTGCATAGTCGGGAAACACGCCAAACGCGCGCCCAACATTTGCACACGGTTGACATTTGTCACATGAGAACGGGTCGCTTCTACGATTCGTTCTTGTGTTCAACAGCTCGGCTGTGGAATGATCTGCCGGCCTCTGTGTTTCCTCCATCCTATAACATGGGTCTCTTCAAGACCCAAGTTCACTCCTTCCTATCCTCTAAAAGATCCTCCACATAGCATCCCCAAAGATGATATAGGCCTTGAGGGAAATTATTTCCTCCTTGGTCTCCTGTGTGGAGTTACTGTAAAAAAAAAAAAAAAAATGCCACACTATGTTGTCATTTTATATATTATGCACTTCGGAAAATGTAATTATGGTTTTGGTTGAAATTCGCTTAGGTTTGTGTGCTGTGATTAATATTTCTTTAGCAGCCCACTCTGTCATTTTTGTATAGCCTTTTTAGTTGGAACTTTTATGTAATAAATAATATGTATTAATTCAAAACTTCTTTTCTTTAAACATTAATTCTACACCCGACAGACAGCAAATAGCAGAATCAAACAATCTTACCATAGATAAAAGAAACAGACGAGCCATGAACCATTATTAGGATGAAACCTCACACAAAAGTGTCGCCAAGTTTGTTCAACCATACTACTGCAAATCGCATCAACGCACAGCGATAATTTTCGTTGACTCCACCGCTTTGATAGTTCGTGTAGTTTTGTCGTAGTTTATAACACGTTTCCATGTCATATCTTGGTTTCTATTATCTATAAGACAGCGTTTCATGGAAAACATGATAGCCGACCTTGAGAGACCAGAAGAGAAAGATTATTAGAAGCAAAACGATGAATCATTCCATGATTAGCAGTGGAACGGCGTTATAAACGAGCCAAAAATCCAAAAGAATACATTAACATAGAATGAAGTTACAGTCTGACATTTAAAAGTAGACAAACATCGAGGACGCTGCGATCGTTTCAAAGCTTTTAATTGGCAATACAAAGATGGCTCATAGGAAAATCAAAGTAAGTTTAGAAAAGCACAATGGTCCAAGTTCATATGTACATCCGCCAATGCATGTACGAGTGTACGTCGTATGTACACCCGAAAATAAATAATACATCTCAATATTTTAAAGCATTAATTGTTAAAAATGTTTTTTTCTAAAGTATTTTTGAGGGCGTATCACGTTTCGTCCTTAACCAAAGGATGTTCACACATTGTGGTACTTTCTGAAAAGAAGTGATTCTATGTCATATTCAAAGATAATCTTATATTTTAACTTTTTCATTATTTAATGCATTGTAAGGCAGGTAAATTACACGGAAAGGTGTTTTTTAATATTTCTGAAATTTTTGTATCAAAATGACCATGTATTAATTAGACGATAGATTAAAAAAAAATCAAATTCAACGATAAAAGTTATAAATTAAAAAAGAAACACAAAAAATGAATTAGATTTATCAGTTTCTCGCTTGTACCATTAGTTTCCGGACACAGTGTCTTTTCTTCACACAAGTATATTTTTCTTTAGTGAGCTCTTTTATTTTAGTTTTAACTAAAAAACTTGTTCTCGAGGCGAAGGAAATAGTTAAATCCACTTTGACATAGACATGTCTGAATTCGTTAGTTGGCAGGCGCCACAGCCAGACGTCAGTGCCAGGCGCCAAGCGTCTGGTAGGTGCGATATCAGCAACGCCTTACTATTCTATCTCTGCAAAATGCATAGCACCAAAGCTAAGAAAATTGCGGAGAATAAACCAAGTTCCTGGCGAGGTAAGCTTTCTCGTATTATCAATATTATACAGACGGGTTGTGTGAAAATTCCCGCGCTCCTCTCATCACGAGCTCCCTGAACGTTGTGACTAAATCGGAGCGCTAATGTGAAATGGTAAACAGATGCCCCTCCGCTCAGTATTTATGAAGCCCTACCAGACGTTACCCCAGTCCTCATTTTCCCTCGCCTGGTAAGGCCCTGGGTGTCTTTGATTGGTGGGTGCTCGGGCCAATCCGAGTTCCTCGGGTTTTTTTATCGACGCAGAGACCTTAGGATAACTGTTTTATACAATATTTAGGTTAAGTTTAAAGGAGTTCGGCCGATAAAATAAAATAATAAGTATCATAGGAATATAGACCGGACTCCTCTTAGTATTAAAAGGTAATAAAATAAAATATATATTTAGATATAAGAATTATACGTAAGAATTCCCTGATTGTAACTGGGCCTGGGAAACCATATTTTTTCTTGTATTCAGAATAACAAAATAAATAAAGATGATAGAGAGAGGCAGTTTGGGTTAAGAGGAAGAACATAAGATGGCCAATATCATGTAAAATATAACTATTTTCTGATCATTACACAGCGCAGGCCACAAGCTCATAAAACCCTCGCCTCAGCGAGTTAGGGACGCACTTAGGGCGGGAGTATAAATACGAGCGCGCCGTCCGTACCAAGGCAATAACCATTTTATGCCGGATTACCCGGCCACGAAAACCCAACGATAAATTCGCTATCAGACTATGATGCGAATTCTATATTTAAATATAAAATACCAAAAACGGTCCTCCGAACGGAGTACCTTCTGCGGCATCTCTGCACATAGTTTTTTGAGATATTTTTCCCAGTCACATAATTTTAATAAAACATCCAAAACGCGAATCTTAAAAAAATCCTTTAATTACATTATAACAAGATTATTTTTATAATAATGGTATTCTGAATATAAATTAGACCAAAGACCAAAAGTACCAAGGCACTCTCGCTTTTTCACTGAACCCAACGCTACCTCATCTACTTGGACAACAACCTGCAACTGCCTTTGACTTCGCTTTCCCAGGGACCTCCGCCTCTTCACATCCCTGGATACCCGACCATAGCAGATCGCAAATTACGAGATTGTTTCCCCTTGCAAAGGAACAATATTGGAGACCCGTAGCGAGCCCGACGCCCTGGACATTGCGGCTACTGGAACGACATGACCAGCACCCTATTCTACAGTCTATGTACCGGACCCCGAAGTGTTTGGAAGAAATATTATTACCACGGAATCATGCACATAACCGTACAGCTTGACACACTTAACTTTGCATTCGGTGGCACCATTAGCGTAAATTTTACGGATACACGCCAAACTAAGAAACCTATGGATTTAAAAAAAGCATTCCCTATGCAACATATCGTAAGGTGAAATTTAACTAGTAAGTGTCAACTAACTAATTAACCGTCATGCCATTTTCCTGGAGGGCAGGCAAAGAGGATAGACCGCCAGACAACTCTGTCTTGGCACACAATTATTTGCTTCATTCACAATTAAGCATCGTCTCATATATACTCTTCTGTTGATAATAATAAAATATCGAAGAAAGCAATCACATTACAATTTACGTTTTTTCTTTTTTTCTTAAGCCGCTTTATTTTGTTTATTTTTATGCATTATCGACCAGTTTCGGTTGAACTCAACCTTATTCGGGAACGTACACGTATTAACTAGATAAAAACCGGTCGATAAAGCATACATAAGCTCCATAAACATTATTTCATATTATCTATCTAATTATGCCCAAACAGATATAGAAAAAACATACTTACCTGACAGGTCGCTTCAGATAAACACAGTTTTATTAGAAAATTTAAGCTGTGAGAAGAAATGATTTTTACAGTTGCTATTTTATCCTTCTTTTATATTGAAATTAAATTTATTAGAAGATTGGTGGCAAAAGAAGAGTTGGTATTCATTTGAAATTTTTACAATTTTAATGTTCATTTTCAGCACTGGAAAATATTTATATAATTACAGTAAAAATCATTAGACATTTACATTTTTACTCATTTAGTTTAATTGTATATGTATTTTCTGAATTTATGGACAATATAAATGCAGAAGTGACTATTAATTAGGTAGGTATTATGCATATATGTAAGAATATTATTTAATTAAGTACCATACCTAAATACAATGTTTTTTCAAAAAAAAAAAATAATATGTTCGTTGAAACTTCGAAAAAGCCGGGAAGAACAGTAATAATAATAAAAAAAACTGATTTATTATCGTCTTACAAATAATGAAATCCTCCGTGGAATTTCCCGTGCTGAGGATTTCATTTACAAAATATAAAATTACATTATATTAAATAGATGTGAAAATAAAATAACTGTAAGGTGAGGTGTTTTAATTGCAGTTGAGTGGTTTTGGTGTGAGTCAATATTTGGTGTTAACATATTTTCTATATCAGATCTCCATATGTAACATATCCAGTATTTTATTTGATTTTTTAATTTATTATGCTAATTCTTACAGGGACTTTAAGTATAATTTTCATGATGGCTTTTGTGTTGTAATGAGTAAATTAAGAATATTATCATTAGTACTGCCCCATCCGATAATATCTTGTTCTAATTGTGATTGGACATATAATACCTATAAAGACGTATTCACATCTACCAGCATCGCACAGTGCAGTAAAGTATAGAGATGACTATGATATCTATGAACCAGTAGGGTGCATTCCATAAAGGACAAAAAGATGCACCTACCTTCCATAAATACAAACAAATTAAAACTGTAATTATGATAAAAGACAAACATTTGATGTTGTCTTTTATAATAAAAAATATATCAACTTTAAATTAGGGACATAAAATAAATTTGTGCAGGTTTTTCATCAGAATTTCATTTTAACTGCGCAGATTTCCCCGCTGTGTTATTTTTTTATCACCTTTTTATCGTAGGTAATTTTGTATAGTACGTTAGAATTTGCGAAAAAATGAGTGTCGACTGCTCTAATCTTCATTACTTAATGGTGATGCCTACAAATAACACCATAACTGACAAGGCTCTCGACGGGATTCCCTCCAGGTAATTCCAAAACGTTTGGGTTTTCACGATGAATGGTGATTATTAAAACCTGAAAATCTACAGCCTACCATTGGTCGAAGAGCAATGCACGCCGCTGCTACGAACATATTTTTATTTTTTAAAAAATAAAACAATAATTTTGTTTTACATCACTTTTATTTATACTTTAGCCGACCGGGTTTCGCTACTACCGTAGCTTCTTCAGGGCAGTATACAACTAAACTATGAACTAAGATGCACATGTGCTATAGATTGATACAAACAGTCTAGTGAAGGGCCAAAGGTGGGAGATCAGCAGGTACCTGCTATAAATAAAAGTGATGTAAAACAAAGTTATTGTCTTATTTTTTAAATTATAATGTCACATCACCAAGTTACCGCTTCATATGAAAATATATTTTTATTTATTCAGTTGGCCACAATAATCTGTGGAAGATAACAATAAAATATCAATCTTCAAATATCCAATGAAAAACTGTACACAGCCTACTATTGGTCCAGAGCAATGCACGCCACTGCTACGTAAATAGGTATATTAAGTTACTTCCCTCGTTGTTTCTATTATTTTCAAATGGATAGTTTATGACAAGGGTTCCCAACTTCAAAAAGGTTGGGAGCTATTTTTTACCTTAATTTTCATGAGGACGTCTAACAAGAAGCTTGTAAGAATTTTGAAATGCTTATTTTTAACTAACTAACCATCACGCCGTTTCTCCGCAGGGGTAGGCAGAGAGGATGGATCGCCAAACAACTCGATCTTGGCATACACTTCTTGCTTCATTCACTTTCATACAACGTCTCATACATTCTCTTCTGTTATTCCGACTTCTGACATGGCCCGATTCAAGTATTTGATTCACTTGTTTTTTTAGTTCTTCAAAATTTGACCATTCCGTAGAAAGGCTGACAAGAAGCTTAAAATAAAATTGTTAAAGCTAACACCTTAGACAATAAATACCATACTTTAATAATAATAATAGGATAATTTGTATAGCGCCGTTTTTGAGAAAAATCCCCGCAAGGGCGCTAACCTAGCAGAGGTTATCCGATGACAAAATAAAAACAGGTACCTACCTAGAAGTTCGACACTGAAATTGCAGTCCTTCGTACCGCACGTGGAAACGATTCTTCAACACTGTAAATGCAGGGATCCCGGCGTTAGGGGTTACATCGCTAATATTTATAACAAACTAGCTAATGTGTACCCGGCCTTGCTCGGGTTTTTTGCTTTCTTTTGGAATAAAGTTATGAATTTTTTTTTTTTTTTATATATTTATTTCTTGCTAAAGCAATCCCGATGAGTTTCAAAACTCATTTTAGGACGGGAGGAATTTACAATACATAAGTAGGAGATAGTACATACAATTTTACATTGACAGCAAAATATCAAAAATAGAAGTTTCACATACAGACAGAAATAATTTTATAAGGCCAAGTTAAATAGAACAACACACAAGAGAAAACATATAAGGGAACAACAAAATATACAAATATGGATTTACTGATTTTCATTTTTAAAAATCCTTAAAAAATATTCCTTTATACCATCATTTTGGGATTTTTTATTTTTCTGGATGGTTTTGTACATATCTGGAAGCGAATTATAAAGTGTGTAGGCAATGTAGTTTAAAGATTTTATTCCATATTTTGTAGTGTGTGTTTGAGGAATGCGGATTTTATTGTTATTTCGAGTATTGTGGTTGTGGATGTCTTGATTGTAAAGTGGCTTGACGTTAGTGTGAGTTGATTGTTGAGTAATTTGTAGGATGGTGCTGGTGATTTCATACTTAGGAAGGATCGTGATTGGAAGGATACCGGAAACTGAGTAGATGTCCCTGACATGAGTGTCCCATGGAAGTCCAAAAACATTTCTGAGGGCTCGGTTTTGAACCACCTGCAGATCAGCAATCAATTTCTTCGAGGCAAAGCCCCATATACAGCAGAGATAGGAAATGTGTGAATGTACCATGGCGTAATATACTGCAGTTAGTAACGGAATGGGTAGTAATCCTTGAAGTCTATATAGCACACCAGTTATGGGGGTAATTTTCTCCTTTACATGATTTATGTGGAGATCCCACGAGAGTTGAGAATCTACTATAAGGCCCAAATATTTTGTTGTCGTTTTCTTTTCGAGGCAGTTGTCACCAATTTTGATATCGAGGCTGGAATTTTTCTTGTTGCCGAATAGTAAATAATGCGTTTTTTTTACGTTAAGGGTCAGTTTATTTATTCTCAACCAGGTTGTGAGATGGGAAATATCGGCATTCATTTCCATTTCGAGTTCCGCTAGGTTTTTTTTGTTATAAAAAATTACAGTATCGTCCGCATAAAGTTGAAGAGTTCCTTTAATGCCCCACTTTGTTATGTCATTAACATATATTAGAAATAGCAACGGTCCAAGAATTGATCCCTGTGGCACTCCACATGTTATTTCACCCAATTCACTCATTTCTCCACCCAGTTCTACTGCCGAAAAGCGATTTGATAGGTAAGATCTGAAAAGTTCCAGAGGAGTACCAACAATACCCAAATGTTTCAGTTTTTCGATCAATACGTTATGGTCCACCGTGTCAAACGCCTTCTTTAGATCAATAAATATTGCCGCTGTAAAATCTCCATGGTCAATATGTTTCTGCAGATTTGATATGAAATCGAAAGCTGCACATTTAGTGTTAGATCGTCGTCTGAAACCGTATTGTTTTGAGGTGAGAATTTTGTTTTGTTCAAGATATTTCAATAGTCTTTCTTTGATGACACATTCAAAAATTTTGAATCTTACTTATCATGCTTTTTATCACCTAAACTAGAATGATAACCTAAATAAATACATAACATTTTTATACATTTTAATTATTTCGTTAATTTAATTTTAGAAGGAACTCATTCTTTTTAAAAATACCTAGACTTTTATCATTTTTAATTTCACCTTGTAGGCAATCATATAAATTGCCCCCATAGTAGCTAATGGATTGCTTGCCACATTGTATATGTATGGTGTGTATATATATATATATATTATCATGTTGTCGTGTAAAGTGGGCGTACTTGTCACGTTTTAATGAATTATGAGTTTGTATGTATGAGTATATTATTTATTTTTAACAGTTTTGTTTCCTCGTGTAATTTTTTGGTGGATGTTCTAGAATTGAAGTATATATTATACTTACTGATTACCAGGGTTTTTATTTTAGTAAATTTATAAAGTTGTGAATTCTTGCTTGTCGTTTGGGTGCCATAATTGATTTGAAAGCGAAATTAAAGCCTTGTGACGACTATTACTATCTCTAAACAAAGAAACATTAATTAAAGAATTTATTTCATTCCAAACATTTATCTAAATAATAATAGGTATCTATCTACTTGTGTTTTTCATTTTGAAAATATTCTACCCAAACAAACCTTCTTCTTTTGAATATATAATCCTTGGCTAACCAGAGCGGTATACCTATGGGCTAGCCTCAATACAATATGGCGGGTTCAATGTTTTTCATACACATTAAAAAACGCTTTAGCAACAGTTTTACATATTGGATTTCATTCAAACTACTCTCTGAACCTTCCCGGCACTAATAAGAACAAACTATTTTAAGCTGTTGTACATTTAAAATATGAGAAAAAATACTTCTCGAAATTTATAAACGTAATCCTTGGAACCCACCAAATTTTGCTATGCGATCGACCGGTTGAGAACCCTCGGTTTAGGAGATCTAGATACCTACCTCCTGATACGCACAATCAAGGTTCTAAAATATCATGATGCTTGTAAAATATGGGATATGTATTGATATATACATATATCCGATATATCTATACCAAAATATGATATTTATTTTCTGAAGGGAAATAGACTTTAATATTTAGTAAATGAATAATAGAAGTTTTGTATAAACCACCATTTATTTATATAAATATCAACATGCTTCGGTAATGAAGCTTCCCTCATCAGGATACACAGTATATTGCGAAATAATGTCAAGAATAGACAGACAATAAACATAGAAAAATAACTACGTAAGAATTGACAAATTACAAATATGAACAAAAATTAACAATAAGTGATAAAAGTAGGTAAGTACTTGATAAAAAATGTTAAATAATTGAAAAAAAAGAGAATCATAATAATTTTTTTCTTTTTTCACACTAAGCAAACACATTGTGGATTGACATGATGGATTAAATGAAAACACACTTTGCTCGAATAGAGTTTTATTTTTGTATTCGTCGACTAGTTTCGATTCGACTGCATCATCTTCAGGACTTTTATATTTTAAATCCTGAAGATGATTCAGTCGAATCGAAACTAGTAGACGTATTTACACAAAAATAAAAGTGGATTCAAACAAAGTGTCTGTTCATTTAATTCAACATATTTATTATTCAAAATGACACAATAGAGTTACTTTACACCTATTGAAGAACTTTGATGTTCAGTTAAATAAGGATGAAAAGTATCTTTCGATAGTTGCTGTTGCTGCATGAGGAGTTAATACTTGCTCACAAGTTTAGTGAAATAATGAGGTTTTTTTTTTCAAAATGAATTAAAAATTACTTTGTTATCACCACTTTATTAATATGTACATATCAATATGTTTCGAAAGCGAAAATTTCCTTATCAGGAATATACAGAATACTAAAAAAATAATAAAGTGTAGTAGACAAATGATAAACATAGAACACAATAATGCAAGAATGGACAAATGTAGGTAAGTAATTAATCAAAAGTGTTAATAAAAAAATATTATAAAACACTGAATAACAAATTTACATTAGAATTAAAAAAATAATATTTTTATTATTAATATTATTATGAAAATAAATTCAAGATAAGCTATTAAAAAAATGATTATTAATAATATTTAATTGACTATTAACACTTTCTTTGATTTCTAAAATTTCAAATGTGTTTAATTGTAAACCGTTTGTATTTGTATGTACAATTTTTAAACCTTTATTTATATCAAAAGAATGATTGGTTTCCATAATATGGTTGGCAAATTCAGAATAATTATTATTGCTTAAACACTTCCTTAAGTCTAATTAATTAATTAAAAAAAAATCTAATGGCCGTCAGATGTCATCAATGGTCCGAGATTTCCACTATACCAAGGGTAATGTATTTTTGAAAATGAGTTCCAAATATACAACAAGGCGACATGACAAAAAAAAGTAGTTTCTACAAATTAAAAACCTTTCCCTTTATAACTTCTCTGTGTCATGCACTTTATTATACATACATATATATCATAAATATGTTATACTTATATACCAAATATGTATCATGTTATTTTTATTTTTTGTAAACTTTTTTTTCTTCTTTCTGTACACATAATCATTTAAATGTTAAAATACATAAAGCCCTTTGGAGCGTTAATAAATAAATAAATGACGGTGTCTGGTGAATCCCAGTAAAGTTAACCACGGAAAATGCGGAAATATCCTGCAAAAACAAAGACACCTACTTAATTATAAATATCATTGATATATGTCGGTCATAAATATATATCGTAATATACCATATATCCAGGGCCGGCCCTGAGCCAAATGGCGCCTGGCGCATGCAAAATAATGTCGCCCCTAATCACCTCAATGGCACTGTGTTAGATGTTAGATATTATCATTGCCTTGGCTTCTTAGAAATATGACGTCTGGAGCGGACTGCTCCAATTGCGCCTGCATAGGGCTGGCCCTGAATATATCAGTGATATCCTTCGAACCCTGCCTACAATGTTTTAAATAGGTAGATATTTACCTTTTTTATGTGAGTACCGCACAAGAGTCCCAGCTGGTTCCAACCGTCTGAAGCCAGTGAGACTATGACATCCCCGATTGGGGTATGTTGTGAGACTGAAGGTATCGCGGAGGTGAAGGAGATGAGGAAGTCCTAGCTATTCAGAACTGGTCACCAAATACGGCTAAAGACACTTCAATCAACGTTTCGATTCTGAATGGTGGTCTTTCGAAAGGGCAAAACTGACAGTATCTCCCACTTCGAAACGTGCCGCAAATATACTACATATTATTTTAAGTAAGTCACTTTGTGAACTAACACAAATAAAACTTACTTTCCCACGCCGGGATTTGAACCCGCGACCACCGGATTCGTAGCCAAGGATCGTAACCACTCAACCACGGAGATCGTCCATAGATTGCGTGCAGAACTCATAAGACTATCGTTGTTGTTATTTTTTGACTTTGGATCAGGTTTATATTTATTTATTTACTCTCCCCCAAAAAATCATCAGACATATTATTAATTAAGTAGGTGCATATTTAGTCTATGGAAGGATTTATTGGCTAGTGGCAATTTCTACCAACCAATCCCTAGTGGGAAAATAAGCATAGTATAATAATATTGCAGCGATTTCCACACATTGTGTCTTTTCACACGTAATGTGTGAAAACAGCTAAACAAATTTATTTCTACAATAATAAATAAGTATTTTTAAATTAATGTTTCGGGTCTGTGGAAAGGTATAAGTTAGGGAAGGGAAAAGGGAAGGACTTAAAGTGGATGGGATGGGAATCAACCATTATTATGCTGAAAGATTTTTTTTTCACTTTTTAGCCTTGAAAATATGCTTTGAAGGACGAATCCGTACGTCAGAGGGAAGTTCGTTCCAGTGAAGGTGGGACGGTAACTATGCTTGTAGAATTAATAGTGTTATATGGCAGTGTCTAAAAGGTATGCTAAATTAATCAGTGACAGAAGATTAATACAGTCAATATTAATTAATTAATTATTAATTGGTGTGAAAGCAATATTAAATAATATAGAAATATTAAACCAGCTTCCGTCCGCCTTGGTTGCACATACTGAATGATATGCTGACAGTTATTGTTAAATTTGTAACTGATATATTTTAAAAATTTGTTCTTCAAATTCAATGTACAATAAATAATGAAAAATGTCAAGAGATGACCCAAATAAAATTTAAAAAAAAATTGATAGGTCTACCCGAGACACTATCTAAAAATATTACAAATAAATTCGGGCAGGATCTTGTGGTCATGGTACAAATGTAGCAGCCAAAACATATGGGAATTAATTGAAGATGATATTGACAGTTCTTAAAAACAGAGGTATGATACCGATAAGGATGACGGGATGGATTGAGGTAGCCGTTGCTCAGTGGATTAGAGCGCAAGGTCCCGAATAGATCATGATGCCTGTACTGAAAATTAATGAGATAATTATGTAGCTTGGTGGATGGTAATCGCAAGGGTTCTCTTGAGCGAAGAGAGGGTCCATGTTCTGATAAAAAAATGTTAATCGTCCTTCAGATAATTAGGTGAGTTAACTGTCTGTTAAATGTTGTAGATAAGAGAAAGTGTTTGAAATACTTAGTTTATTTTGTTGTTGTTTGTTTTTACATAAGTAGATATCCACATGCATAAATATATTTTTTGGAGTAATGTTATTCTTATAAGATTCTGAGTGGTGTATTTACTATCAAGGAAAAGCTAAAATATATTTTCCAAAATTAGCATATTTGGATGTTGAGTTCGATGGATGAATTGATTGACACATTGTCGTGAAACATTCCCGCGTAGAGACGTCCGTTTATTCCGCTGAACTGCAAACCGTTGCGAAAGTGTATTGTTGTACCCCGCGGAGCAGCGACGAGTCTCGACAACTTGCGAGCTTTCGTTCATCTTCGTTTTCGTTCCTCCATCCCCTCCAGAGTCACCTCCCCTTCCATCTCCGCGCACTGCGCTCGGCGGCCGTGCGAGAGGGACGCCGCAGGGGCGGTCCCAGCGACCACGCCCCCCGCCCCCCGGCCGACGCGCACATGCGCACACCGGAGATGGCTTCACATTCGCACCGGCGACCGCGTGAGACGGACCAGGGCGCGCTCCATCCCGACACTACCGAGTCAGATGGACAGGGCCGATAAACCTGGAAAAAAGTTCGCTCGTCCCGATCGAAAATGCACAACGCTATCAATGTGATTTTCTACGTGAAAAAAAACGAAAAATTGTGATCGTAACAATTCCCAACAATCATATCTTATTGTGTTTGTGATTAAAAAAAAAACAGTGAGAACAAAAAAATAAAATACTACGTAAATATAAATACAAATATTTTATTTATTTATAAGTCGCCGTTGATTGGTTGTGATTTAAATAGACACCGGCTCTTGAGTCTAGAGGTTCTCTGCTGAAAGTGCGCTGCATGCACAAAGCGAAACTAGTCAAAACAAACGTTGTTTGAGAACAATATCAGTGAATTAAATCATTAATAAGTTCAGTGGCGATAAAGCACAGTTTGTTGTATGAGTATAATTGTTTACGTATTATTATTAAGGCTGGCAGTTGCACTATGCATGGGCGTACCGGCACCGGCCTAACGTCGCGGTCGGGGGGGAGATAGACCAACTCCTGAACATTCTGCAGATGGGCGTTTATGAGGAGGGACCCCAGCCAGGGACTGTCATGCATTGGGTAAGACTTGTATTTCTTTACCCTATTTTAAAACATCTTGGAATATACTCTCAGTATCACCATGGTGAAAAAGTGTCATTCAGAATTGAAACTTTAGCCAGGTATTTACTTTTCGTCTTTCCGATCTTATAGGCAAAGCTCTAGGCGCTATGAACACATTTCCTGCATGTTGTAATCATATTATTTTAGTGGCGATTGTGCTATCATCCCAATCCTTTTGTATTCTAGACTCAGGCAGTCGCACAACACAATAATGGGTATCTAGAGTTAGATAGCTTGTTATCTTGTTATTGTTTACATGCATTGATAGGAGTTTGCGCTTTGTTATTGTTACAAATTTGGATAATGACGCGTAATCTACCTACTTAATTAAATTAAACATTTTAATTTTACAGTTTTCGGTACCTATCTAATAACATTGTGTGTGAATGTTCAATAATACATTTGAATTGACTTCACGCGGGGCGGGGGTGGGGGATGGGGTTGGAAAAGGAAAGTTAGGAGAATCAGGCTGATCGGAACTTAGAGTAGGTACCTACTTTTTTAATTTAGCCTTTGGCGGTGTTTGAGATGGCATATTTTTATCAGAGGGCAGCAAAAAATTAAATAGCTAATTTTATTTAATTAAATTGTTGAATTTCATATTTAATTCATATAAAATCATATAGTATGTGTTATACTTGCGGCGTGTTCCAGATTAGTTGATACTCTCAGTATTGCCCTGGTGAAATTCCGCCATTCAGAATCGATAATCGAAACGTCGCTTGAAATGGCTTTAGCCATGTTCGGTGACCAGATATGAATAGGCAGGTACTTCCGCACCTTTCTCTTTCCCACCTTCATGGTTCCCAATCTCATTTATATTCCTAACCCTTCAATCTTTCAACATACCGCAATTGGGGATGCCTTAGTCTAACTGGCACCGTTTAGCAGGGAGCAGTTGGGACTCTTATGCGGAATTCACATTAAAAAAGCTGATTTGAAAGGCGTTACGCACGCGTGGTGAGTCGGGGTTTCCAGGGATCACTCACCACTACATAGGAGAAAGAGCCATTAGTCGGATAACACTTTTATAGCACTAATTTTGAACGGTCTTATGATAGTTGCTTGATTTAAAACTCGGTTCTGAGTAATCATAGACTACTTCCTTTGCTTATCAAATAGGTACCTACCTACTTACGTAAAACATAATATTATGTAGGTAGGTACCTATAAAATTACTTGAGGTTGACTACTGACCTTCCCTAAAACGTCATCAAATCAAAAGTTTTCTTACATGATTTATTAAAAACAATTTTTAAACTTTTTTCCATATTTTATTTTTGAACTTACCGGTTCCAGCCTATCACGGCCATCTTTAAACTGGAATGTTCCATAATAACTTTTTCGAATTTGAAGAGAAATTTTCATGGAATTCAACTAACTAACTAACTAACCATCACGCCGTTTCCCGCAGGGGTAGTCAGAGAGGACGGACCGCCAAACAAATCGATCTTTGTATACACTTCTTGCTTCATTCACTTTCATACAACGTCTCATGCATTCTCTTCTATTATTCCGATTTCTGACATGGCCCGACTCAAGTATTTGATTCACTTGATCGTGCCATGTCTTCCTCGGACGTCCCCGGCTTCTTCTTCCATTCAAATTCGCGTCATATATTCTCCTCACACTCCTCTCTTCGTTCATTCGCTCTACATTCTCAAATAATCTAATCGTCCCTTTCTTGATCTTGCTCACTACGCTTACGTCAGCCTTGCATTCTTTACGAATCTCAACATTTTTCACACGATCATACATGGTTTTACTACACATTCGTCTCAGAGATCTAACTTCTACAGCATTCAGTCTACTTTCATCCTTCCTCTGTTACAAATTTTCCAACAAAGTGCAAAGAGAACGATAGGTAAAGCTGGGCTTTCTTCATGTTAGTACAATATATAATACTTATTTCTATGTCTACCATTACCATTGTTTATATACTAAGTTAAATTCAATAAAAGTTTCATTGTAGGTACCTACAATTTTAAACGATTATTTTCAAAGTTGCCAAGAATACTCAAGATGAGTTAGTTATCAGAAAAAAAAAACTAAAATATATTTAAGCAATTTAGAAGAAATTCAGTTAACAGTATGGGAAGATTTGTGTTTTTAAAGAAATCTTCACCAGAAGAAATTCAGTTAACAGTATGGGAAGATTTGTGTTTTTAAAGAAATCTTCACCAGAAGAAATTCAGTTAACAGTATGGAAAGATTTATGTTTTTAAAGAAATCTTCACCAGAAGAAATTCAGTTAACAGTATGGGAAGATTTATGTTTTTAAAGAAATCTTCACCAGAAGAAATTCAGTTAACAGTATGGGAAGATTTGTGTTTTTAAAGAAATCTTCACCAGAAGAAATTCAGTTAACAGTATGGAAAGATTTGTGTTTTTAAAGAAATCTTCACCAGAAGAAATTCAGTTAACAGTATGGAAAGATTTGTGTTTTTAAAGAAATCTTCACCAGAAGAAATTGAGTTAACAGTATGGGAAGATTTGTGTTTTTAAAGAAATCTTCACCAGAAGAAATTCAGTTAACAGTATGGGAAGATTTGTGTTTTTAAAGAAATCTTCACCAGAAGAAATTCAGTTAACAGTATGGGAAGATTTGTGTTTTTAAAGAAATCTTCACCAGAAGAAATTCAGTTAACAGTATGGGAAGATTTATGTGTTTTTAAAGAAATCTTCACCTTGTATTTTTAATTCTAAATAATTAAGTAAAAATTATTTATTAATTGATAAACTAAAGTTCTTAAAAACTTAAGACAAGATTTTTGTGCATAGCGCAAAAGGGTAACAATTATTATTTTTATAAACAATAATTATTAATCTAAGACACTCATCCAAATTGAAAAAACCTTCCGAGCAAAGATAAATGTCGCCGGCAGGACTCGAACCCGCACCCTTCTAATGTCCGGTCAGATGCTCTACCGTTGAGCTACGTCGGCTTATCGCAAACCCGCCAAGTTAATCAATATATACTTGTGTTCCATTCAATAATTACTGTTTTTATTATATTTTCCAAACAACCAACTTTATTAGTATGAGAGAGGCTTGTAACGGCTAAATCCCTCAAATAGATGGCGTCGAGACAAATTATGTCTACATTTTATTGGTGAAAATTGCTTTGACTTGTCAAATATTAGAAGGGTGCGGGTTCGAGTCCTGCCGGCGACATTTATCTTTGCTCGGAAGGTTTTTTCAATTTGGATGAGTGTTTTAGATTAATAATTATTGTTTATAAAAATAATAATTGTTACCCTTTGCGCTATGCACAAAAATCTTGTCTTAAGTTTTTAAGAACTTTAGTTTATCAATTAATAAATATTTGACAAGTCAAAGCAATTTTCACCAATAAAATGTAGACATAATTTGTCTCGACGCCATCTATTTGAGGGATTTAGCCGTTACAAGCCTCTCTCATACTAATAAAGTTGGTTGTTTACAGGTGAAAATATAATAAAAACAGTAATTGTTGAATGGAACACTAGTATATATTGATTAACTTGGCGGGTTTGCGATAAGCCGACGTAGCTCAACGGTAGAGCATCTAACCGGACATTAGAAGGGTGCGGGTTCGAGTCCTGCCGGCGACATTTATCTTTGCTCGGAAGGTTTTTTCAATTTGGATGAGTGTTTTAGATTAATAATTATTGTTTACAAAAATAATAATTGTTACCCTTTGCGCTATGCACAAAAATCTTGTCTTTAAGTTTTTAAGAACTTTAGTTTATCAATTAATAAATATTTGACAAGTCAAAGCAATTTTCACCAATAAAATGTAGACATAATTTGTCTCGACGCCATCTATTTGAGGGATTTAGCCGTTAAAAGCCCCTCTCATACTAATAAAGTTGGTTGTTTACAGGTGAAAATATAATAAAAGCAGTAATTATTGAATGGAACACTAGTATATATTGATTAACTTGGCGGGTTTGCGATAAGCCGACGTAGCTCAACGGTAGAGAATCTGACCGGATATTAGAAGGGTGCGGGTTCGAGTCCTGCCGGCGACATTTATCTTTGCTCGGAAGGTTTTTTTCAATTTGGATGAGTGTTTTAGATTAATAATTATTGTTTATAAAAATAATAAAAATTATTTAATTTATAAACATATTCCGGAAATTCAGCTCCTTAAAATTCTTATAGCAACAGCAAATATACTGTACCTATAGTTCATCCACGAAACCTTTTCATACTTTCGGGCCTAGCATTCATTTCCTCTTTAGAAATCTCCATCTTACACTTTTATCTTTAGAGACTTGTATTTGGAATTGAGAACACCCACAAAGGTGTCTTTTGAACAACGTTTCATATTTAATTAAAAGTAGGTTAAGTATTAACAAAATTTTAGGTAGGCATATTATATGGTTTTTATTTATTAATATTTTTATTGTGATTTAAAAACCTCATCGTAATATTTAATCATTGAAGAAAATAATATTCACATAACTAAATGAAAGATGCGACTGAAATATTTTTAGTTTCTGTCCATTTGTCCGGTTTCATCTTTCATGTAGGTTATGTGAATATTATTTTTCTTCAAAGATTAAATATTATATGGTGTCTAACTGTAATCCAGAAATAAAGATTTTACAAAAAAGTTCTAATTTACTAAGATTATTTTTCAAAGGTAAAATTTACTTTTACGAATTAAATTCAATAACAATTAATGAATTCTAAAACTATTTATCATCGATACTTTGTTCAGTGTTACTGTAAAATACACCATGAACATTGATCACTACTTAGGTAGTACTTATGTTTCTGTCAATCTACAAACAATAATTGTTTTTTTGTTTTATATTATAGGCTTATCGATTTACCCCTAAACTAATTAAAAAAAAAAAATTACGTTTAAGTAGGTAAGTACTGTAAGTATTGTACCTACCTACGTATTTACATCTGCGACCATATCTGTGTACTAAAATAAAATAAATCATTTTGCATTTCATATACTTTTCATAAACACATTAATGCTTATTAAGCGATCATTTTAAACAGGGTTAAGCGATCAACCATTTATTGGTTTAGTTGATTAAACAGTTTTTGCAGGTAGTCGGTACCTATACAGTTAGGTACATAATATTATTATCAATATTTGTGTTTTTTGTTTGTTTTACTAATGTTTCATCAATGAAATACTTTAATAGTGCGGGTTGTGTATTGCACACACCACATCCGCTCTGGATTTTTAGTCTATTATTAAGTAAAAAATAATACTGTAATTGTACCTAGTTTTTAAATAAAATTATTTATAGTCATTTACAACTTTGTACAGACAGATCAATTAAAAGGCTCGTAACAAGTGTTAAATTAACATGAATCCACTTTAGAAGTGTCATGGCCAGACAATGTAAATAGAGACACATTAAAGAGTAAGGAAGTAGGCCTTTATCTTCCCGAAGTTTGCGCGGTGTAGTGGCAACGGTATACGTACCTACTTTAGGTTGGGTCCAGAGTTTGGCTATTCGATTTGCGACGAAATACAGAAGTTATGAACTGACTTTAGCTAATTTACATACTTATAAGACATTGGGAAATATCAATAATAATAATAATGAACCCTCCACACAGCTGCCAGGACTAGAGACAACTTACAATAGATTAAGTTACGATGTTAGCCTTTTGTGAGCATTTATTTTATCCTGCAATCTTATTCAGCATTAGCTGCGCTGAATATTTTCCTTTCTTAATATATTCCTCTCTCCGTCTTTATAAATATATATTTGTATTATTTACACATCTTTATATTTCCGTCAAAGCCTCTTGTGTGGAGTGCTAAAAAATAAAACATCTTATGACCGCTATAATACTTTTTAGGTACTTTGTTAGTCCTATGAATTATAAGTAGTCAGGTAGAACCTGACAAACGAAAGAATGCGTGATGAGCATAAACGCATTTTGTTAGGAGGCGCAGTCAACTAGAAAAATCACCAGTCTAGGATTATCTAGTGATAAACAGCGATTCAGAACAACTTCGGCAAAGCTGCGCAGTACACGAAGGGCCATGCGCATTCTCTAGTTTCTCAAGCTCTACATATTATGCACTACGCGACGATATAGCAAGACGTTCTGGTTGAAAAGCTTCAAGTTTCTAATACGTTGCTCTCCTCAGGGTTATCTCGTCAACTTAACGATCCCTTAGCGCGTTCAACAAGCACATCCTTTCTCTGTAGATTTCCCTGCATTCTAAACTGACAATTTCTCTTTCTAGTTAACTCGTATCTATATATTTATGAAAACGGGTAAAACATAGCATCTTATCATTAGCAAAAATATTAGAGTTCGAGAATAAGATCTGTTTCAGGGTTGTTCGCATTGATCGTCTATCTAAAATTCCTAAATAAGAAATACATTTTCAATACCTACAATTTGTTGGTATTTTCTGTCCAGTCAGTGTAAATTATTATATCTATAAAATCCGAATAACGAAATCACAGCTGTCATAAGAGAATTGAAATACAAAATCTTTTCATACGATAATTTTCATTGTCTAATTAAAATACCGAAACCGCCAGGAATTTGAAATATGTTCTAATGGCCCCAAATGGTGATCTGATGAATCTTACGAATGTATTTATAAAAATTCTTCGTTTTGACCATAGTTTTTATTTTCAAATTTAACCATTTTTACCAAATAAACATTACCTATCTCATGATATAGGTACTTACCCAAAGAAAAACAGTGCTCAACATATTTTAGTGCGTTTAGGATCTTGATCCGTATGTTTCGGTTTCAATTTCCGTCTTTATGTCTTTCATCGTACGCAAGGGAGACTGAAGAATTTATTCCAGTGATGTATGTATACTGTACTCAGTTTCACGGAATTGGAGAACATTCTTAATCTTTATTATTTTATATATAAAAATGAATGTTTGTCTGTCTGTCTGTCCTAGAATTTCTCAAAAATTAATTGACTGATTTCGCTGAAAATATCACCGTTTGTTCTTATTAGTGCCGGGGAACGTTATAGAGTAGTTTGAATGAAATTCAATACGTAAAACTGTCGCTACAACGTTTTAAAATTAGTATGTGAAACATTGAACCCGCCATGTTGTATTGAGGTCAGCCCATATATATACCACTCTGGTAAGCCACAGATTACGTATTTAATTATTTATTATATTACGTACGCCCTATATGGGCTTTTACATATTTTATTAATTACAATAGTCACACAGGTGCAAAACACATCACGGTAGATACATGGATAAAATAGATAGCCTTCATGAAATACAGCAACTAAATATTTCATTTGTCTCACGATTAAATACAGGAATAACATAGTGTAAGAACAATTCAAAATAATTAGCTACAGATGCGAATATTCAAAACTTACTTCACATTCACTGATATTTATACTCTAGACACATATCTTAATAATTGTTGAGGATATTGAAAAAAATAAGGTTTGTATGGGTAGAATATTTTCAAAACGGAAAACACAAGTATGTACCTACTTAAGAATTTTATTATTTAGATTTGTTTTGAATTTCAATTATGGCACCCAAGCGAGAAGCAAGAATCCACAACTTCATAACTTCATTCCAAAATAAATAAATAATCCCGAGCAAGGCCGGGTAAAATAATGAGTAAAAATTAGATTTTTTGGAACGTAGCTTGTAAACCTCATTGCAATATATTTATTATTCATTGAGAATTTTTTTTTCAGAAATCAGGATGTAGTCACATGCTTTTCAGCTTTTATGCACTGCACGCCACTGTTCAACACATATATTGTATTATATTTAGTATACTAACCTATTTTTTATCGTGCACACTTAGCGAGATTTAGCGGAAAGGGTCAAACACAATATATACCTACATGTGATGAAAAACCCAACCCAATTTTAATGATTAGAAATACCTATGTAGTTCAGCGGATGTTGTCCCACGAAGACGAATAGTTTGGGATTTAATTGGAAATTATTGACTGTCCGTCGGCTCCCGATGTTACGTTGACATTTTTAACATTTTTATTTCTTCATTTGAGACACAGTCGGGTGATACGGCTTAAGATACGGAGGATGCGCATTCTTTCGGCCCAATATCCCACATTCTGGAACACTAATTATTATTATAGATTTTAAAAGCGTTTTGGGAATAACATTTTTGAAGCATTGACTGAATATTTGCCCAACAGCGGGCGGCGTCGCTAAATGAGACTCGCTTAATTAAATGTGAGGCAGATTTGCGATCTGGTAGGAACATTTCGAAAAGTTGCTAAATAAAAACAAAATATTTCTTAAGAAGGTAGGTACCTACCTGCTTAGAATAAGGAACTCCCAATTTTATTTTTTTTAATCAATAATGACGTTCAAACTTGAACAACACCAGTATATTTCTTTTTTTTTCTAAAGTTAGTTTTCATAGTTAAAATAATTTACAATGTTTCAATTTTTCAATGACGCTCCAAATCTATGGACGGTCGGTTTTGATCAGTTTTAGAATGAATGTCAAATGTCAAAACAAGGATGAGCTCTACCGTACATATTCATAGTAAGCCATAACTAATCGTAAGTAAGAAAATAACGTACCTTTTTAGAAACTTCAACTAAAAGAATAATAATAGTATTGAGCATTAAAATTATCATAATATCCGTATTCATATTTGGTTTTTTCTTGAATACTCTTATTTCTTTCATTATTAACAGTTTTTTTTATATTGAACAACAATTATAGAGCTTAAAGTCACCCATATTAATTTTAATTGCGCCAAAACTAAAAAAAAAATACTTATTTAAAATACAAAACGAAATCGGAAAATATTAATTTCCACACTAATCAAAAAACTGAATGCACATGTGACGTCTGATGTTCCAAATGCAATTGGTCCCAATATAACAAGGTGTTTCGATGACATGATTTTTTATTCACTTTTAAATAACGATTTATAAATTCAAAGTATAATTATATATAATAAAAGTTATGTATTCAGAATCGAAGTTTGCTGATCTATTAGACAATAGTAATAAACAAAGTTTCAATTTTTGTTCACGTCTAGGTAGGTAGGCACCTAGCTAAGTTTTGAAATTTAGTATGATTTGAGGATATATATAACTTAGCATTAAAATGGAGACATAATAAATTGGAAATACATTTTTATATTGATCAAGCAATACTGTCTTTGAAATATTATTCCTTACATGAAATTTTTTTAACATTCGATTTTGATAATTCGATTAAAAGGAACAATGCAAAACATCAAAACTCATTTTAAAAAAAAGTATATTTTTGATTTGTAATTTTTTTTTAATCTTTTTATTTCTATTTATCTAACATCTTACACATGGTTATGTCGATAAATAAATTTCATAAATACAGCGTTAAAATAATATTTTCAAAATAAATCTGGTCAACGAACCCTTGAATACATTGTACCATTTATATTTAACAAATTGCCGTACGAATTTAAAAACAATTGTCCTATGATGAAATTCTCACTGATGTTAAAGTGTTGTCTTTTGGAAAGTAACCTTGTGTATTAATGGTAACAAATATGACGGTCTCCTTGGTTGTATAGCTCCGAGATATCTGGTGTATTTACTGTTACGGTGTTACTATTAACTAACTAACTAACCATCACGCCGTTTCCCCGCAGGGGTAGGCAGAGAGGACGGACCGCCAAACAACTCGATCTTGGCATACACTTCTTGCTTCACTCACTTTCATACAACGTCTCATACATTCTCTTCTGTTATTATTATATTTACTATTATACTTAATTATTATATTTACTATTATATTTAAGTCTATCCTCATTGTAATCAACCTGTACTGCTGTTTTATGTATATATGTATATTTAAAAAAATATATATTTCTTAATTTATTTAATACTTACAGATGCTTTGATATTTCTGATATTTACGTAATAGTTATATTTTTGTAATATTAATGTTTTTATAATGTTGATATTTTTAAAAGTATTGATGTTTTTATAGTATTGATATTTTTATAATATTGATAGTTTTATAATATTGGTACTTTTATAATTTTGATATTTTTTATGATATTGACATTTTTATAATATTATTTAAATCGGTGTTATAAAAATGGACTCTAGTATCTCAATAACAAATCTGTAATGCTTTTACCATTATTTTTCTCTTTAATTTTTTTTTTTTCAACTTATGTACATCACAAGATGCATGCGCCTAAATATAATAATTTTGCCCTACATTTGTATGATCATTGTAATTTATTGTTGTATTATGTTATATTGTTGAAATAAACTCCTGCTGACAAGCTACTTGCAGTGGCTTAGCGGGTATAAGTTCCCACTGTATATAATTAATATTATACAATAAAAAAAAAAAAAATAAAGTTTCAACATAAAATTGTCTTAAAATGTGATGTAGAATCATCTCTTTTCGGAAAGTACCACTAATTTCTGAATATTTGCTGAAAGTTGAAAACATGCAGTTTGACCATAGTGCTTTTGAAAACTAAGTACAATTTCCTGTGAGCCATTTCGGTGTTATCATTTAAACGTTTTAAACTATCGCAGAGCCGTCATTTTTTGTCTACTATAAAATATCAGACAGTACCTACCTAGTTATAATAATGCAAAATGACTAGGATAATTAGGAAAACAGATTAGTACGATCCCCAAAACCCAGTATCTTGAGCATAATTCTTGTAAAATTGTTGAAATTTTGTCGTAAGTATAATCAGGTACATATTGCGGTAGGTACCTAGGTACCTACCTACTCATTAAAAAATATTTCTACCTAATATGCGCAGTGGTATTGCATATATTTTTCCTCAACTTTCTTGCTAAATGGGAGAGGTGCAGTACTTAGTAATAATAATAATAACGTGGCATTTATATAGCGTAGTACATTTTGCGATAATAAACTTAAAAATAATTAATCATCGAAGAAGATAATATTAACACATCCCAAATGAAACACGAATCCGAACAAACAGCAGAAAAACAAAAAGGTATCTGTCGCATCTGGGGTTCGAACCCAGGACCTCTGTCTATCCGGGACAACCGCTTTACTGACTAAGCTAATGATACCAGTTCAATTTAAGCCATCACCGCCGATATCATACTTGAAATTCAAGATTTGTCAATATCATCCTCTATTTTAAATCCCATATTATTGGCTGCTATCCTTATGATGATTACAAAGTTCTTCCCGAAACACAATTGCAATCGGAATAGAGTCTCGGATATACCCATCAGATTTTTATTTTTGTATGAGACATGTATTGACTTTTTTTTTACGAGTCATTATATTTAAAAAAAAATGGAGTTTTATTTTTTATCCTGACTAAGTTTGGGTTGAGCGAAACCGGCTGGTGATGATTTAAAAATAAATTATTGGTTTATAATAAAGCGTTCATTTTATTTAAAAAAATATGTCAAACCACAAAGTAATTGCTTTCTATGAAAACCTGAAAAATAATTATATACTAACCCCATTCAGTGGTCATCCCACAGAGCTCCTCTCATATTCTATTCACACACACTATCTATTCATATATTCTATTAAATATTCTATTTACATATTCTTAATACATTATACATATTTTACTATTACTCTTACAGTGCTCCATATTCATCAGATAAAATTATAAAATATTAGCTCTACAGTATATACAAAGCGATGCAAAGAGAACAAATTCACAATAACAGTGCAAAAATAGTAACATTTTAAGATAGGAGTCAGTTCATGTTCAGCAATAAGAACATTTTGACTTAAGTATTTTAAATTTTTTAATAAAATTCATCAAATAAAATTACAAAATATTAGCTCTAGAGTATATAAAAAGCGATGCAAAGAGAACAAATTCACAATAACAGTGCAAAAATAGTATCATTTTACGATAGGAGTCAATTCATGTTCGGCAATAAGAACATTTTAACTTAAGTATTTTTAAATTTTTAATAAATTTTTTATTAAAAATGTTCGTAATTAGAATTTGGCGTTGCCGCTAGATGATTGGTAATAATAAAAAAAAATACTTGGATACTTTGTACAGCACCGTTTTTGACATATTACATCCATATATAAATGGTAGCACTAAAAATAAAACATTATTCCATCATACCTATGTAAATTATTTTAAATAATATTATTAAAAGCTTTATTTATAAAGCACAATGAAAACATAAAATGCCAACTTTTATCGCTTTCATGATCATCCCATTATATTAGGTATACCTGTCTATCCATTAAATGGTTTTATTACCACTATAAGTCACTTATGTGTTGACATCCGCTACCACAGTTTTCGCGGTATTCAATATTATTTAATAGTAATATTATTTTATGACATCAAAATCACTGCAATTACATCAGTCGGTTTCCATTCAATTCTGAATAAAGTTTTCCTCAAACTCTGTCCCTTCCTCAAGTATATACCTACCTACTTTATACCTTGATACAGTTTGACAATAAAATGTTGAAATGTGATAAAATAGAACAATATATTTTTACTACACAGATATTTATAGTAGAGACACACAGAGAACATTTATAAAACCTGCTTTGTATTACAAAATTTGTTAGTAATTTATTCAGATCTTCAGATTTGAGGTTAGGACTCGATTCCAAATTACGAATTTGATTATTTGATACGAGCAATTTTTTCAATTGTTTAAATCGCGTTTTTTTTAACAGAGATTTAATTTAATTTTAAATAAAAATATAGATCAATGAAACAAGATGCATTTAAAAATATACAAACAAACTCTTTTCAATTAATTCGCTTACATAGCGTTCAAAATGATAAGTTGGATTATTAAATTACCCTAGAATAATGTGTAGAATCATCACAAGAAAAGAAAATTTCCGAACACCGTGCCTATGCGCGTATAATAAAAATGCATTCAGTAATAATACCCAATAGGTAATGTATTATAAAACGACCTATATTTTCAATTATGGGAGTGATCCTAGTTAGATAGTTCGCAGAACTAAAAAAACCATGCGACTTGTCGTACAAAACGAACAATGAACGGAAAAAGATTAAGATATTTTGTGAAGAATATGTATTTGAAGTTTGAACAATAGCTCTTTTTTTACGGTTACGCCCTTTTAACTTTGAACCATCTTATGTTGCTATTTAAATTTTTTTTTTAATAATTCAGCACCACTATTTTTTCAACCATTATTTGTCAGATTGTAATCGAAATCCTTTACCGGACTCTACCCTGCTAGGTAATTAACAAAACATTCGTAGAGAGGTAATACCGCCGCTCCAGGAACCAAACACCTGTGCCATAGGTCACCCCAGGTTTGCTACGTTTGGTAACTTAGCAGGGATTTCCGGGTTCATGGTGTGAGGTTTATCCAGGTCTGGGCTGTGGATGAGTCTACCCACCAACTGCGTGTCGAGTAGGATCGGTAGGGGCTAGTTGATGGAGATGCTTTGACCTCTCCAGTCGGACTCTCTAGATCCATCGCCTTGTACCACAGTGGGAGGGATGGATTACGTCCGTCACTTTTGAACAGACCCTCAGATTCGTACACATCTTATTATTTTATTTAAAATACCCTCTACAGAGCATCCCCTAATATGGCATAGGCCCTAAGAGACATTATGGAGTTCATGTAAAAAATCTGCGAAGTAATGAAAATAATTCATTCGACGATTATATTGCGAGGTAAATAATTTAAGATATAATGATTTTATGGCGAAGTAAATAACTTAACATTCGATTACCATACAGCGAGGTAAATAACTTAACATTCGATTACCATACAGCGAGGTAAATAACTTAACTTTCGATGATTATTACATAGTGAGGTAAAGAAGCTTACTCGACAATTATGACAGTTCGATGATAGCAGAAAACGTGTGACTTCGCAGCGTAGGATCAGAATATCAGTCAGCGGAGAGCGGGTAGAAGTTACCTCGGCCAGATCACCGCGGTAACCCGCCTTATCTCGCGTCTGAGCCCCGAGCACTCCAACTTCACGCCGCGTGACGAGTCGGGGGAGTAGCGCCCAGCGCCGCCCCGGGACCGGGGCCAAAACATACTAAAAATATTGATGAGTGGTAAAAGCCAGTGATTTGTATTAAGATTCATGATTAGGGCGAAAAGCTCTGTGTATTTATGGGCAAAAATATAATACGCATATTGAAGGTGAGCGGTAAAAGATAGTGATCGGTGTTAAGATTCATGATTCGGGCAAAAAGCTGTACTCGTATATTTATGGGTCAAAATGTAATAGGTACTAGTGTTGTTATTGAGCATCAATATTCCTAATTACCCCAAAAATCTGTGTGCATTTATCGGCCAAAACATAGTAAGATTATTGAAGATGACTGGTAAAAGATGGTGATATGTGCTAAGATTCACTATAAGGGCAAACACCTGTATTTATTTTGGGCCGAAACACAGGTACTACAAATATTGATGGCGGAGTGGTAAAAGTATTTGAACTGTTCTGTGATTCATGGTTATGGTAATCTGTACGTATTTATGATAAGAGAAAAATAAGTAATTAAAAAAAAAAACTAATGATGATTAGAGCACTGTTTATTTATAATGAGAGCACAAATAAAGACAAACTCAAACTCTTGGTGGTTTTGGCAAACACTGAAGAAAATAACTGATTAGTAAGGTTATATTTCCATTACTTCTGGTGAAATAGATAAAAAAATCAAATACGGGATTAATTTCTTCAGCAGATAATCAATTTCTTTGGCCTGTCGGGGGTCTAGGAGTCGAAAGCTCTTATACATATTTCCGGCATCATTTTTATTCCCTGTTGGTATATTTTCCATGGATTATCTGTTTTAATTTATATGCTAAGCTTAAAACTAAGACAATGATCAGGTATTTATGCAAATAAAATAATATCGTAAGGGAAAAATACGGTTTATAATACGGGGATAAAGTAAAACTATGACAAAAATACGCTATTTATGATATTGAAGCACGCGATGTCAACTTATCAGAAAACACCTAATGATTAGTACTAAGAATCAGCACTAAAAATAGCTCTAAACGCCACATTGTAAATTAATAACGCAAGCAATGATTTATCTGTAAATACTTTACAGGTAGTTAGAAAAACGTCTAACGTTTTACATGAATCAAGTTCTTCAACTGTGTTCTATTAAATTCTATGAAATACGTAGGCACAAAAATGTCTAAAAGGGGTGCTGTTTGAAAACTAGCAAAGGTCTTCTTTTGAACTTTGTACCCCAAGTTTCAATATGTATTTCACATAGAATTGAAAAGTTTAGGTACAGTTTAAGGGTCAGCACTCAAAAATGGTCATAAACATCACTTTTCAGGTTGCTAACTCAAGCAATACCACAAATGGATTTATCTGTAAATTCTATAGGGCTGGTTAGAAAATGTATGTACAAGGTTTCAATAGACAAAAAAATCTTTAGAATCTATTAAATACGTTCCAGAATGTCTGAAAATATTGAGTGCAATTTTGAACATTGTACCTAAAATTCCAGTACGTATTTCATACATAATTTTTTTTAAATAGTTTATTAAATTACAGAGGATTATTCTTTTTTGAAATATTATACGTTTTACTAACTACACGTACAGAATAAACAGATAAATCATTCGCAGTATTTCTAAAGTAAGCAACCTGCAAATTTTGTATTTTTGGGTGATGACCGTTAAGAACCTTTTCACTGAAAACAGTAGACATTTTTCTTACTATCCGTAGGGAATTTACATTTGCAGAATTGCTTGCGTCAGCTGACTACAAAGTGTCTATTTTTGAGTGGTAGCCTTTCACATAGTATGGACGTAGTTTTGCAGAATGCGTCCAACCCACAAATTGCCACAATCGACATTTTCATTTTTTCCTACAGATGTCGTAATACGCCTTTGTATTGTCAAATTTTCAAACGTCCTTTTTGAGCTTCACCTTTTTAGGTTGGATGCTTTATGCATAACTACGTTCGATTAAGGCCCCCAATAAATTATTTATACCTGCAAAAATAATTATTTAGCTAAAACATTGGGATAAATTATTCAAGGCTTGCCAAGCTTAAATAATAGCAGTCGTCGTCTTAATACACTGAATAAAAAATAATCCCTAGAAGTGTGATTTATACTTTTGCCGATTTGAAAGAAAACTGATGTCAATTTACATAAGATCTTTCGACTTCTAGGCATATCCAAGAGTATCGTCCGTAGACACGCGAAAAAAAATAAAATATGGTGAACTCTTTCAATGTCCAAAATGTAAGTTTGTTCCTGTGGTGCCCGAATAATAGAATTCGACTCCAATAAACTTAACACTGGCCTGTTGTATAATAACGAATTTTCGAAAAACGAAGCTTAGAAGCTTGTACGCTCTGCTTTTCAACTCGTTGATATGTTGATGCAAAGTTAATTTACTGTCGTAAATGACCCCTAGATATTTGATTTGGTTTGAAAATTGTTATTTTTAAAAAATTATTTTTTTATTTATTTTATATATTCAAATACATACTTACATCCATTTATTTATTCAATTTGTACAAATATTTACAACATTATAGGTTTTATTCATCTAATTCAGTTCATGCACTGTATTTGCAATGCCAAAAACCGTGTAAATGCGTTATAAGACATAACAAAACAGATCGATTACGGCTTTTTCGATCTGGTATACGAGACAATGCTGCACTTAGGTGTACTGAAGCTCAAGCAGTAATAATATAATTAGTATGAAGATGTTTGATCGATTTCACCCGAAGGAAGGGAAAATTTAACGAGCTTTCCGACTCGCCCACATCACACTTCTATCAGTTTATCTCTTTAGTGCACGCAAAGATATACAGTAATCTAATATATTAAAATTACAATCCAGATCTGTTAGGAAAAGACATCTATCTATCACGCTTGTTCTCTATTCCTTACACGCCTACTACACGAAAGGTTACTCCGGGACGGTGTATTTTTTCGCGAATTCCGCAACTACGCCGCACCGATCCGCCGTATACATACGCTAAAGTAATAAACATAAATTATATAATAATCTCTAATACACGTATGTACCTATATGTACAAGAATGTCACAATCTAGGCTCAAAGGTCGCGCCTCCCGACCCCTGGCTTAGGAAACGTGAGACGAACGTCAAATCACCAATGTTGTAATTTAAATTCAGATTCTTTTGTTCAAAAAATCCAGCCAAAAGGTCGGTCGCAAATAAATGTGCGATAACCTTTTATTACACTTATATCACGAAATGATAACACAAGAACATGTCTCGTCTGGAAATTAATATAAATAGTTAGAAGCGTAGAACTTTGCAAATGTTGAAATTTATTTTATATTATTTTATTTTGGGAGACCAAGAGTTTACTTAAAAAATAACTATAAGGAATAAGTGATTTAGATTTGACCATTTGCAGTTTCCACATGGGTATTATTTATAAGTGATTCTAGTGATTTTCAAAGAAATCAAATTAAAATTAAAAAGATTAAACAAAATACAGAAGAAATATAAAAAAAAAGTTACACGTAATTTGTTATGGGGTCTGGAAAGGAAGGGGGTAGGGGGGGAAGGGTCGATCTAGTTGAAACGTATGTGTGTGAATTTATATTAATAAAATAACAAGAAAAAATACTGTATATCTGTATAAAAAGAATGTTAATAGACTGGCGGTAGTATGAGGTGAGTAGGTATCTGAAGTTATAAAGGCTCGGTAAATCGCCGGTGTGACTTTATGGAGTGTGGTGCAGAGTTAAAGATGTCAAATTTTGAGTAGTGCGTGAAGATTTCATCCCGAAACTGTGGTCGTCTCTTTCTGCACATTATTAGAAAATTTACTACCTAAGTAGGTAGTCATAACAACAACAAAAAACCGTCAGCTAAACTTAAATACATCGGAGAGATCCACCAGCAAAAATATGTTATGGGCGTGTTTCTGATGCGAAAGAAGTGAGTAAAAGGCAGATATTTTTTGAGATTTTTATTTTTTGTTCTAGTTAGCGTTATATTTGACAAAAAATTTCGTCAGTCGTGACAAAAAATGGTCGTTTGTCAAAAAACGTCGTGCCACATCGCCAATCTACATTTTTGGGTAAATTAGATTTTGGTTGAAACATGTCGCCTATCGGATGTCTCTTAGATATTTTATCCAAAAGTAAACGTGTATCACAAGTTTAGTGTAAACTCCGATCAGTTTCATCAATTTTTTTTATTTATTTCACCGGAACGGTTTCGCACTCCTACCGACAATATTTGTTTATTTATTTGCAAGAAACAAACAGCTTTTAATGCAAATTTATTTACAAGGAAAGTTTAACAAAAGGTAAGCCATTTAAACAAAACAAAGTTTCTTATGCTAACAGTGGTTAAGTACTAATGTTTTATTAGAAAAAAAACAAAATAAGAAGGAAAGGGTAGAGGAAGAGGAAAATAGGATCGGGACAGGATATGCAACAATATATAGGTATGTATGTAGAGAATGTCATTGGTTCTAATATCACCCTAATCCAGGTAGGAATAATCTAGAAAAAAACGAAATAACTGAAATACGTAATATTTTAATAAATAGATTAAGTAACCCGTGTGTTCATATATTGTGATAGCAGTTTTGACTTCTTGAGATACATTGAAAAATCCTAAATAAAATAAAAGAGGAACCAAAAGCGGATAAATAAAAACAGGATTAAAAACATAATGAATGCGAAATAAGGTGTAGTTTTTACACCTGCGTCTAACTTTTGACTTTAAGTTTATATGGCTGTACGATATTTCACACTAATATGGAGGGATTGGTTTGTTATTTATTTATTACGTCCAAGTATTGTATTATTGACTTCATAATTATTCCGAAGACCGATGCTACCGTTCTTCTCCAGCCGATTCTTGAATTTAACCCGTATTTATTACCCGTAAAAACAGGGATCAGGCTTGGGAACTAAATTACGCAATATTATAAGCATTAAATATATATATATATATGTATTTTACTACATAAAACAAGCAATATGCCCAAAACTTACATACATGAATGTTTACATGGCAATAATAATCAATAAGTACAATAAACAACAACAAACATTATCTCCCAAAAATGATAATAAGAATGAAAAAGAAGTGACAGGTCGAAAACATATTATAAAGTAGGTGTATAAAACTCCTTATTGTCACCTGTGCTGATGGTACACTGTTTTGATACTTAATAAAGGGAATCAAAACATTATCAGTTTGATATTAATGGTAAAACTTTTTTTTTATTATTGATTAATTGTGTCAAAAAATGCCTATTTCATTATTAGAGCAGTAGAGGAGAGAAATATCCCGTATTTGTGGGATAGGCTTTAATATTTAAAAAAAAAGTATTTTATCCTCTTTGTTGATTTTCTTGTTGGTTTGTAAATGATGATTTATGATACGATATTTGGTGTATTAATTGATGCATGTATAATTTGCATGTATGTAAAAATATTTCTTGAACAGAGATTTAACTTCTTGAGCATGTCTTAGGTGAATTGGTTATATCTGATGTATTTGCATCAAAGCATGTCAATAAACCCGGGTTGTATGCAATGAAATAAAAAATGGAAATGAATTGGAATATTATCTTAGTTGTACAGATAAAAAAAAACAGTTAAACTTTTTTGTGGCGTTCAGGTCTCGTAACCTTCGCCTTACCGATTTGTTTTTTTGTGGACTACTCTTGACACGGATGACAGATGAAGGGTGCACGGCTAAAACCTATCTATCGATAGTAATTTATTGATCAGTATAGCAAAATAAACGACGCAATTCTTAATAACTTTAATTGTTTTTAAAAAAAAACTATATAGTGGTGATTTTTTTTTTGAAGTTTCCGTTATTTGTGGTGAAATTCGCGATATTTTAAGTGAAAATTTAGGAAAAAAACGTGTTCTTTTTAGCAAAAGCGGTGGTACTTTGTAACAAAAGTGATGTTATGTTTCATTTTTATTATTTTGCAGCAAAATAAAGACGGTTTGTATTTTGAAGTCGAAAAAATAATGACGCCTTACGCGTTTTCGACGTGATGTTAGCTGCATTCCATTTTATGGCATTCAAGCTTGTTAAAATCATCAAAAAAGTAACATTTAGAACATAAGGTTATTTTTCATACAACAGTTCTATTCAAATCATCCAATAAGGAACTCCATTTTAATTTTTTTTAATCAATAATGACGTTCAAACTGAAATACCAGTACATTTCGTTTTTTTTTCTCTAAAGTTAGTTTTTATGGTTAAAATAATTATCAAAGTTTCAACTTTTGTTTTCAAAACGCTCCAAATTTATGGCCGGTCGGTTTTGATCAGTTTTGAGGTTAGAATGTCAAATGTCAAAACGAGGATAAACTCTACCGCACATAATTTTATATACTATTCATAGTACACAATAACTAAACATTAATAATAAAATTATATACATTTTTAGAAACTTTATCTCAAAGAACAATAATAGTAATGATCATTAACATTATCATAATATCCGTATTGATAATTGGTTTGCTCATGAATACTCTAATTTCTTTCATTAATAATAGTTGTTTATATTGAACAACAATTATAGAGCTTAAAGTCACCCAAATTAAGTTTAAATTTAGCCAAAACTAAAAAAAATACGTATTTAAAATACAAAACAACATTAAAAATAAAAACTTTCATACTATTCCAAAAATAATATATGCGCACGCGACGTCATGTGTTCCAAATGCAATGGTACCCACATCACAAGGTGTTTCGATGAGATTATTTTTTATTGACTTTTAAATAAAGATTTATAAAATCTACGTACATATATAATAAAAGTTATATATTCAGAATCGACATTTGATGATCTATATGAATATATATTTTTAAAGTCATTATATTTTTCAGTGGAGTGCCTTATTATTATTATTGTTATTTTTAAATTCCAGATATTGCATGAAAAATACGAAAATTCACCTTTTGTCGCATAAAATCACGAATTCGATTAAAAATTCGTGTTATCGCAAACCCGAAATTTTGATGTTTCTACTAATTAGTACGTAATCTAATTAAGAGGAACGGCTCCGCGGCCTGTTTCATACAAAACTTAATTTTGGATTTGAGTTCTAAATACTTACCCAAACCAAACCATATTTTTTTTTCATCAAAACGTATAGTAAATATCTAGTACGATTGGAAGTAATTTATTTATTTTTGTTTTACATTATGAAATATGTAATTAAAGGAATTGTTTTTTCCCGATTTTAGAGACATCTTTAATAACTATTTGGGGGCTAACGGTAATTTAAAAAAAAGTTTTACCTTGTCTAATTTGAAAATATAATGAAATATAAAAAAAAAAAAATAAAAATAAGAATAAGCATCAGCTGGACTTTAAATTAAATTAAAAACGACCAATTTACATTGGAAAACAAATTTGGCGTACATAATTTAAAATATTAACCCGAAAAAACCTTTTTTTTAAGGTTTTGTTTTCATATTTTTATTTCCGTAATCATATTTACATATCTATAATAATAATAATAAAAAAAAACAAAAAATAGGATAAACCCGCAAAAAATTTGCGTCTAAAATTAATAATATTGATTTTTTTTCATGGCATGTACTTCATAATTAAAAAAAAAAAAAACGCTTATCATACGTACTAGATATTTACTAAACGTCTAATTTAAAAAATATATATATCATTCAGTTTGGATGGATATTTTGGCTTCAAATCCAAAATTAATTTACGTATGAAACAGGCAGCGCAGCCGTTCCTCTTAACAAACATTCATTGTATCAAATATTTCTAAACCACTGTTTTAAGCAAAACGTCATACTTCGGTACAATAATAATCAAATGGTTAATTGGTTTGGGTAGAGGGCGGTCTGAAAAATTATTAAATAATCTGATTTTTATTTTTATAAACAATAATTATTAATCTAAAACACTCATCCAAATTGAAAAAACCTTCAGAGCAAAGATAAATGTCGCCGGCAGGACTCGAACCCGCACCCTTCTAATGTCCGGTCAGATGCTCTACCGTTGAGCTACGTCGGCTTATCGCAAACCCGCCAAGTTAATCAATATATGCTAGTGTTTCATTCAATAATTAATTGTGCGGGTTCGAGTCCTGCCGGCGACATTTATCTTTGCTCTGAAGGTTTTTTCAATTTGGATGAGTGTTTTAGATTAATAATTATTGTTTATAAAAATAATAATTGTTACCCTTTGCACTATGCACAAAAATCTTGTCTTAAGTTTTAAAGAACTTTAGTTTATCAATTAATAAATCTGATTTTTATTTATTCATACTTCTTATTCATAACACACTTAGTAGATAGATTGAAGAAAAACGGTAATTAAAAAATATTACACCACGCATAACTGGAGCATTTGGTTCCTTAGAACAGGCCATCTGCCTAGCTGGGAACTAATATCGACTTGACAAGACATAATATAACTTCTACATTTTTTAATTATTTTCGATTGTTTAAATATTCTCAATAAGGAACTCCAGTCCATTTTTTTTTAAATCATTAATGAAGTTCAAATTTAATTATCAGCATATTTCGTTTTTTATTTCTAAGGTTGATTTTCAAAGTTGAAATAATTCAGTTTTTCAGATTATCAGTTTTGGGGTTAGAATGCCAAATGTCAAAACAAGGATGAGCTTAACCGTACATAATTTTATGTCCTATTCATAGTAAACCATAACCAAACATAAATAATAAAATGTTCTATTTTTTAAGAAACTTTAACTCAAAGAATAATAATAGTTATTTTTATATACAATAATTATTAGTCTGAAACACTCATCCAAATTGAAAAAACCTTCCGAGCAAAGATAAATGTCGCCGGCAGGACTCGAACCCACACCCTTCTAATATCCGGTCAGATGCTCTACCGTTGAGCTACGTCGGCTTATCGCAAACCCGCCAAGTTAATCAATATATACTAGTGTTTCATTCGATAATTACTATTTTTTATTATATTTCACCTGTAAACAACCAACTTTATTGGTAGAAGGGTGTGGGTTCGAGTCCTGCCGGCGACATTTATCTTTGCTCGGAAGGTTTTTTCAATTTGGATGAGTGTTTCAGACTAATAATTATTGTTTATAAAAATAATTGTTACTCTGCGCTATGCACAAAAATCTTGTCTTAAAAACTTTAGTTTATCAATTAATAAATAATAATAGTATTGAGTATTAATAATATCATAATATCCGTATTGATAATTGGTTTGCTGATGAATACTCTAATTTCTTTCATTAATAATAGTTTTCTGTATTGAACAACAATTATAGAGCTTAAAGTCACCCAAATTAAGTTTAAATTTCGCCAAAACTATAAAAAATATACATATTTATAATACAAAACAAAATCGAAAAACAAAATTTTCTATACTAATCCAAAAACAGACTGCGCACGTGACGTCAGATGTTCCAAATTCAATGGTACCAACATAACGAAGTGTTTCGATGAGACGATTTTTTATTCACTTTTAAATAACGGTTTATAATTTTTACGTATAATTATATATAATATATTCAGAATCGTCGTTCGCTGATCTATATGAATATATATTTTTGACCCCATTATATTTTTCAGCGGAATTCCTTATTGCCACTAGTTATTATACAATATCATATACTTTCTATGATGTTATATGCTATACAAACGTATCTACGTAATGTAAATAATTATGTTCGTTGGAGGTTCGTTCTATCATTTTAGATTTTCTTTAATGCCTGATTTTTTATCTTCCTTCCACAAATTTCACCTAATTAATCTTTTACGCACATTTTTCAGTAACCGATTAATTTTAATGCAATATTTTCTTTAAATCACATCATACACCAGACAAAATATATAATGTTTTACTTTCAATATATTAAATATACGTACATGTACAATTTGCGGCACAATTTCTAGAAAACATAGGTAATTATTTATCGAAGCAAAATATATAAAATAATTTCTGTAATACACATTTTTTTAAAGGATCGCTATTTTTGTTGCTCAATTCACAGAACGAAAATAGATAATCAGCATTTTCCAGTTATTCTGAAATATGATTTCATCAAACACGACACTATTTACCCTTTGATCACTGAAACGCAGAAAAAACATTTAAATCAACGATTGCCTGAAAATGTTAAAATAGTATTTTACTGGCATGGTGTTATATGAAATAATACTGAAAAATGTATGGATAATTTAACGAAGTTACTGTTTTAATATGTCTCGGCATGCAATGTAAAATGTTACACTGTTTCTAAAATTTCAGGATATATTCCTCTACCAATGAGTTTTTTGGTTTACAGACGAACTAATAACTATAAAGTGTTTTTTTAAGAAGTACTTTCAGATATATGACCATATCAACTATCGTAGTTATTTGGGTTCGATTAGCACCTTTTAGCCCTAAGTTATTTAGTCAGGCTTCTAGTCACAATTGGTGTTAGTAATGCAACTCGCTTTCCGAAAAAAAAACGATAAAAAAAACATTATTATGGTATATATATATATATTTAAAAAAAAACTTTTTTTTTTTAATATGTGTTGTTCCAATTTCGTCTGCGTAGGACTGGACCTGAATATATCAGTGATATACTTCGAACCCTGCCTACACTATTTAAAATCAGTAGACATTTCCCTTTTTTTATGTGATACCACACAAGAGTCTCAGCTGCTTCGAACCGTCTGAAGCCTGTGAGACTATAGCATCCGCAATTGGGGTATGTTGTGAGAGGAAGGTGGGGAAGTGCCTCGCTATTCAGATCTGGCCACCAAACACGGAAAAAACCATTTCAAGCAACGTTTCGATTCTGATTGGTGGTCTTTATCCAGGGCGCTACTGACAGTATCTACTACTCTGGAACGTGTCGCAAATATACTACATAATATTTGAAATGAAGAAATGGTGAAATAAAACAATTAAATCAATTAAATTTTAGTTGTGCACCCCAGGATTCGAACCTGCGACCTTCGCATTCGTAGACAAGGAGAGAAACCACTCAACCACGGAGACCATCAAATATATACCTATATAATTATTTTTTTCAAAGTCAATTGAATTTAGAGTACGTAACTAAACTCAAAACTTTAGTTAGCAGTGGCGTGCAGGTCATAAAGGCTGAAAAGTTGTGCCCACCCCAAGAAAAACGAAAAAAACCTTTAAAATGCAAGAAACCTCCGATCGAATTATATGTTTTCATAAATATGTGAATATTTTTTATATCACAATCGTCATCACATACGTTGATAAATTATTTCTGCTTGACAAATTTATACTTTTAGTTGCAACATGTTTTATGGCAGTACATTTAACTTCCTCAATACAGTTTTATTTTGCGGGATACTTAACGTCACGCATCCCTATACTGCTTACACTGAAAGCTGTGGAGTAGTAAGTCTACACTGCTAGTAATTTTTTAACATTTGAAAAATGTTTGTTTTGTAAATAAGTACGGACATTTCACAACATGTTACACCTCAAGAGAAGGTTTTACACTTTTTATAAAATAATAGTTTTTATTTTCCACCACTGGCGCTAGGTTAAAGGCTAACATGAAAAATGCTTGTTTTTCATGATTATTCCCTACTACTGTCTAATACGCCGTATGGTTTCAATTACGTATACAATTTAAATAAAGTTTTTAAAAATTGTGTCAGTTCGATTAGAAAAAACGTTGAAAAACTTCACAACCTCCCCTTGGTCATAAAGCAAGATACGCCACTGGTAGTAGGTACCTATCTGCATTTACGTTTTAATAATGAAATGTTGTTTTAGACGTTGTGAAAATACAGATCTTTAATGTTATTTTTTATCCCACAAATACAAACTCTTTCACCACCTGTGACACCAAACACCATTAAAAACACTTATGCTTTTATAAAATAACGCTTTTCAACGCAATTTTCACAATATTTTTAAAATATAATTTAATTAAAAACTTTAGAAGAAATTTGGAAAAAAATGGCAAAGATATTTACAGTACCCCAAGACTGCGGAAATTTTATAACGCCTATTGCTGGTTCAGAAGACAGATAATAAATATAATTTCGTCGCGGGTCCTCCAGATACGCATCTTGCAACAAAACAACGACGTCCTTCACCATCCATAAAATTATGATTTCTCCGTCAGCGGTCGGCACGTCTCGTCTCCGCGTTGACCGAGCCCTTTCACCCGGCTTATCTGCGTCGATCTGCGTCCCCCGACAGCCGACAGCCCGACACGTACAGTGTACACTCGCGTGGTCCCATTCACCTTGGGCCTCGGATGTCACATGCAAGCGTCTCAACGAGCAAAACACTTAATGACACAGGCACAATCGTAATAGGTGCATCGCAAGAAAATATAACAAGAAACCAGAATAATTTCCGCACAAGACTCGTAACTCGACGACTTCTAAGGATTCCATAACAAAACAGAACGGTGATAAAACAAAACATTAATGAAAAGTCAAGGAAAGTGAAGGAAATAAAAAAAATAAACGCTTCATCTTACCTAAACTATCCTAATTACACATTGTGTAATAATTAATATTTATTTAATATTTATTTATTTAATACTTATTAATTTAATATTTATTTATATATTAAATGTTCATTTATTTAATATTTAATTATTAAATAAGGATTTATTTAATATTTACTTAATTACTATTTATTTATTTGAAACACACATTATTAAAATAAATAAATTAAGAAAGCTTTGACTGCCCAACTGGGAACAAATCCCGTTTGAGGACAGTCAAATTGACAAGTTTAGTTCATATGATGTGCCATTATTTGTAAATAAAAGGGAAAAAAGCTAGTATTGACATAGTTTAGTAATATAATATATCTAGAAAATAGTATAATAATTAAGTATAAGAAGATGTGAATAATATTACAAAAAAACTATTGTGTATACCAGATAACGTTTAATTCGTAAACCAAATTTATTATTGTAATTATTAATTTCTGCAAAGTACTTTCTATATTTTATAATTGTGACAGTTGTTTCGGCGTTTGAGGGCATTATCAAACTGTTTGAAAATGAGTTAGAACCCCGAAACAGCTGTCACAATAATAATAAACTGAAATACTTACAGAACTTAATAATAAGATTATTAAATCAGAATTGCTTTTAATTTTAAACGAATTCACCTAACCTGACATAACCTAACCAAAACTAACCTCACCTATCTTTTTATCGTGTTCTGATTTATCTGGTTTTCAATTTCTAGGGCATTCAATATATTTTGAAATATTTTCGATAGTATTTTCAAGCAGCGGCAATTTTTTGCAATTTGTACAGCGCTAATGCCATTGAAGATGATGCTTTAAAAAATAGATTGTAGTTTATTGACGTTTCAATAGACGATTTTTTTAAATAGCTTCCACGTGGTCTACATATGTAAAATTACTTAAAAATATTTTTTTTAAGGGAAAGACGTATATTCCTGGATTACGAATAACTCAATATTTAAAAAACTTTTTTTTATATGAATACCGCACAAGAGTCCCAACTGGTCCCAACCGTCTGGAGCCAGTGAGACTATGGCATTCCCAATAGGGGAATGTTGTGAGGCTGAAGGTATTGGGGAGGGGAAGGAAAGGGGGAAGAGGAAAGTGGGTAAATACCTGGCTATTCAGATCTGGTCACCAAACACGGCTAAAAGCCATTGCAAGCAACGTTTCATTTCTGAAATGTGGTCTTTCACCAGGGATATACTGAGAGCATCTTCACTGCGATCATATTAAGCGGAAATTTTGCTTGTATCGTGGTGGAGGAATTATCTAGCAGAATAATTGAACCCAAAACGCCACGGTGGTAATCCGATGCATTTGTCCACTCAACCATCAACCGATGTAAAAATAAACTAAATCTAAAGTAAAACAGAAATCTATTTTTTATTTATTTTTTTAATGTGAATTTATCTGACTACCGTAGGGTTCAAGATCGTTGAAATAAATAATTTATATTTTAGATTTATAGCAATAACTTATTGAAGCTCATTAACCTCATTGTACTATATTTAAACCGTTGAAGAAAATATTAACAAATCTCAAATGAAATATGGAGCAAAAAATACAGAAAATAAAAGAGATACGGTCGCATATAATTGAATATGATTTAATAGTTTTAAAATTGAAATATAATATTGATAAAAATGACGGTAAACAATAAGGTGGCATTAATTCTATTGGCTAGGGTGCTTGTTTCCTTATAGACTATGAGGTCCTGGTTTCGAGTCCCAGATGCGACCGTTACCTCTTATTTTTTAGGTCTGTTCTGTTCCATTTATATAATTAACCGTAAATTTCGAGTTTTGAATAACAAGCTCCCGTTAGACAAACTACAAAAAAGTAGTTTATCGGGACTTTTTGCACTGCATTTTTTATTTTATAAAATGTAAATAATAAAATAAAAGAATAATAAAATAATATCTTTATGCACTTGCTAAAATCGCAATCGCAATTTTCTTAATTTTGAATTTCATAGAACATGTTCTTCTTTATTTATTTATTTTTCATTCATCCATTTTCTTATTTATGACAAATAGTATTTGTTCATATAGTGACGTCACGAGGTAAAACCACGTGAACATTCACATAAGAAAAATCTCTTTTGTTGAATTTTTCAAAGCCGAGTGAAAATGCGTACAAGAGGCATGCATTTACTCTTTAAAAACGACATTATAATATATTTACTGTAAAATAATAAGGTTATTAATTTACACCATCTCCATGGAACATTAATTCCTCTATGGCGAGACGAATAATCAAATAAAATCAACATAGTCGTAAAAACACATTAAATCAACATATTATTATAAATCACGTTTCCCACAAACGAGGCCCTGAATTGTTGCGTGTTCCGTCGACCACCACCGCCCGCCGCACTCCGCGGCCGGCTCATCTCGCTGGCTTCTTGGTTCCTTTCACTCGTTACAATTATGCCTTCGTGGTCGAATTGTTAAATGTATTTATTAAGTATTCTATTGGGGACTTTCCTTTCGGAATAAATTGCCGTTTTGTCATCGAATTTAAAATAAAGTGGTCTCCATTTCAGAAGGAACAATCAAATCACAACGCCCGAAGGCAATGACGCCCCAATAACACGATCGAAATAAAGTTGTAAAATTTTAAATTGTTTTCTGTTTTATTCTTGATTATATTAACTCTCTGACTTATCAGTTGAAAGAGAAGAAACCCACATAGTTATGACGTGCTATCATAACATGTCTCTATGTCGGAGACTTGCCTACTCTTTACTCCGTTTGTTTCCGTTGACCCCGAGCATCTGACATTCGAATCTAAATAAAACGCTGATAATTTATCGAGTGTAATGATTGTAATTAATTTCAATCGAAGTGTTATCTAATTGGGTTGTTCACAAAGCGGTTATAGTATCACATATTGCACATTAGACACGTGAACCCGTGTCTCTTTCAAACTGAAACTGTTAAGAATACGGCTCGAAACCACGTGTGCTAAGAGGGACGCAAGCGACGACACTTTAGCGAGGTGGCGCAGTTTGAACTGCAGCTCGCCATTATTCCCCGGACTTATTATTTAATAGCGTTGTTATCGCGGGATGCCCACGCCGACCGCTACAAATTATTAATCCGGCGCTCGTTAGAACGGCGCGGTGCCCACAGGAGAAAGCGCGCTTTTCTTTCCTTTCTACTACGTGGCATTTAAATAATTAACTTACGGCCGGTGGGTGTCTTGAGCGATGTGCAAAACTAAATCAACTTACACATTAAACGCAGGCAGTCGGACGCAGTCGGCCGACCGACGCTAAAACGGAAAACTGCAGCAGTCGTTGCTCCGCGGTTTCTTCGCTACATACGCCAAAGCGCGCGAAACTCCACCGTCCCAAAGCTCACCTCGACACCGCTAGGGGAAGAATACATAGAATCAGTGTCAGCCTTTAAATTTATACACTCAGTGATTTCATTACATACCTGCATCTTAAGTTAATGCAGTTAAATGATTATAGTTTGTGTTGGGATGAACCGCCATTCCGTCTGATGGAGGTGAGATGGTGCCATATTGGATATCAAGCAATCTGGATGAGGAATTTTTACAAATGAGCTACGAAATACCGAGTGTTATGTTAACCAACGACGGGTTGATTTCGACTAACGGGGTTGTAAGTGGCGACTGGACACCCATCAACAGGGTTGCGAATGGGGAATTAATGCACAATAATGTGATAACTAGTGATGAGTTCATACCGAGTAACGTGATAGCAAGTGCTGCGTACATATCAAACAACGCTCTAACGTGTGACCAGTATAATATATCAAATAACGTGTTAGCTTGTGATGGGTACATTCCAAATAACGTTTTGACTAGTGTTCAGTACATACCAAATAACGATTTAGCGATTGATGGGTTCCTATCAAATAACGTCGTAGCAAGTGGCGAGCTGTTGACGAAGAAGGAGATAACGTGTATGGATGAGATCCCATATAGTCGAATAGCAAGTGATGAGATGTTACCAAATAATGGGGCTGTGGATGACGGACCGGGGGCCATGGTGGCTGGGGAGGCTCTACCTAACGTAGCGAGCGATGCGGAACAACAGGGTGACTCGGATGATGATCTGTTGAGGGAGTATGAGGTTGATGTAAGTTTAAAATTTACTGTAAATCACGTGACATACTTTGTAAGCTGGCGAACTTTCAGGTTATTATATACTTTATATTGTATTTACAAAAAATATAAGCGTAGTTTCATGTATGGTCAAATATTTATTTATCAAATTATTAACGGGCGTTTTACATATTTTAACATTTACATGATTTTGTGTACAGAAAGAAAAAAAGGCTTTAAGTCAACAAAAAAAAGAACATCATACATAGTTGGTATATAAGTGTAACATATTTTTATATATATATGTATGTATAATAAAAAAGTGTATAAGTGCATGACACAGCGAAGTTATAAAGGGAAAGCTTTTTAATTTGTGGATAATATAATATTATACGTTTGTATGACATTGTGAAAAGAAAAAAAAAACAGAAATCAACGACCTCAAAACTTCACTGCAAACCATCGATAACCCCGGGCAACGCCGGGTACTTCAGCTAGTATATAATTTTTTTTATTAAAACACGATCTCCACACTACAGGCGAATTTAATGTGTATAGGACATTACATTTTATCCGTGAATATGTGATAATTATTATTTTTTTTAAATTCTTTCAAATCGTCTTAAATTACTGGAGTAGTACATAAAATTTAGTCAATTTTATAAAACATTACCTTTCAAAATAACGATTTAATGCTCGTTTGACTCGATTATGTTAGTTTTGTGGAACAAAAATGCGAGTTAAGGTCTATTTACATATACCAACACCGCGCAGTGCAGAACAGTACAGTACAGACACAGCACAGACGTGAGTACGACTGTCAAATGAACTAACAACTGAGCGTTCGCCACGACATGTTTGAGGACTTTATAATTCTATTCCCATGTTTATTAATACTAGCAGATTAAAACTCGCTATCGTGGGTTTTTGTTGCATTTTTGACATTGCTAACCCCCGCGCTGATAAAACAGAATAGTTTTGAACCCACGTAAAAAGCACAAAGTATATTCATCGTGGTACGAATTGAATTGCAGACTCTTTTCCGTTGAGGAGAAATTACCATTTCTACTGTTCGCGTCTACACAGCGATTAAGATAGCACTCTAGGACATTAATACTGTAAGATTTTATATCCTAAACTATGGAGTTTTTCAATCAATTCAATCAATTTATTGTTATCCATCTTCTCGGTTGTAGAAATATCTGCGTTTAATGATGCCAACTGACGAAGATGGCGGTGCTAAGGGTGTGTTAATACTAACTGCGCAGGCGCAGATGTGACAGGCAGCCCACCAGCACGTCTAAATATTCTAGCTGACAATCTCGGCCGATGCTGGCCCGTGCATGCGCGGATACGTTACGCTTACGAACGCTGTGTTCATAGTTAACATGGGCAACTAATATGTCGTGTCAGTACTGTAATGTTCAGCACTGCCCGGTGCTGGTCGATGTGAAAAGACCTTAACCAAAAAAAATCTGATTTAGTTAACATTCTACTTCTGAAAGTTGAATAACGATTATTTTTATATCACGAGGGGTTCAATTGTCTTCTCCGGCTGCAGAAAGTGACGATATTGAATCAGAGCCAGGAACAGTCAGTGTTGCGCTGTGTTTACCTAGATGATGGGTTTCACGGCTCGCACGCAGTATTTACATGCCCAGCGAATCCAGTCATTTTCACACGCCGAGCGGCCGGTACGGGCGAACCGATACACCTGCGGATCCCGCAAAATACCATTTTATACATTCCGCTTTGTAAACAAAAAGTTGTATGTCCAGAGTGACCGCCATTACGGATCGCGGGGATGGCGTGTAAGAAGTTCACGGTGCCTAAAAACTTGGCCGTTATCTTCTGGTCTGGGATAGGCAAAGAAAAACGTAATAACGTTCCTAAACTAATCAGAAATCTATTTTTTTTAAGTCAATGAATATCGATAGGTTCTAGTTCCATAGTAATCCTTAGCATCAGTTGTTTGAATCCCCCGGCGGCTGTCGAAAATTTGATCAAACGCTGAAACGCTCGGAGAATTCGTGGTTAACGGTTACCGTTCAAATATCAAAAATCAACATAACGAAGGTTTGAACAGCTGGGATTAAGGGTTTTTTTTTATGAGAAAGCAATTCTGAATGTAAAGTGAATAGGTGATATTCATTACACTTTAATAATTTTCAGATTCACAGAAAGCTTTGTGTTCGAAGAAAAGCTTGTTATTTCTCTCACGTATTTAGAATTAATTTCTCTCATAGGTTCGCGTGGTGTCTACAATTATCAACGCTGGACGGTCGGCAGAATTTCGTTATTAAAATATAATACAAATTCCCGTTCATAAATTAAAATGCTATGCCGGGTTCGCGCCAAGAGCGGAATTCTTACCAGACCGGTTTTCAGATATTTTTGTTTTAATATTGCATTATTTCCAACGAAAGCATTGTTAAGCACTGTGAGAGAGAAGAACCCAGTGTGGAAATCATAAATATGTTAATTTGTCGCTGTGCAGAGTCCAGATAGACACACGGGGCCTGGGCCTGGGAACTGCTCGGGACTGTCGACTTCTCGATACTCCTGTCAAACATCTCGTGTCTGATGAGTCGATAGGCGATAGGCGATAGGCGATACCACGCCATGCATAACATTATAACCACCACAAATTAATTAGTGGAGAACAACAAATGGACAAGGTGATGAAAGGATCGCTGTTGTATATATTATAAAGGTATATCTCAGTGATGTGTCACGTACATCGTACGGAATATAAATAAAAGGGTACATATATATTACAGGGCGTATTAATGAATCAGTTTTTTTCGGTTTTGAAGGCTTTTTCTAAGGTATACAATATTTTTTAGTTTTTTTGTCGTGTTATTAAAACCGCATCAATTTTTTTAATATATTATGTCGGTCAAATTTATATAAATAATAGAATGTTCCGGGTTGGTTTGTTTTGTATACAAATCTACAGTTTTATTCGGAGCTTGATAAAAATTTGCACACTTGATTTTTGAAGTAAGTCACTGTCGAAATTTCGAAAAACCACCCCGTCTTCCTTTCCTATCCCTTAAAGCGGAATTTTGGTGTTTTCTTGATGAAATTTTGCACACCTGACATTCAAAATAAGATAAAAATTACTGGAAAGGGGCAGAAATAGGGGCAGGGATAACAAATAATAACCTCAAAAATTCACTTTTAATCATTCCCCCGGCAAACGCCAGGTACTTTAGATCGTTTTTTATATATCAGAAAAGTATTCTCCATTGACGTTTGAACAGACATTAACGTTTAAAAATAGGATCGTTTGCTTAAAAAACAGCTGTTAGTGAATTATCAAAAGAGGTACCTGAGTAGTAAGTCGACAAATATTTTTTAAACACGGACAAAAAATAATACCAATAATATCAATCTAGTATCATTTGGGAACAACATAAGTTTGTAATTTTGTTAAACACGGTGGGAAAGCTATGAAGAGAAGATCGTCAAATTCAGTGATATTTTTAATATCGGGACGTCAAGAGCCTAAAAAATATCTATCTGCCTAAATTATTACGAAAAAAATATATTAATATTTTTTGTAGAACGGTCTGCATCCAAAAATACACACTTTGTAGTCTGCTAACGCAAGAAATATGACGAATGATTTATCGTTAAATCCTATACGGTAGTTATGAAAATGTGTAATGTTTCAAAAGACAAAAATCCTCAAACTGTAACCTCTTAAATTCTATATGAAACACGAACTGGATTTTCAGGTAAAACATTAAAAATTTGTTTCACAGTTTCTTAAACCCCAACTGTTTCTAGACATTTTGATGTGTTCAGGGTCATTTTTGAGAGCTGGTCCTTAAGAGGAATGGCTGCGCTGCCTGTTTCATACACAACTTAATTTTGGATTTGAGGCCAAAATACCCATCCAAACTGAATGATAGATTTAAAAAAAAAAAATGTTTAGTAAATATATAGTACGAAAGAGAAGTATTTTTGTTTTAAATTATGAAGTATACGCCAGGATTTTTTTTTCATTATTTTAAAGGCAACTTAGAAAATTATATGCGTGTTAAATTATCGTATTTCCCATTTAAATATGATTACGCAAATAAAAAATATAAAAACAAAACATTTAAAAAAAAATGTTTTTCGGGTTAATATTTTAAATTATATACGGCAAAATTTGTGATCCAAGGTAAATTGGCCGTTTTTAATTTAATTTAAAGTCGACCATAATGTTTATTTTAGTATATTTTTAAAAATTTTATATTTCATTATATTTTCAAAGCGGAAAGGGTTTTTTTTTAAACCACCGTTGTCCCCCAAATAATTGTTAAGGGAGCCTCTAAAATCGCAAAAAATCAATTCCCTTAATGGCCCATATTTCATAATGTAAAACAAAAAATAATAAATTACTTCTCATCCGTACTAGATATTTACTACACTTTTTGACGAGCGAAAAAGATCATTAGGTTTAGTTGAGTATTTTGGCCTAAAATCCAAACTTAAGTTTTGCATGAAACAGGCCGCGCAGCCGTTCCTCCTAAAAGGAAAAATCTTTTTGTTAAATTTTTTCAAAGCCAATTTAAAAAGCACTCATGTAACACAATTTGTAAATGTAACATATTTTCCCCTCCTGTGTCACGTACAACGTACAAGACATTTACGTATAATTATAAAACGTTCTCACACGGTGTAATGCGTTTTAAATGGTTTCTCGTAAACACAATGAGCGGTAAATAAAAACTATGCTTTGCAAAATTTAAAAATAAACATTGTCTACTTTGCTTCCTCATTAGTAACATTAATTACGATAAGACAAGTTTTTTTTTATCATCACCCACTGATGTTACTAAATCATATAGGATCATGGTAATTATTTATTAACTAGTTAATCAGTAAAAAACTCACTCATTAGAACTTTTTCTAAAGCGTGAAAAAATAGAAAAGATTGTATTTACGCAAATATAATCTTTGACTTTATAAATATGTATTATTTAGGTAGCCTACCGGTCAGTGGCTGAGTTGATAAATGTCTTGGTTTTTTCAGATATTGTTAGATTATTCGTAATCCTGGAATGTTTGTCTTACTTTTTAACCCTTCCCTTACAGTGCTAGAAAATCCCTTGAGCTTCGGTTCTGAATACTCAATGTAGGTATAAATAAATTCTTGTAACTTTTAGGTTGAATTAAAATGTTTTGTTTGGAAGTTTTAATTTACCATGTACTTTTGCTATTTTTGGATTAATAAATTCGCTACCGGTTTCGACACAACCGTGCCATTGACGAGCGTTCTTAAAACTAACTTAAATTAGACAAGTACAGAAATTAGGTGAGGGTAGAGGGAGTGGTGATTTGGAGGGGGGGGTGGGCGGTGGGAGGAGTCAAAGTTAATAGGAAACATGGTTAGTAAAGGTGATTGGAAATGTATAGAAATTGCTATATAGTGAATGCCGAAAAAATACAATGAATTAAAATGAATAATTAATATTCACTAATGAAATAAAACAACCAATTTGTCTAAAACCGCGAAATTTATTTATTTTTTATAAATATCGACCGGTTTCGCTTAACATAAGCGAAATTTATTGAAATATGATTGTTTTTGTGATGTTTCGCCCGACATGCTAGAGATGTATCTGTCTTGTGGCGGACAAAGTTTACATAAGGATAAAATGTAATAATTATTATCCGTAAAATAAATAAATAAAATAATAAAATTAATAATTTTAAGATTGTGAAGAATTTAAGAAAAGTTTGAGTAATTAAAAATTTTAAGAAGAGAATTAAAATAATTGCAAGATTTAAAATAAATTAAGGTAATTAAAAACAATCAAATATTAGAAAAACTTAAATAATGAATTAAAATAGATTCATATTTAATAGATTAGCAGTAATTTAAAGATTTTGAAAGACTTAAGAAAATTAAAATAGTAAAAAAAATGCACTGAATGAATTTGTACGTCCGTCACTCCTGGACACACTGATTCCAATATAAATAATAATCCTGGATTCCAATCGACCCCACATGCCTTTTTCCTTTCCAGAACTTTCCCTCCTTCCTTTACTTAAAAATACTCTCCACGCAGCATCCTCAAATACATCCTGTATGGAGTTAATGTAAAATAACCAGGCATTATAGGTTCATTTCTGAGCAAGTCTTCTAACATTACGATCACACATGCGATTTAAATGGGTGGATTCATACGATTTTACCTGTTTTCACAAACGCGAGTATAAATTGGATAGACAAGAGTGAGTAGACACTCTTCAAGCGCAGATCCTTGATATTGACGAAGGTCACCGTCAGCATCACCGGCTTTACGACACATAATTCAAATTGTCATATATTACAGGTCAAAATCTCGGGGCGCCCATAAACCCCGGTAATAAAAATTAAGAAAGTGACCAATCTTCAAATAGCTGAATCGGCAGTTAAACGTTATGACATTAATAATGCCGGCGATGTAATGTGACCGGCTGATGGTTAATGGCTGACGGCCGATGGCTTTTGTGTCGGGGAGGAGAACGTATAGGCTGCTTAATGAACCAACTTCACAGGAACACGTCAATTTGGTCGGCGAGGATTTGCGATTGTTTTCGTCTGAGACACCGACTACAGAATGAATAGACTTGTCCTAGCGTACCACTATGGCGGCTGGAAGCAAAGGTCACGTGACACCCATTTTAGCGCCAGCCTATTTCAAAGTCGTCCACGTTTGTTTCGCGTGATTTTCACTGCGGTGAACAAATTATAAAACGTTTATGAAAGGGTCACACTAAATACTCTAACAAAGTATTCGGTTTTTGTAAACAAGCCGAACCTGTTTACTTATTTGATCTTTTACTTAAATTGGCGGCACGCCTAGTTCGCCAATCGATACTTTTATTTTTGTCCCCCCCCCTACATATCTATACTATAAAACAGACAATCAATTTGTTTCATTCACTAAAAAAACTTACAGCAGTGAACTCTGGCGTATCTAAGTAACGCCTTTTCCATCAGGAGTTACGGAGCTTTAAAATATAAATTAAATTGTCAAACAGACAAGATGACGTAATGTACCTTTCATATTTTAGTTGCTCAATAAACTCTGCTCGTTTGGCGTAATCTCACGTTTTGATAACTTTTAGCGGCCCACAATAAATTCAGTTCTGATACCATTTCTGATTTGTGGACGTGAGGCAAAATACTGGCAGAGGAAGTACCAAAGTAGACAAAATGCAGAAGAAATGAGATCCATGTCAAACCATTTATGATGAACTGGATGCAAATTAAAGGAATATAAAGAAAATATAAGATATGCAAGTGGATTGAAGAATAAGTCAGGATCCCTTGGATCACTTGGATCGATAAAGTAAAACATTTGTTTTAAGAACCCGGGATTACAAAAAGTGAGAGAAATTATGGATCAACGTTGTTAAAGCATGGATTCGATGCTAAGACAGAGTTCTATGACATTTCATACTATCTGACCAACCCTGCAGAGAAAAGCTTGATGTTCAGTTAAGGGTAAACGAAACATGATACGCGTTCACAAATAACGCTAATTTAAATATTTTAGAAAAAAAAAACACCTTTAACACGTAATGATTTTAAATATTGGAATGAATTGTTTGTTGGCGGACATACAAACTGAATTTTAAATGGAAAAAATGTTACTGTAGATTTAGCTCAAGTCCATCAAAAAACAATATTTTTGTTAAACGAACATATACATTATTTTTATAACTTTCTTGAACGACTAGGACCTACCAACAAACTATTCATCTCGATATTTAAAAATATTATTTTATTTTTTATTTATATTATTATAAAATATTTGAAATGGCGCCATCTGTGAGCGCGTATTACGTTTCTTTTAAGGTTAACTATGTAGTGTTTAGCCGATACGACTGTGAAATGTTCGCAGTTGTAAGAACGCAGAATAGGTGAAATTTCAATCCAAACGACCTTAAAATCCAGCGTTCACACATGATGTTTATCTGTGCGAAGTTACCGCACCGCCGTCCGTTGATAAGTGGTGGCAAGTCGTGCAGGGAGCTGTGAAATATTCGGCATGACCACTGACCGGCAACACGAGCGTGATCAGATGGACGGGGCCTTATCGCCGGGCAGGCGGAAGTTCCAAGGCGGCAATCACAGCGGCTGTATCTACCCCTTCTGGCGGACGTTATCTCATGAACCCGTAACCACGAGGCCGATACCGTGACAGCTCCACTACATGCTCCAATCTCCTAGAATAACACTTGTGCGGGGCAGGTCTAGCGTGTGGAGACGATGTGTACATAATATTTACGTTTTATTTTATTTGTAATGTACACAGCAGACAGAGGATTAATAGAAAAAAATACACAGAAAAAAAAATATCAACCCTCCAATAATGGTGCATAAAAACATGGACAAAAAGTTGCATTTACATACATCAACTAAAAGTAACAAGCGAAAACAATAAATGAAATAAAAATTACTTCCAGAAAAATATAATGAAAGTAAAATCATGGTGTGTTACCACTGAAACCCAAAATTCTAACTAACCCATAGTTTAAGAATTAAATGTACCAGTCTAAAAATAGCCGTCACAGGCTGAAACCGGTCACGGTCAAAAATAAAAGTGGAATAGAGTTTAAAAAAGTGTCTTTTATTTAATCATTATAATGAATACCATGTATTAACAGTCGCCAAAATAGAAATATTAAAAAGTACAGACATAAACTTTTCTATACTTGACATTATTATTTTTTAGTATTCCGTATATTCCCGATGAGGAAAGCATCGAAGCCCTAACCGAGGAATGGAAAAGGGACAAACATGTGGCCGTAAACAATTTACTAAAGTTGCTTTTTGTACTTGCTGAAAATATATTTAAAATGTTTTTTTTGTACCATTCTTTACATCTCTTTATACTTGATTATTACATTTTTTTTTAGATTTGTAATATTGCCATACTGTGTCAATACTAGCTTTTTTCCATTATCTTTTGTATAATGGCACTTAATATGAGCTAAACTTGTCAATTTGAATGCCCTAAAACGGGATTTGATCCCAGTTGGGCAGTCAAAGCTTTCTTAGATTTTATTGTTTAATAATGTGTGTTTCTAATAAAAAAAAAATTAATAACGATTTAATGTGCCATTTTTGATTTACCGCCAAAACGACATGTTCATGAATATGGCGTTGCTGACGTCACGCCGACCAACGTCGGTGATAGCTGTCTTACCAATCAGTGGCGTTATCTACATCATAATGACATTTTAGTCATTTGGAATCATTTCGGAATGTGCAGTTTTAGATCGTTTTTAAAACCAATAATTATCAATGTAAAAATTAAAATGACTTATTTTTAGTGCGATTATCGGAATCAAAGAAATACATTTTAAATCTTCTATATATTTTTAACGGTTCTTGAAAATTCCCTATTAGCAGACTTATCACAAAATTGCTGGTATCGGCTAATTCAAATCATACATGCGTTCCCTCCGTATAAATCTGTAAGTGGTGTAATCAAAATATAAATTCACCAACACAATAGTTACAGAAAATCTAAAATTATACGTTTTTCAGGAATCTCTTGGTTGGTTGGTCCATCCATGGCTAAAATAAAGTTGTCACAGTTATATCGAACGAATAAGGATCGAAATCTTCGTTAGATGACATGCTTTTCGCAAAACTATCATTTAGGGCTGATTAAGGTTGTTCACGCCAGGAAGCCCGCGATCTGGCCCAAGGTTGTAAGTCTTGGACTTTATGGATGGATTGAATGAATCGAAAAAGTTGACGTAAACGGATTATTATTACTCGAACTAGATATAAACAACATCGCTGTTAACGCAGAGTATATTTCTGTTGATTAATTCGTTAATGTTCAAACTAGGTTTGAATATTTTTACAGTAAGTTAGTGAAGGCTTTTATTTACTAAGAATTTCGTGAGAAATGAAGTAAAAATAATGCAGTCGCGATAAGTTATTTCGTTGCATTCACACAGAGTAAATTATAACATAAAGGTGCAATCACATACTGAATTGACCTAAAAATGATAAAATTACCCTGAAAAATGCTAATAATCAAAGTGAAATGATTTTACTACGACACTGAGCCAAAGTCATTCATGTATACCCCACATACAATTCTGTGTATTTTGTAAAACAAGTGTATTGTAAATATGTCATTTCTAGGGAGAACAGTGTGAAACTTTTATTCGTTCATGTAAACCAAAATACAACATGTTTCACACGTTTGGTAGGTTTTTGGCCCTTTGACTGTAAAAAGAGATATCATGGTTAAATCGAACAAAAGAGGATACTAATCACAACGAATTGACATTCGATAAGAATATCACCAGAGACAATAATGTTCGCACGACCAATGTATAGTATATATCACGTGAAAGATAATCGGAACATTTCGACGGATCGACGGAGACACCAATGTTAATACTCAATATCTTCTTTGAACTATTAATAATTATAAGTTACTAAATTTACACGACTAATTAATATTTTCGTGCTATTATACAACAATGTTTTAAGTTGTGATCTAATTATTTAAGCGAAAATCCCTCAGTGTTCCGCTTTGAGCTACTCCTTTTTAGAGACGAATCTACTTGTTTTGTAAAATTAATCTATGTTGAAAATAGCACGTATGAGATATAAGCACACTTGTAGCGTTGTTAAGAGACCGGTCAATAGAGACATTAACATGGAATGTGCATAATATTGGTGTATTTTTATTGCACGTGACTCAGTGGCGACCGGTTCACTTGGAGGTTACTCTGAGGAGAAGAATAACAGATAAGATGGTGAAAAAGCGGAGAAATGCCCGCACGGCTACTGCTCTTAGCTCTCGGCTCGAGTCGCTCGGTGTCGATAGGCGCATTGTTATCAAAAGCGGGATGCTCAAACATTTATCTATATTTCATCATGAATGTAATACTGCTACTAATATTCTACTGAGCACCGGTGTTGAGCCAATATTTAGCCTCAACATTGCTCAAATTCACATCTTCTTCCCAAAGTAATTCTTCATCAAATTTACGATTACGTTAGGGAATCGATTTTGCTGGATCAAGTTTATATAAAGTTATAAAAAGTGTCTACAGAGTCAAAAAATGTCAGCGAAATGTCGAACATCGTCCGGTTCGCGATCCAAATACAGAATGACAATGATTTATTTAACCGTTTTCGAATATCAAAGATACGTTTTTTTATAGAGAAGAGAACCGAACTTATTTTACTTATTATAAGCTACGTTTTGGATTTTTTTTTTCACAGGGGAGAATCGTCAAATTTCAGATATACGACACGAATAATGTACTTTCACGGCATTAACAACAGCCAAGTTAACACTTTATTTTGTACATATTTTGAACACATGCTTTCGTAAAATATAAAATGTTGGTTTATGTGTTACAGAATTTTAAACAAATGATGTGTATTCATAATAAATACAATATTAACTATATTTCACAATATATATATTTTTTTTATATCATTTTATTGTCCAAGGAAGCAGGTAGAATGATCAATAATAAAAAAAAATTAAAAAGTTGGAAACAGAGGAAGAGAGCTTTGCTCAACACTTGACTGATCGATGCCTCAGATTGATCAATCGAAAAGTTGGAAAGTACGGCCGTTAGATACATAAACGTAGTTTGACCCGAGAACTTGATTCTCTCTTTGAAGTTCCTCATGGGAATTCAACTGATATATTCATTGTAATTTCTACTTCTTTCATGAATGCACGGTTATTTATTTATTTAAATGAATATTTCGATGCTTTATTTTTAAGGGTTTAAGACAATTTTTGACACTTTTCAAGTGGGTATTTCAAAACAGCATAATCCACTGATGGGTGAACCCCAATCTCAACAGATTTTTTTTCAGTAGTTGATTTGCTCTATTATTTTTTAAAATTTTTATCTCTACTGAATTTTTTGTTAACTTATACCTGTAATACCCAGCACGCAAATGTAATCCCAGGATCTCCCCGGCGATAGGATGAGATCATTATTCAAAATCGAAATTTTGCTTGAAATGGCATTAGCCATATTTAGTGACCACTTCTGAATAGCCAGGTACTTCGTAACCTCTCTTTTCCACCATCTTCTTCCTGTTCTCACTCTCTTCAACTTCAAAACATACCGAATATGGAATACTACCGTATCACTGATTCCCGGAAGTGTGGTAATCACATAAAAAAATCTCTTAGTCAGTTTCTGATGGTTCCGATGTTTTCTGTCTGTTGCAGCAGTGCGAGCGCGTCGCTGGCGACAACAACAACCAGGCGGCGCGCGCGTGCGGGGGCTGCGAGCCGCGAGAGCACCTGGAGCCTTGCGCGGGCTGCCCCACGTGCGGCCCGCAGGACCCGGAGGACGACTGCAATGGGTGTCCACGTAACCTGGACGCGTGCGCTAACTGCGGCCGGGAACCGTGCGCGGGCTGCAGGCCCCGGAACGAGTGCACCGGTTGCGGCAACGAGCCGTGCGAAGGCTGCGGCCCGCGCGGGCCCGACTCGGCGCCGGAGCACTGCGCGGGCTGTGGCCGCCGCATAAGGGACCGCTTCTTCCTGCAGGCCGTGGAGCGGCGCTGGCATGCGCCCTGCCTGCGCTGCTGCGAGTGCCACCTGCAGCTGGACTCCGAGCTCACGTGCTTCGCCAGGGACGGGAACATCTTCTGCAAGAAGGACTATTACAGGTGAGTTTCCTCAGAAACCTTTCTTATACAATATTTTGTTGGATACGAATAACGACCAAAAGTTATATATACTCGTACACCGTTCTCTGGTTTCCCTTCAATAATGATTGTTAATAATTATTTTATTCCAAAAATTAGTAAATGAAAAAAAAAATTACAATCGTTCTACATCAATAAATTGTTTCTCTTCGACGATTACATTATTTTTTGTTGCAACTTACCTTTCGCCATACATTTGACTTCCTCAATCTAATTTTTTTGAGGGATACATAATGCAAAGCCATGCATCCGCACACTGGTTGCAATAAAACTGTGAAACATACCGCTTTCATTGGTAGTAATTTTTGTACTGGCTAGTACTTGAACTTGAAAAACTATACCAGCTACACTCCGGGTTCCGGAATGTATAGCTGAGTAGTGACCCTTTTGTCAATTACTAAAACTATATAATATGTTAAAAAAAATAAAATAAAGACTTATTGACAAATATGTAAATTCTTCAATAAAAGTGTAATTATTTTGTGGTGTAATTATTAATAAAATTAATATGAAATACTTTATTTACACAACTGCATAATATATAAATATCAACATGTTTCGGAAGGCGTTCTATATCGTTAATCATAATATGCTGATTAGAAAATTCAATAACATAGGAATTAAAAATAACAGTCATTCTTTATTAAAAAAAAATTATCTACTTCATCGTCGACAATGTGCAAAAATTGGCGCTAATAATTAATAAACAAGAATCTGTGAAGTATGGGGTTCCTCAAGGAACAGTTATCGGACCGTTTTTGTTCCTGGTTTACATTAATGATCTATGTAACATGAAAATACTGGGAAAACTCATTTGCTGATGATACTGCAGAGTACATGGTAAATCCTGGAACGAAGTCACTGAAAATGCCAATAAATGCACCTCCATTATCAAAGAATGGCTCAACCAAAACCTTTGAACTCATTAACGCTTCCCTCATCAGGATATATATGTATACTCTATAAGTAGTGTAAATAAATTTTAAAAAATTATAATGTTTTTATTATTACTAATTTTAATTAAACGACAAAATAAAACGCCAGGATCCCCACCTGTAGAAATATACTTAACTATGATAAATTATAAATCTATTCTCGTGTCCTTATTTCCTACTCCAAGTTACTCATATCTATTAATATCACTCAATTCTCGTCAAAAATAACACGTTTCATGACCATAGCGGGAAAATGGAATGCGATACCATTCACAAATCGCTGAGTCGCTTCTCTATCCATATCAGTAGCAGCACATGCTTACAATAACTGAACTAGCTACTGCTGATATTGAACTTGTTGCTCGTGCTTATTAGGTACGGGAACACCCACTAGTTCTCTAATGGTAATATGAACTGATGGGCATTTGAGTGGCAAATCTAAATAAAATACTTCATTTTGTTGGAATGAAGCAAACATCTGATATTTAATCATTGATGCCAATATTAACAAATTCAAACGAAATATGAAAAAGAAAAATACACATAAAATAAAAAGTAACGGTCGCATTTGGGAATCGAACCGAGGTTCATTATTTATAGGGAGCAAATGAGGATTTGGAAGCCACCCTTGACTCTGTGTAGAAACGGGCGGTCCGTTTGATAGATTCGCCTATCTTAACAAGCGGATTGCAACCTTTGGAGCACAGACGTCAGGTGGGAATGCTTTCCTTGTTTTATCGGTATTTTAATGGAAGATTCTCTGAGGAAATAGCGTCATTGATCCTTTCGGCACTGGTGCATAGGAATCGGGAAACAAGCCAAACGTGCGCCTAACATTTGCACACCGTTGACATTTGTCACATGAGAACTGATGGCTTCTACGACTCGTTCTGTGTTCAACAGCTCGGCTGGTGAATGATTCTTTCTCCTACAACATGGGTCTTTCACTCCTTCCTAACCTTTAAAAGACCCTTCAAACAGCATCCCAAAAGATGATATAGGCCTCGAGGGACTCCAGTGTGGAGTTAAACTATAAAAAAAGACCAATCAATTTACTAATTATCAATAATAACTTCATTTAATTCCCACATTTTTATGATGATTACAAGGTTCTACCGGAAAATAATTTTAATCTTTTTTATTTTTTTTTAAATATTGTAACGTAAATACTGACCCCGCTTATAAAGGCATCACTTGTATTGTCTACGGAAGAGATTCGAAGAAATATCTATGGGAGACATCCGACGGAAGGAAGGGAGAGCGAAGACAAAATGGCCTCAGACGTGATTTGACACGGCGGACAGTGCCGGTAGTTTTGGGAGGAGAGCGAAGACAAGATGGCCTCAGACGTGACTTGACACGGCGGAAAAATTTCAAGTCCCTGGCTTGAGTTAACAAATCTCGATATTCTGGACAGTGGAGAATGATACCCATCATTATTATTTATTGAGGAAAAGCAATTCATTGTTTCTGAGTCTACGACAAGGAATGTTGAACTAGATGAGTTGCAACAAAGAAAGTGAGGCAATAATACATTTAATTATATTAAAAATGCTAATAAGATCAAAGTCTTTCCTACGCTTTTCTAATGTAGAAATGTTTATGGTTTGTTCAATTTCAACATATGAGTAATCGCCTCTTTCTCGCCCTAATCTCCATGCAATTCCACGTAAGGAGCGATGTTGTACTGATTCAATATGATGAATATGAAAATCATAGAAAGGGGACATAGACATGAACAGCATAGGAGGAGGGGTACCCAAACTGTCGATCAAGAGAGGTATCAAAGTCGATCGCAATCATTATTTCGTATTTATCATTAGGTATTTTTAAATAGTTTCTAAAAATGAAAAAAAAAATTAATAGAGTATTAATAACAAATGTTAAAATTTCATAATTTCACATATATAATGGGTTCATGCTTTAATTTACCTCTAAATAACCGAATTAAGAGGAACGGCTGCACTGCCATTATCATACATAACTTAATTTTGGATTTGAGGCCAAAATACCCATCCAAACAGAATGACATATTTTTTTAAACTAAAGGTTTGGTAAATATCTAGTACATGTGACAAGTATTTTATTTTAAATTATGAAGCATATGCTACAAAAAAAAATTAGAGGCAACATAGAAAATTATTTACGGGATTATCGTATTTTTTTAAAATTATTATTTCTATGTAAATAGGATTACGTAAATAAAAATATGAAAACAAAACATTTAAAAAAAATCTTTTTTAGGGTCAATATTTTAAATTATGTTCGGAAAAATAGTGTTCCAGCGTAAATCGGTCGTTTTTAATTTAATTTATAGTCTACCGTAATGCTTATTTTAATATTAAAAAAAATAGAAAAATTATATTTTCAAGCCGGACGGGGTAAAACTTTTTTTTTACATCAACGTTAACCCCCAAATAATTGTTAAGGGTGTCTCTAAAATCGCGAGAAATCAATTCCTTTATTGGCCTATTTTTCATAATGTAAAAAAAATACTTCTCATACATACTAAACATTTAATAAAAAATTAAAAAATGTCATGTTTAGCTTAGTATTTTGAACTCAATTCCAAAATTTAGTTTTGCATGAAACATGCAGTTCCTCTTAATTAGTTAGACCTTGGACCCAGAAAACTTTTCGCTCGCAGGGCCATTTTTTTTTTTTTTACATTAATACCGCATAAGAGTCTCAACTGCTCCGAACCATCTGAAGCCAGTGAGACTGTGGCATCCCCAATTGGGGAATGTTATGAGGCTAAAGGTATTGGGGAGGGGAAGGAGAAGGGGAAGAGTAAGATGGGGAAATACCTAGCTATTCAGATCTGGTCACCAAACACGGCTAAAAGCCATTTCAAGCAACGTCTCAATTCTAAATGGTGGTTTTTCACCAGGGCGATACTGAGAGTATCTTCCCTCTGGAACGTGCGCAAATATACTATATATTATTTTTTTATTAATTAATTGTGAAACAGCCCAAATTAATTCAATAAAATTTACTTGCGCACGCCCGGATTTTAACCCGCGACCTTCGGATTCGTAGTCGAGAGTCCTACCCCTCGACCATGGAGGCCGTCAAATGATTGTAAACATCAATAATAATAATAAATGTAATTTCTTTAAAGGATTGGTTTTCCCTTTGTGGTGCCATTATTATTAAATGAATTATTAAATTAAATATTGTTTTTAATCATGGTAGAAAATAATATGAACATAACCCAAATGAAATATTAAAACGAAAAAAAAAAAGAATTTCATTCGCATCTAAATATTGAAATGAAGTTTTTAATATTAATATTACAATGATTAAATATTAAAATGCGGTTTTTAAATCTCAATAAAAATAAATAATCATTAAAAACTGAACATACTTTATATTCACAATTGCTTTCTTCGTCAGGAGTAATACTAAAAATATATTACTTGCTAAAAATATCTACTATGCTCCTGATGAAGAAAGCATCGCTTTCAATACATGTAGATATATTTATATTAATGAAGCAGTGGATATAAAGTATATTATTTAATTCATTTATTTAATAATAATAAATGATTAAACATTTACTGATTTAATTTAACTTTTTTATCTATATATTTTTCATTTTTACTGTTCCCTACCTTCTACGCTGGCTTGGGCCTTGTTATTAATAATAATAATAATAATAATAATAATAATAATAATAATAATAAAAAAATAAATAAAATAAATAAAAATAGTAATAATAATAATAATAAAATAAATAAAAATAGTAATAATAATAATAATAATAATAATAGTGATAATAATAATAATAATAATAATAATAGTGATAATAATAATAATAATAATAATAATAATAATAATACTAATAATAATAATAATAATAATAATAATAACAATAATAATAATAATAATAATAATAATAATAATAATAATAATAATAATAATAATAATAATAATAATAATAATAATAATAATAATAATGTTTTATTTCAGCAGAACAAAGCGGTGAGTGCAATACTCTGTCTGCCATATAAAAAGAATACATTTTCAGAATAAAAAATTACACGCTGTAGAAATATAATATAAAAACATAAATAAAAATTAAATTAAATTAAAATAACATATTTAACACTTACGCTACATTGGCCTGAGGGAAATTCTCCATCTACGATATAGGGGCGCGCTCTGCCACTGGGCGACGGCCTGGACAAGAGTGTTTTCCGATCTCCGGTAGCGCTGACTCGTCCCGGCTATTCTGTGGAGCATCAAAGCAGCGAACCCATGCACCCTTCCCTCTGCGAACATCTGCGAGGCGCTGCATCTCCAAGGGAGGCCGAACAGCGCCCTGTAAGCGTGGTTATATTGCACTCGGAGTGTGTCCATGACGCCTTGTGTATATCTTGTCCATTGCAAGTAGTCCATTTCGTTTCGTGGTAAAGTCAAATAAAATATATTTTTTTCTGAACACGATGACAACATACGTGTAGCACGCTTTACATTATGTATTATTAAAAATATCCCATCTTTCGCCATTTACTTATTGAAGTGTGTAAATTGGTAGTGAGCAGTAGATCGCTTGGCTCTTAATAATTTGAAAGTCGATATCTATGGGTATGAATGTGGGTACTCCCGGTATACAGGATAGATGAGGTTTTTCTCAGGAGCAGAAGACAGACGCAATGAGTTACGCTCGAGTACCTACGTGGTTTCCCGTCCGGCCGCGGCCCTTCTGCACCCAGTCCGACGCAAAGGTCCCAGTTTAGTGTCGAATAAATCATAACGCAAGCGGCCCCAGTCTTAATCTTTCCCGGTAAACCTTCCGCCAGTTCGCAGGAACAGCGGCAGGTACTTTTAAAGTGTACATCTTGATTGCGAATATTATATCCATGAATCTCGCGGCGCGCGGCGCGCCCGACAAGTATCTGCCTTCGCATTCCCGTCTTGCATAATACACGATATCACTCGCATTCTGGAATAGTATCTGTTATGCAAATGATATGACAATCCAGCGATAGTTGCAATCTATTTAACCTAATATGATGTTTGCATTTATGATCCATCCATGTATCGTTACGTAATGTTGTCGCCGTGCTGACGTCGGACGTTTACTAAAGCAGTGGGTATGTTTTATTTTCAAAATTTAATCACGTATTAAGTGGCTTAACTTGCAAAAACACATAAATTGCAGTACTGCAGTTTGGGATGAAATTTTCGTGACATATGTTTAATTCTTTTTTATATTTTTTATTTATTCATTAACGCCCCAAAGGGCTTTTACATATTTTAACATTAAAATGATTATGTGTACAGAACTTGAAAAAAAAACATGACGCATAGTTGGTATATAAGTGTAACATATTTATAATATATATGAGGGTATAATAATGTATAAGTGCATGCCACAGAGAAGTTACAAAGGGAAAGGTTTTTAATTTGTAGATACTACTTTTTTTTATAGCCTCCACACAAGAGGCCATTATATAAATAATTTCACTCAGGGCTAATGTCATATTTGGGGATGCTGAGTGTTGCTCAAACTATTAGGGGATTATTTATTAAACCGAATCAATGATAGATAATATTACTATACAATAAGACAAACAATGTTTTAAGGAAAACATATTTAAAACGCATTTTTAAAATATACCCACGTTTAGGCTCTGATTTATCAAATGTAATTCATATTTTACAAAATTAAAAAAATAAGTAGGGAAAAAAAATTAAAATCCTTCCTGGTATGATTTAAAAAAAATAAACACAACCAACGTTTTATAATCCGCATTTAAAAAAACAAAAAATAGTGTTAATGAATACAATTAAATTATATCTCATTTCAACGAAAAATCTTCAGTGTTTTTTTGTGGATATTTGACATTTTATAATATTTTGTAAAACTTACGTAGGACGGTCACAAAAATGTCATATTTCTAATTTGATTTTTTTTAATGACAAGTCCCGTGCGAATTAAAAAATTTTGCAATAAATATTTTTCTTTATTTTTTTCTTCTTAGAAATAGTTGTAATTATTTTGTGGCGTCATTATTAATATGATTAATAAGACGAAATTCGTTTTTATTTATTTATTTGATCTTTATATATTCTTATTAATTAAATAAATATTTTTCTCTTTAAAACATTACGTTTACTGTATTACGTGATAAATATTATTAACATATTTTTGGTTTTTCAATCGCATGGGAGAGTAATCATTATTAAATATACGTTATGGTGGAGGAATCATTGTTGGTTCAATGTAATTTAACTATGTAGGATCTAGTTAAAAGCTCAGCGACGGTAGTAACTCAACTTTTAGCAAACCAAAGGTTTACATACTTTTTAAGGGCGTTCAAACAAAATAGTGAAATATAAAAATTGCAAGTAATAAAGCCTACACGGCAAAATTATGAAAGTGGAAATGTTCCGAGATAAGTCCGACAATAAAAGGCGAGAGCAGAAACCTCCATCAGATATGAGGAACATAAAGATGTAAATTCGTGATAGCGGACCCGCGGATATTTGTCAACAAGTGTAACTAACACGCACTCGCTGCGGGGGACGACTGGACAGCATCGTCCAAAGGGGTACTCGTATCATCTTATTCTTCTTACTTTATATATATAGGGAGTAATACTTCAATACGTAAATATATGAATGAATTATTTTTTTTTTTGTAATCACCACTTTATTAATATATACATATCAACATGTTTCGAAAGCGAAGCTTTCCTCATCGGGAATATACAGAATAGTAATTCTTTCGGAACATGTTGATATGTATATATCCGAGAGTGGAAGATACTCTCAGTATCGCCGTGGTGAAAAACCACCATTCAGATTTGAAGCGTTGCTTGGAATGACTTTTAGCCGTCTTTGGTGACTAGATCTGAATAGCCAGGTATCTCCCCCTTCTAATTCCCCTCCCAATACCTTCAGCCTCAAAACATTCCCCAATTGGGGATGCCATAGTCTCATTGGCTCCAGAAGCAGTTGGGACTCTTGTGCGCTATTCCTGAAAAAAGTGGTGATTACAAAGTAATTTTTAATTCATTTAATAATGATGACGTCAAAAAGTGAATACCAATCTTTTGAAGAAATTATACAAATACGAGTATATACTTTTACATATAACATTTTAGGGATTAATTCCAGTGGTTACCCACTTACGTACATCCAAATAATCAACAAGTAATACGTCATTGTTTTATCCGCGAGAATAGCTTCCATTAATGGACATTCATATAACAATAGTATAATACAAAAGAAGAGCAAAAAAGTTGTTCAAAGTCAGTTAGGTACCATGGCGATTTATCTTTTTTATTAATTGATAAACTAAAGTTCTTAAAAACTTAAGACAAGATTTTTGTGCATAACGCAAAGGGTAACAATTATTATTTTTATAAACAATAATTAGTAATCTAAAACACTCATCCAAATTGAAAAAACCTTCCGAGCAAAGATAAATGTCGCCGGCAGGACTCGAACCCGCACCCTTCTAATGTCCGGACATTAATTATTAATTATTACATTATTAATTAATTAATTATTAATTATTACATTCGGACATTAGAAGGGTGAGGGTTCGAGTCCTGCCGGCGACATTTATCTTTGCTCGGAAGGTTTTTTCAATTTGGATGAGTGTTTTAGATTAATAATTATTGTTTATAAAAATAATATCTTTTTTATCACCATATCGCTAGAGTGAACATTGACTTATCTAAATAAAACAACCAATGAAGGGAAATTTTATTAAGTACGCATATATATGTACACATATTTTGTACTTTTTCATCAGGTTAATAAATAATTAATAATTATATACATATATTGTGCGCCTTACTGTTAAGTTTTCAGGCATCTCTTTTCTTGAAATTATCTGAAAAACTTTAGTCTCACCGCAAAAATAGGCAATTTGATGGACTTCCCTATTTTACGAATTACTATCCTCGGATCATAAGATGTTCGACAATACGCCAAAACATTTTTAACCTACCTCTTTAAATTTCCCAAGTATTACGAAAATTGGAAAAACACACGAAAAACACGAGATAAAATCTCACAATACTTTGGTCATAAATTGTACAATAACTTACCCGACAAAACAAGACAAATTAAAGGCTTAAACTCACCCGAGTCTATTCTTATGTACTTTCAAATGTATTAACATATTTCTAATAACTATGTATCCCTATTGTCTCCAATTCTCCTATTAAACTCTTTTCAATATTTCTTATTATTATACATACATTATTCAATAAGTTAATAATGAGATATAAATATTTGTATACTATCCTGTTTCAACTAATGATATCCCTAGTGAGAGAGGCACAGTAAAAAAAATGTTATCATTTTTTGTAGGTATAGACGGAGTAATTATTATCATTTTTTTAAAGTATTCTAAATCGAGAGGTTGCTTGAAATGGTTTTAGCCGTATTTAGTGACTAGATCTGAATAGCCAGGTACTCTTTCCTCTTCCCCGTCTCCTTCCCCTCCTCAATAGCTTCAGCCTCACAACATACGCCAATTGGGGATGCTATAGTCTAACTGGTTCCAGACGGTTGGGAGCAGCTGGAACTCTTGCGCGGTATTAAATAATATATTTTTTAAAGACAATAGACAGTATACCATCTATATTTTTTGCACTGATGTTTCGAGGGAAGGATCTATCGGAAAGTCATTGACCTCTTCGACATCTGTGCATCGCATGGAAACATGCCAAACGCGTGTAAATATTTGAACACCGTTGACAAACATAGCGTTTTTACTACCTACTTATTATTATGAACATTCGTTCGCTTCCTCCGTGTCTTTAAGACCCAGGTTCGCTCCCTACTCTTAAAAAAAAATGCACCTCCAAATACGACACAGGCCTTAGACAGTTCTCCTGTGTGAAATAAATATTTAAAAACCTGAATCGGATGGAAATATGATTTATGAAAAGAATGGTAACTGTGGGAAAATGTTTTTTATCACCTAGCAGCGATATTAAAATAATCATAAAAAACGATATTATCTTACATGCATGGTACCTACTAACTCGCGCATTTGATTGTCTAATGAAATCGACATGAAACAAGACACTGATAATATTTTTGTTTGATTTTCTATCTATTTTACCCATCCGTTGGCTATTTAACGACACGAATAAAAGATTTTATGTGACTTGGAAATGTGATACACTGTCTCAATCGAACTTAAACGCATAGAAAACAATTATTATTAATACTCATCAATGACCTATTCGGAATTTAAAACGATACATGTGATTAATCACTGTTCGCCCTTTGATGAACCCTACGACATAATACATGTACTCGTATGTATTTAGTTTGTTGTGATTAAATTATTGGACATTGTAATATTTAATCATTAAAGAAGATAATATTAATAATTCTCCATGAAAATATCAAAGAGGCGGATATAAAGATAATTAAAAAAAAATTACACGAATTTTTGCAACCTATATGGTGCCTTCGATATACCGTGTGATATCTGAGTAGCAAATACCTAACATTAAAAAAATTAAGCTCTTTAGGTATTCGAGATTGATGAAAATACTGCGGGGTTATTTTCATTATGGACTGTGGAACTTTGAAATGGTATGTTTCCTGTCCAAAATAATAATCTTACTAACGTAAAATGAAAAAAAAAAGTTCTTTTGCTCGATGGGTTATGATTTGATAATATTTATATATATACTTAGTTTTGTTGTCATAATTTGATGTTAATAATTTATTATTTGAACATCGACCATCATTACTTAAACATTATTAAGTTGATTGAATATGCATCTGCTTAACATTATTGTGAGAAACGAAATTCTTTGCTTATGTTGAGGTGCTTGGATAACCGGACCTAGTCACGCGACCAGGGATTCCGTGTAGCATGATTATGATGTTATATTTCAACGGGGTAGGTATTCTCTGATAATTTTATTGGTGACATTTATCTCCGCGATCACACTCGTAAATTATGAGTACCGACCGAAATCACCAACACAACCGGCAACCGTACGCGGGAGAGATAGGAGGGAGAAACGAGGGAGAGAGCGGGGGAGAGACGCGGGAGAAACACTCGTAAAGAATATTATTCCTTATCCGGATAGGTAGAGAAGCAACATAAAGTTGGGAGTTAAGAGGCTGAACGTCACATTTTATGAAAATGTGCAGACGTATAAAGAAATGGTACGTCTGTAACTATATCTAATCTCTTTAAATAATCGTGACTCTTTTTAGAAACACAAATGTACAGGAGTGCAGGGAGTCTTCGCTGGGTCATTCAAAATGCCAGGGAAAATGCAAGGTACGGGAGAGATAATAGAAAAAAAACCCTTTCTGTCTGTGCTAATGCTTCTCCATTTGTCCATTTTTTGATATGAGCCTAGCTATTTATGGGAGCATAGTTCTCAAGTAAACCAAGTTCATGAAAATTGATTTTGAGAAAGTAAGAACAATTTTTTTTCGTCTATTTTATTTCTTAGTTATCTTAAATATAATACCATCTAGGTACAAACAGATATTCCAAAATTTTTTTTCGTCTATTTTATTTCTTAGTTATCTTAAATATAATACCATCTAGGTACAAACAGATATTCCAAAATTCTGAAAATCTTTGCTAATAAGATATTTTTAGAGGCTTGAAACAAGATTTCAGAAATAATAATCAATGTTTTTGAACTTTGAAATTAAATATATTTGAGATCATTTTCTGTTATTAAAGTACAAAAATCTAACGTAGGCGCAATAAAAAATAAAAATAAATTAAAATATCTGAACTACTTTTGTATATATCATCATTTACAGATTTTAATAATCTGCCCCAATGTCTATGAGAAGGTTGTCATGCCAGCTTTAATCTCGAATGAAATGTTGAAATAAATGTGTTTTTCTTAATTTCCTACTACTATATGATAACATTTCTAAATACTAAAGGTACATATTTTCATGTAGTTACGTCGCTACATTATATTATTTACTGCAAATAGCTTAGGAGAAATTCCAGGTTAAGGCTGCCGGCGTGAGACACATTTGAAATAAGTCGAGCACGTAAAATGTAACAATTTCAAGAAAACCCGCAATGTTTTCTACTTAAGATGGAATAAATGTTGGTTAAAAATTCAATCAATCCATTTTTTTCTATGCTCGGGAACCGGCTCGCTGGAACCTGTTACGCTAAACCTGTCAGCGGGCCTGTACCGTGTACTGCGTAGCCGCGGTGCCCACCTACCTGCTTCTACGTGGTTTAGTGATTTTTATTTGACTAAGTCGCATTGGTGGAATGACTGTTGCTTCGTGTCACATCATACTCGGGGGCATACACTGCATATACTCGTACGGCTCGGTGACTTCAGGGAAGCCACAAATCATACAAATAATGTTGTTATTTTGTTTTGATTTCTGGTAAATTATCCGCAAAGTGGGAGTAAAATCCGTAAATTATCGAGGCATCTTCCGGAGATCTGTCAGGATAGCTTTTAAAAAGCTAAATGTTTTCACGACTTCCTTAGGGAATACCTGTGCAAAATCCAAACCCCTGATTAAGGGAGTGTTCTTCAATAAATGCAAAATCACAAGGAGGTAATGAAATATTGGTAAATGGTTACAATAAAAGGAACAAGAAATGATTTTTTTAAACAACTATTTAATATATAAATATAAACATGTTTCGGAAGCAAAGCTTCCCTCATCAGTACTTACAGTATACTGAGAAATACTAACAAGAATAGACAAATAATAAACAGAAAAAAATAATAACGTAAGAAGAGACAAATTACAAAAAATAACAATAAGTAATTAATTAAAAATATATATTATAAAACATTAAATAACAAATTTGTTATTATAGTATAATTTTAATTTAATTTTTTTTTTGAGGAAATTTACCGAAACATGTTGATATACATACATATATTAAATAGTGGATTAAACAAAATATTTCCTATTTATTTTAAGGGATTGCGTCCTTTATTTATTTTTAGAATGCGATTTTTGGGATGTTGATTTAACTTCGGTTTTAATTGAGCTACCGTGGCTGAGCTGGTTTCTTAGGGTTTCACCATCGTTAAATGTCTACGTCCATTCTGAGGGCAATTGGGATACTTATGGTTGATAAAATAAAATTATAGAAAAATAAAATTTTCAATTTTTCATATCTGTTCGATGCTGAGCCAATTTGCATAATGAACCAATTTCCTCCAGTCCTCTCATCACTTATTGCTTTAAATATAAGGCTTTGGACATAGATGTTCTGGACTTTTTCCCTTGCTTCTTTTTCCACTTACTAGTGACCGCTGTATGCAATTGCCACTTTTAATTTTTAGGGAGTGATAAATTAAAAATATTTAATAAATATGAAATATGGGTATTTAAAAAAAATAAAAAAATAATATAAATACATATTATTTAATAGTACAGATATATCTTAATAGCTAATTACAAAAAAATATAGAATTTATTTAACAAAAACTACCCAACTCAATAGATAAAGATTTCTCGTGTCTGAGTTGGGGAGCAGCGCCACGCAGCGACAGTAATGCTATAGAAAATTAAAATATATCAATAATGTAAAATATGGAAATTTTGTTTTATTGTACACGATAATCACTACAAAATACATTATCTACAAAATAGAAAAGTAAAAGTACATGATAATAAAATTCGAAAAAATTGATTTAACCATTTACGGAGCACATCTTAATATAAGTGTATATTTATAGGTATTATAAAATTATATCCAAAATTACAGCCTCAACACAGGCTAGCCTAGTGAGGCAGGTTATGTAAAACTTCAATTTATTACGTTTGTTATATTATTTTCTATTTTGCTTTATAAACCACTGTATTATATTATACTTCTATTTTAGTTATAGATAAACTTAATTAAAATAAAGATATTATTATTATTAATAGAAAAGCAACAAAAAAAAGCGGTAAATATTTCAGTGTCTAACACGTCTTTCTAGTTCTATATTGCAGTGGTTAGTAAAAATACAGTATCTTCCTTGAGAACTCTCAGGAAGGTACTGTGTTTTTCCTTATCACTGCAGTATAACTGAATCAACTTTCGAAAATGTAGAGCTAAGCCACTTACTCTTGAATACTACTCGACTTAATATATGTAGATATGGAATATCAAGCACCAATATCAGAGGTGTTGTATTCCCGCTGTGTCACAGGACGGTACGCTCCGAGCGCGGCGCGGGTTTGGTCCGGCCGTTGATCTCACCTGCCGTCGCGGCGGTATGATTTATAGACCGTTAACTTACGAATGTCTAACATTAAAAATACTGCTCAAATAATTCGGTATCACCTGGTCGCAGTGCGTAGGAACAGTTCGCGGAATCATTTCTCCCGAATAGCCTAGTGCTGGTGCCTTGAGTGGGCAGATAAAAATAATGATTGTGAACCCATAGTTTTTCATCGTGGTCGTGCATACCTAACTCTTTGTAAAAGCGTGAGAAAATGGGTTTTATGAATGTGTGAATATTCCGACGAGTGGTAAAAAGAGCCACTTGGCTGATATAGCATATGTGGCTACATTGAGTATGACTCTACTCCTATATTTAATGCAGAAAATTTGTATTCTGAAGCAATTTAAAACTCATGAACGGTTAACTTCTAACGTTAACGTCAAAGTCATAAACTTTGCAGCGTTTGAATTTCAAATATTATTTTATCTCTCTTTTAAAACAAATGTATTTTTTAAAATGTATTTATTAAATGTATTTTTTTTTAATGTTTTTTTTAAAACGTTTTTTTTAATATAATTTTTTTTACAAAATAATTAGATATAAAATATATGATACATGATTAAAACAGTGAAGTAAATTAAAAATAATATGGCTGTTCCTCACCATAAAAAAACAAGGTTCTTGTGTTTGGTGAGGGATTTACGTTAAAAAAAAAAACAAATGAAAAAATATCATTTAGTGAAGAAAAATACGAATCGTTTGTGTAAAATTAGCTTTCAGTTATAGTAATAATATTAATTAATAAAAGAAAATATAGGTTTTGTGTTGAAAACAGAAAAAAAATAACAGGTGAAGGACTCTTACAGTCATTGGAGGTAATATTTCAATTTTATCCTACTTTATAATGCAAAACATCATATTTTTTACGTTTTTTTTTCTCATGAGAAAACTTTTGTATAAAATTACACAAAAAAAATTAAGTGTGTGAGAACGGTGTCAAAAACAAGTGTTAAAACAACTTAAAAATACTAAAACGTTTAATCAATTTTGTACCTTCTACGAGTATACAATTCCTGGCATTGCATTGATTAGAATTTTAACAGGGAAACAATTTTTTTCCCATTGGAACCAACGATATTTTTGGTGGTACTAAAGTCACTGCACACCACTGTTAACTCCATACATCCATCAACATTAATTTGTCCCGTTCAAGTTTGCCACACAAATTCCAGTAGTTATGATAAACATTAAGAGGAAGATTAATTTGAAAGGTGCTAAAAAACCCATAATCCAACATTTATAACGGCGGGCAGTTAGAAAATGACATTAATACTAATTAATTGCTATTTTAATTGATACTTTTTCGTAATACGACAATATTAATTAGAATTAACTCAATTTAAATTAATAAAACGGTAGCTGATTTTTTTTAACAAATTACAAAACATGGTTACAGTTTTGATTGTAATAAATGTCGTCTGAAACAGAAAAAAGCTTTTTTCGCGATGGCACAAATGCAGTACAATTGTTTGTGTACCCATCACCGCAGTTCGCTCGACAAGTCAGCCTTCAAATACTCGTACACAGAAAAAGTACAATGGAAATGAGCCGGGCTTAATTGCGGGCAATGGCGAGTCAAGCATGCCGACCTTAGGCCAATAACACGTCACGAGAGCGGAGCGACAAAAGGCGTCGTGACGGGCAAAGGCGTCGGCGTCGTGACAAAATAGACCTCTGAATTGTACGCGACGGAATCCCGGCTAATGATGGCGTTTCGCTTCGAGACTTCAGTCGAATTGTTGGCTTTGATTCGGCCAAAGGCAAAACGACGAACCACACTCGCGTGCCGGCGTGTAAGTGAGGAACATTAATCAAATGGTGGATTTACTCCGGGTGTCATTCTATTTGTGATTTCTTCTATCCTAAATAATTGCGGATTGTAGCCAAACGAGGATGGCCTGCCGGTGTAGGTGTTTTATTCGACTAATTAACACTTGAGAAGTGTTTTGACAAATGGGTTCACGTTTTTTCTCACACGTTAAAAAATCATTTCACCCACTCATCGGTATGCTCTTCTCAACTAAATATTATTGTTACGTATTTACCTATTTACCGACAACTGTGTTTTTTTTCATTAAACACGACATAACAGTCCCACTGCCCAATCAGTGGGAATAAGGCAACACCAGTATTTGTGAGTTTTTATTAGGCGAAGTGATGTGGAAAAGTGGGAAAGAAAGGCTGTCAAGTAATTAGGTACTCACTATCACCTTTTGTAAAATACGTATAAGTGCGTTTTGTAATTTTGTCCATGCGTAATTCCTTCCATGTGCAATTCTGGCAGTGTAAATATTGGTACGTGAAATTCACGCCTGTGTAATTTCATCACGCAATAATTTTTTTACAATATTCGATAGCCCTTTGAATGTAACCTTCTCGATAGTCCTATCAGTAGGTACACTCCACTCGAGAGCAAAGTACTATTTTGTTCATAATAAAAATTTATTTTGAGCTCTTTCGAAACTCTGACAGCCTTTTAAGTCGATAAACGAGGAAGTCAACAAACTTCAAAATAAACATGTCGAAAATGATTTTAGAATTTCGTGCTACTTCAGCTGAACGAAGTGTTTTATTAGACCCATTACTTTTTACTATAATGGCCACCTCCGGGTAACAATTAGCCACCATAAGTGGGGATTAAAAATAATACTTGATTTTTCCAGCAAATTAAAAACGTGTAAACATGTTGAACATGGCCTTTTTTTATTTTGTAAAAAGGTGATTATTAAAATTTCTAATATCCCGTCTTTCAGCTAGATAGTGAATCATGTTTTTTAAAGGCAAATAAGTAGGTAATAACAATTACAATATATCGAAATGCTTTTTTTTTAAATCCCACATAGTACCGCAGAGCCGGTAGTTTAAGTCTAAAGCTTGTCGGCTGGTTGAATAATTGAATATTCCTAGGTGCCCGGGCATTTAAACCATAATTTTAATTAATTGAGCTTCATTTTGCATATTTTATCAAATTCCTTAGTCATCAGAACACGTTAAGAGATCCGATGTCAAAGTATTATGATATTTAAAAGTTTGACCAATGAAATTGGTTGGCTATATAGTGACAACATTTTCGTTGACTGTCAGATCTATCATGAGAGCCATAATGGCGATATCAAAAATTTGAATGAACACTCAAAATACGGACCTTCATGAAAATTCTTGAAAAATCATTAACAAAACACATGACCAACGAGGAAGTGATTATTCGTAATAAATGGATTACAAAATAGAGACAAATTTGAAATTCTTGATCAATTTTACAGAAGTAGAATAAAAATAGCCTCTTACTAACTAATCAAGAGTAGACAGAGAGGATTGAATGGTTAACAGATCTCCTTAAGAACACACTTTTTGCACCTTTCAAATTCATAAGCTCGTCTCATAGAAGTATCCAATGATCGTTTGTTTTCAATTTTAACATGCTTAAAATATTTAAAAAACTTGAACTAATTTATAATCCTTATATAAAACCACGTACAATGTGACATTAGAACGGGGTGCCCCAGTAAGGTCACATTTTTTGTGACTTTTGTACAACATTATGAAATAAATAAATAAATTAAAAATACCACACTATGCAAGAGTCCATACTGCCTAGATCCAGTGGAACTATGGCATCTCTAATGGATTATTTTCACAAAACTAGGGATACCGTCCAAAGTGTGTAGAAGATTTAAAGTTTATTTTTTCCGATTCTTACCTATCTTGATAGAAAAGCATAATTTAAATCAATTCGTTTGTAAATACTAATAAAAAAAACGATCCAAAACCGCGCATTCTGGCTGGTAAGACAGTTGTGTCCGGGAACCTACCAACGTTGGCTGACGTGACGTCAACAACGCCATATTCACGAATAAAAATGAACATATCGTTTTGGCGGCAAATTACAGAAAAGTTATAAATAATTTTTATTTAAATATCGACATTTAAAAACAAAAAAGATACCCGTTTGCGTTTTATGCGTTTTGAGGCTGAAAGGACTGGAATAGGAAAGAAAAGTACAAGAGGATGTTTTGGAAGTACCTGACTATTCAGACCTGATTCCTAAACACGGTTATAGCATTTGTCTTATTTAAAAAATAAATTTAATCTAAATCAAATTTAATAATGTTATTATTATTAAGTTCTGCAAGTATTTTAGTTTAAGGCAGTTTGAAAATGGCCTGGAACGCCGAAACAGCTGTCGCAATAATAAAAAATAAAAAAAAACTAAAATGCTCGAAGAACTTAATAAAAGCATTTTAAATTTTAAAAGATAATATTAAAAAAAATTAAATGGAGAGAAATACGGAATAAACACAAAAACCATTAACGGTCTAAGACATTAAAAATAACGTTTCCATTGTTGCCATGACCAGATTCATGAAACTATTTCATCTAATGCAGTGTCTCCGACCTCTTCTTCCATCCACTTGCACGTGATGCAATAATATATTAAAATTTATATATTGCACAATCTACGGTTATTCTACGTAGGAACTGTTCATGTTTACGTCGAAATCATAACGAGCGAGCGACTTTTGGTTCGCACAATGATAATTATGCGTTATTATTGTAGCATTCATAAATATTCATTTATTTGAACAGCTCGCATTCACGCTTCATAACTCATGATTTCGATACAAAAACAAAGATTGCATTTAAAATGAAAATTATAAAAAAACCGTTGATTTTATTTTTCCTTTTTTACAAAATATGAATTGAATAATTTATTTCGTGAGAACAATATTGTTCGAAGTCAAATAATACCGACGGAAATGAGACAATTTAAAACATATTTTTTTACTTATATTTGGTATCATTTTTATTTCATTTGTCAGTAAAAATTATAACATGTACTTCTTACTTCTTTTATACTTATGTTAGCCGGTTGGTACTTACCTAAAGTCACTTATAGAATAAATAATGTTAACATCATTTAAAAACTCGCTTACGCTTTTTAAGGTAATTCTATAAATATTCTCCAGTCCTAAAAATTATAAATATTTCAAATAAATACCAACTCTTCTTGTGCCACCAATCTTGTAATAAATGTAACATCAATAGAAAAGGAGGATAAAATAGCAACTGTAAAAATCATACTATGTCTAAGCTTTAATTTTGTAATAAAACTGTATTTATGTGAAGCGACCTGCCAGGTAAGTATGTTTTTCTGTATCTGTTTATTCATAATTTGATAGAGAATATGAAGCAATATTTGTGCAGCGCCCTTGACGTGATTTTTCACAAAGACAATATAGAAATCATCCAATTATTTTTATTATTTTTATGTTATTATATTATGTGCCAAATCACTTGTTATACTCTTTTGTACAATCTACAGTTATAACGTAACCACAGGTAAAACTGTTCTTTTTTTTGTAAAGGAAGACAAATATTCCCTGTTTACTAATAACCTGGTAATATTTGAAAATCTCCTACTACTATCACAGTTAGCGGTAGATGTTGCTTGTGTCGTAATTGAGAACTTAGCCAGCCGAGGAATTGAACTCACGACGCCCGGGTGAGACCCAAACGCGATGCCAACTCAGCCACTAACTGGTAAATTACCGATTATTTACCACGTTATTTATTACGTATTATATTTGTTACGTAGTTATTTACTTATTTTACACTCTAATTATTATTTTATGTAATTTATTATTATACACATTTGTATAACGATATGATAAATGTATGAATATGTAAAATCCTCCTAGGCGTGAATAAATAAATGTATTTTTATCCATATGCAATTTTTAGTTAAATGAATATTTAAACGCACCCTAGCTTATAGTGAACATGACATTGCAAGCAGAAATTTCATTGGACTTAACATTTTAGACAGAAAAGTGATGCCAGAGTTCACCGACCGAAAGTCTCTACCGAGAAAAGAAATAGATTTCTGTATTCGTATTTTATTCCAGCGGTTATAGAGTTCCATAAACTCTCACCCCCTCGAATCTTTTGACAAAAAATGATATTTTTTGTAAATGTGCATGGTAAACTTTAAATGGCAATAGAAAGCGCGTTTTTTCTCTTTCTACCACAGTTTAAATCATATACATTACTATATTACAAAATGAGATAATATGACTTTTATGAGTCCGTTTCGGGCTGTGAGAAATATCTCCCTAAAAGTCTTTACGGCTATTGGTCTTTTGGGAGAAATATCTCCCAAAAAGACTCGAAGGGTTAAATAATATTCGTTTTGTATTGAAATAAAATATACATTTTAATAGAGTGTATCCTAAAATATATTATGTATTGAAATGAAGAGATCAAAATAATGTATAGTTTGGCAACATATTCTACATATTTAATCAATTGCAAATAAATAAAATAAAAACATTTCTATGGCAACACCAAGCCTTTGTTACTTACATTAAAAAAAATTACAGTATGACGGTTCGTTTTAAAGATATTGCAAAATAAATTGTATAAATAGATTTATTTTTATTTTGATGTAACATCCAAAATGGGCATTTTGATGCGCACTTGAAGTGAAACAACACAAAACTGCGCTATATAAATGCTTTGTTATTATTATTATTATAAATTTCAGAAATACGCTAAAAATCGCCTACCATATAATTATCTTCCTTTCAAACCGTTAAATAATAATACAAAATTAGATGTAAAATTGTTTTAAAATAGGAAATATAATCATTTCCTTTCGCAAAGCACCAATAATTTCTGAAGACCGTTTTGTTAGAGTTAAAAATGTGCACTTACAGAACATTTGAAGTTACTTTCGTTATTCTATGAGCCATATTGGTATTTCTGATGTCAGACTGCATCTAGGTATTCCGTTTTCTTTAAATTTAATTAAAATAGGTGGGTAGGTACCTACTCATCTATATTATTTATACTTCATCAGAAATCTGGAGTATGGAGGACCGAAAGTCAGTGGTTTAACCTCTACCCCACGGATGTTTTAGCATAATAATATGCATAACAATGTACTAAAACTAATATTGTAATGTGAAAATGATTCCCACGTACGACTGTGCTGCTGTAGTGCGGTTGTTCGGTTTGGTGGATTATTGTGATGGGCCCTCACTCCCCGCGGCGCGTGTCGGGTTCTCACGGGGGGAGGGGGGCTATACTGTATCCCGCTAGGGCTCCTGGCGGCGGGGCAGAGGGGGCTATACTGGGGCAGGGGGGCCCCGATTCCTAGAGCAGTTGCCAGCCCCCCCGCGGTACAAATTTGAAACGGGCACGCTAATATTATCAACACCGCGCCGATCACGCTGTTCTCGTATTTGGATAACCTAATCGCGACAAAAATCAAGCTTTCTAAATAGTGAACTTCGGTGCAGGTTCTTCTAGAATGCTCTTTACAAAATATACCTATACACATACAAGTAAATCAATTCTAAGCTTACCTCAAACTCCACAACAATGCACTGTAGATATTCTCGCAGTCGCCCTGGTGAAAGACCACCATTGAGATTGGAAACGTTGCTTCAAATGGCTTTAGCCATGTTTGTTGGTTCGCTTCCTCATCAACTTCTGTTCCCCATAACCCACAGACCCACAACATTCCCCAATAGGGTGTTTTCAATTTTTTTCTTTCTTGATTTTTATGTTTACCTAGAAATTAAAAAAAGTATCATTTTAGATTTCCCGCCAAAACGACATGTTGATTTTGTTCGTGAATATGGCGTTGTTGACGTCACGCCGACCAATATCAGTGATAGTCATCTTACCAGCCAGTGGCGTTATCTAGATCATAATGAGGTTTTAGTCAGTTGGAAACGTTTCGTAATGTCCAGTTTTAGATCATTTTAAAATTAATAATTATCAATGAAAATATTAAAATTACACATTTTTAGTGACGATTACGATTATCAGAATCAGAAACATAATATTTCAGTATTACAAAAATTTTAAACGGTATCCATAGTTTGAGAAAACAGCCACTTGGGGATAGGAGTAGGCCATAGTCTCACTGGCTCCGGTTAACAGGTTATTAAAAATAAATAAAAAATTATAATAATATATGTTTTATTTTCGCAATAGATAGATATTTATATCAGATAGTCTTAATGTTAAAATTAATGTAACTACATTCAGAAAGCAGCAGCGAAACCCGACTGCAAAATATTATCGCATTAACGAAAAAATTAAAGTACTCTCAATATTAATAATGTGAAATTAAAAACGTGTTTTGGCACCGCTGGACGCCGCGCAGTTGGAATCCGACGTAGTCGGGAGATCTGCCGATTACGGTACTGAGGTAATAGACTTGAACTCCCCGTGTAGGCAGGCAGTGGGTAGGTTGGGTAGGTTCTGTAGGTACCTACCCCTGGGTGAGTGTATCAAATGTCAAAACCAACAAGCCCCCTTTTGTGAAGTGTCCAATACTTTCTTATTTAGTGAATGCATTGGAAAGCATTTTATTGAAATATGTGATGAATATCATTCAGACATTTGAATTTCTTTCTTGTTAATATATTAATAAGAATAGCTTTGTTTACACCACTTTTTTAATATATAAATATCAATATATAAATATGTTTCATCATCAGGATAAACAGTATACATATTATTTATTATTTTTTTAGTGAACTTGTAGAATCTACGTATTATAAACATCTGGAAATATGATTTAATTTATATTTTGTTTTATTTAAGTGGGTACCTACCTAAAAATTTGTTTTTAGTTTACATTTACATTTCCAAAAAATCGATAACAAACCACCGTAAATAATTTTTTTTTAAATCGCTGATTCTAGGCCTGTCAAAGTTTGGTAAAATTTGAAGACCGTTATGTTTGACGATTTATTAGATAATCCAAATGTGACGGCTTATTAGCGACTCTTCACTATGAAAAGCCTGTTATTCTTCCTAAATCAAATGAAATACATTAATGCCCTACATAGTCCCACTTGGCTACAAAAATTATGATACTAATAAAAATATGGAAAAAAATGCAATTTTTACAAAGGAAAAAAAAAAGTTTAATACTCTTCCCGAAGAAATAAACAACAAAACTAATTATAATCCAAAAATTAATAATTGAAATGAATAGTCATAAAAACATCTATTAATGCTGACTAATTTCCAGTACTTAATATTAATTATTTATATAGCCCTGTTTATTATGTTTAATTATGTATTCTTATTGTTATTATCATGATTTACTCCTACACCAAACTTAAGAGCCAGTTCTCTTCGTTGGCATAGAAATAAATAAAACATGAAACATATAACGTATTATATTCTTTCGATTACACGTTCATTTTTTAATAATTATTATGATATAAATTTAGTTCAGTTTTAGTGTCGATAAATCGATGTTTATTGAATGATCGTTTTACAGTTTCATACAATACGGCATGTTTAAATATAAGTACAATATGTGTTACATAATTATATTATAGTATGGTTTACATTACCCATCTCACTAGGTGAAACCTGTTCTGATAATAATTTAAAAATGTTTTTTAATTTGTCCCTTTACATATGAACGTTCATAACATTATTTAAATATTCAACATTCCTTGCCGTAGACTCAGAAACAATGAATTCCTTTTCCTCAATAAAAACTGTACTAATTATGGGTACTATTCCCCACTGTCCAGAATGGCGAGATTTGTTAACTCAAGCCAGGGGCCTTGAAATTTTTGGTACCAGTGTTAATGACTTTTGTAGGGCTTTACGAAATTAGAACTTTAAGATCATCATTTAGAAAGTCTAAAGTCATGGACTCTTCTAAAACCATGTTCAGGCTTTGACTTGAATGTTCTCTCAAATGTATATTTTTGTCCTGTTTTTGTCATTGCTTCATTCTTGTATTATGTGCTGTTCTTTTTCTGTAGCTCTTGTTTATTTCATTTCATGTTATGTATTTTGTGTAATTGGATATCGGTCTGTAAATAAATAAATAAATGCAATAAAATAAATAAACATGAGTGCGAAAGTCTGGTTAGGGCCGTTCCCCTAGAATCATTTTATATTCCAATGAAGATGTTGAACGTATGGATTTCGGCTGTGGGTCATTTACATCCGCACAATGGTAGGTGTGGAAACACACAACAAAATAATATTATGTGTGTTGGGCTAACATCTCCAGGTCTGGTTCACAAACAAATAATAAAACTAAGAATAATACTACACACAAATGCTGGGGGGACCATTACTGAATCGGAAAAATGGGGAAGAGGACTAAAATTTAAATTATTATTAGTTTACAGTAAATTTAATTCGTACATCGACAACTGGAGATAAACAGTTTCGTCTTGATATATTATTAGTAATTATACGACGGTCTTCGTGGGTGAGTGGCTAAGATCCTCTGCTACGAATCCGGAGGTCGTGGGTTTAAATCTCGGCGTTTGCAAGTAAATTTTATTTGATTAATTTGTCATATTTCACAATGCACCGACGGCTGTAACTGAACTGGCAACTGGGCGTTAGCATCCGCAACAACATGTTTGAGAATTTTATAATCATATTCCAATATTTATTATTATTTCATAACCTCTTTCCCTGATCAATTCAATAAATTATTCATTGTTCATATCCACGGTTTTACAAACATCTGCGTCTATTGACGTCAACTGACGACGATGCGGTTTTAACGGTATGTGTTCATACTAACTGCGCAGGCGCAGACGTCACCAGCACCGTCAAAACATTCTAGCCGACAATCTCGGCCGGTGCTGGCCTGTGAATTTTCTTATACTCGTAGACATTGTAAGCAACTAATGTAGTCGTTTCTGTACTGTACTGTTCTGCACTGCGCGGTGCCGGTAGATGTGAATAGACATATATTTGTAAATTAGTTGCCCAGGAAAGTATAGGCCAAAAACCTGAGTAAAACAGTGTTAAACGAACCATAATTGATTTCTTTCGGTGAATTCGATATATTCGGTCCGAGTGTTGCGACGTGTATACATTAAATAAATAAACAAACACGGTACGGTCACCCCAGCGTATTGCGGAAGAGGATCCGCGTTCCGGAAACGTGTTGTGCAACAATAACACCCAGCGTGGCGGCGCCCATACAAATGGTCGTTGTTTACCTCGCGGGGGACCGGCACAACACTACCCGACCAACACAACATCACCCAACCAACACAACACAATACAACATAACAACACAATACAACATACAACAGCCAGCGTATTATTCAGCCCGGCTAAACGGCAGTTGCGATTCGGGGCTGGACCGATTGCGGCGACTACTGTTACATATGTACCTTTAAACTGTTTTTTTTTTTAAATAATAAAATATATTATTCCGGTACTTGTAACAACGATTGCTATTTGACTACAAGAGGGGGATTATAGAATTGGTGACCCTCTTCCTACCCACTCAGGTTTTGAGTTCTGTGTTCTTAAAAGCATTGTTTTTTCTCATTATTAAAAAAGTTCAATGTGTTTATGTAAAATGCTAATTGTTTGGATTTAAAAATTTGTTTTGTTAAGTTAATAGCTAGGTACCAACCTAACTAAATTTGTAATTTCGTAAGCCTACATACTTATGTGTTGAATAAATATTGACTTACTGATGATGAGTAATCTGAAAATAAATATAAATATTATTGTTTGTTCACACAATTTCATGACAATATTTTAAATTATGATATTATAATTATTTTATTTGAACCTCTGTTTAGAAAACAATGAATGGTTCCCTCGTCAGGATACTGAAAAAACAATGACACAAGCATAAACAAAATAAATAAAAAAACATAGACAAAGAATAACAATAAGGGACGAAAAATTGTAATTATTATATTTATATTAGAAAATAAAAATTCGAACAAAATCAAAGAACATCCAAGGTACTAAAATAATAATCATTATTCTGAGAACAGGTATTATGGTTGAACGAAACGTGATACGCGCTCACAGATGGCGCAAATGCAAATATTAATAAAATGCTTTTAGCACTTAAAGCTTTTAAATGTTGAGATGAATTGTTTGTTGGCGGGCGTACCTACATACCGAATATGAAATTTAATAATTTTTTATTGTCAATTTAATGCTCAGGTCCTTCAAGAAACTTATAAAAACACTGTATGTATATATATTAGTTTTATAATAATACATTGTATTTTTGTCACTACTACTTGTTGATACTGTCAGTATCGCTCTGGTGAAAGACAACCATTCAGAATCGAAAAGTTGCTTGAAATGGCTTTAGCCGTGTTTGGTGACCAGATCTGAATAGCCAGGTACTTCCCTACCTTCCGTCTTCTCATAACCTTCAAAACATGCCCTCCAATTGGGGATGCCATAATCTCACTGGCTCAAGACGGTTGGGAGCAGTTCTGACTCTTGCGTGTGTTTCTTATTAAAATAGTGTGCAAAATTTCATTAAGAAGTACTTATCAAAATGTGTTTTTTTTTTAAATTCTCATGTTGGCAGTGACCTTTCTCTTGTTTTAAAGGTCAAGTGTGCAAAATATTATCAAGCTCGGAACAAAACTGTAGATTTGTATACAAAACAAACAAACGAACATCGCCTGGGACAATCTTATTTATTATAGATGACTCATTTATAAAAAAAAATACATATTAAATAAATTTCGATAGAAATCTAACTGGCAATCTCTTTCCAGGTTGTCTGAATGAATAAACCCCAGAGTGGAAAAGAAATATTGCAGATTTCTTTCAAGATTAACGCTTAATATTGCAGAGGTACTTAATTTTGTTTTTTATAAAGGTGTGGGTCGACTGACTTTTGTATTACATCGTTCATTCATGGCCTAAGACTATTTAGCGGAAATGGAACCACCATAATGATAAGTAAATACACACCGCCATAGGTATGTATATTAAACGTAATAATTACATTAATTTATAACTACAAAATGCATATATTTACTTTGTTCACTTTTTCTTTCATTCACACTTCAGCGCATGTGCAAATCACACACTGAGATACTTTTACTTTTATCATGAATAAAGAACTACTTTTTTTGGACAGTTGGACGTTTTCAAAAAAACATAACTTAGATTTATGGCCGAGTCCGACGAATGAATGCCTCCCACGCCACAGCGAGTTATTCGAAGGTGAAATTATTGCGCAAGCTTATTGTTAAGAAAGTAAATCAAATTGCTATTCTCTAAAGTGGAAATATTTTCGTCACCAAATAAAATTATTTAAATCGGAGTAAAAATACTAAGAACCAAACATGGACAAACTGGAAGGTATGAAGTTTTAAAAAATGGAGCAATTGAAATTGTGTTCTCTTTCCTGGATTATAAAACATCATTTACAACCTAACCTCTATTTATACACCTAAACTTAATACTAAAATATATCATCGATTAATATCTATGTTCTTATATTTATTTTTCCTCAACTATTCTACATTTTTATTATTGTTTACATATTAGCATTAAACTTACTCTTTTATTTTTTAAGTTTCTATTAACTTAAATACGTTTTTTTAAATATCTTTAATTTCTTTTTATATTAATATTAATAAGTAATAATAATAATTTCTTTTTTAATTTCTAATATAAATTTATTAGTCAATGTTTTACATAATTTTTGATAATTTTTGCTGATATTACTTCAACCAATTTTTGTTCACGTTTATATTTTGTCTATTCTTACATTATTATGTTCTACTTTTATTATTTGTCTATAATTGACATTATTATTTTTTTACTATTCTGTTTATTCCTGACGAGGATCGCTTTCGAAACATGTTGATATGTATATATTAATAAAGTGGTGATTACGAAGTAATTTTTAATTCGTTTATTAATAATGGCACCACAATGTGAATACCAATCTTTATAAGATATTAACATATTTTTTAAAAATCATTATTGCATTATTTAACCATATTATATAATTTATGTACCTACACAGGAATTTACTGGTGAGACAGCCATAGATTAATCCCTTATGTATTTTATTTTATAAAGATAAATAAACCCAAAAAAACAAAGTTAAATTGAAAAAAGTAGCCATTTTAATTTAATGTTAGTTACATGTGTAGCTACCACAGTAGATAAACAATTTAGAAGTTTTAAACGGTGGTATAACTTCATAGTCAATTAATGAATATCTGTGAAGTTTTTACTCCTTCAATAAAAGCAAATACGTGGCGTTATTTAAAGTTAAAGAATAAAAAAGTTACTATGCACACACCACTATTTAATAAATAAATACCTACATGCTTCGAAAACATTAGTTCCTTCATCAGGATGGAATGCACAGTGAAAAATAATGACATAAGCATTGAAAAATAATAAACATAGACAAAACGTGAAAATAAGTGTTAAGAGAGGTGAACGATTGGGTATTAATATAAAAATAATAATAAATTTCACTAATTAGCTTAGGTTTGGCTAATTTTATGAGCGTAAAAGGAACTCTGTTAGATGACCGTTTGTAAATCTAATATCATTGGGTGGCTTCTTTGGTTAGGTTAGAGAAATATAGGATCCTATAGCTAAGATAGGTCGACGATCTAAAGAGAACTGATGGGTGAGAGTCGCCAAAAATCGGCAGATATTTGAAGTCCAAGCTCAATTCTAGAAGGATTATGAAAAGGGAATATAAAAATGTTGGCCTGCCTGTAGATTGACGTCGAAACTTTTAAGTATCGTACATATTATACAAAAACTGAACCAATAATAGATTTTCAGTAAGTGTCTCAATCATTCAATTTCAAAAAAGTTACATTTTTACCCTACGGGGATGGGATGGTGGGAGGGAGGGGATGATAATGAATCTAATCTGCTTAGGGCAAAACGCATTATGTGAATATTATTTGTTTGAAGTTGTGAGGTGCTGAGGTGAATAAGTCGAACTCACTGTATGAATGTGTTAAAAATGTGTGAAGCGCGGTGAAAAAACCTGTTTTGTTTTGAGTTAGTTTTGCATTGTTGCATCATGTTGATGTAAAACACCGTTACATTTTAACAAGTGATCCGGTCGTGGTAGACGTGAAACAAATAAGCAGCCATCACTCCCACTTAAGCGCGATTTATATATTACCCTCACAAAAAAAGTAAAGCACAATGTCTAAATCGGAATGGAGAAGCCGTGTAGTAAATTTAAATTGTCAAGATTTAATAATACACTCTCCCAGAGCCGCGTCAATTAATACCCGCCGTTATTTACGCGCGTCGGAAGATAAACTCGTATGGGAACAACCACTAAATAAATAATTAGCCATTCACGGATGACGCGGGGCGGTTACCGAAATAACGAGAAATAGATAAATAACCACCGGGAATTCCTTCCAGACGGGAGATATAAATAGCCGGGCACTGAACGACGACGGATTATGACGGGGGATCTGTCACCGACACCGCGCAGACGCAGACACGCCGACAGCAGTCAGCAGTCAGCACGGACGCTCGCTGTCGGCGGGGAGGGCGCACCAGGGAAATGAGGGAAAAAGGACGGGAGAAGAAAGCGCGAGCATTGTGCGCGTGAACACCCGGTGTGTGATGCGATGTCACTCACGATGCAAGTAGGCACACTTCAAACGAATAATGAAACCCTATTCCGGCCTCACAAGAACAATATTGTATTTTGCGGTGTCTTACTTTATCGTATCATAGCTTGGCGTGGTGGTACTTCATCCGCACTAGACCCAATCATAAAGGCACAGAAAACTATTATAAAAATAATCCTTAAACTGCCTCTAATTACATACTCTAACTCAATATTTAATAGAATAAGAGTATTTAACGTTCGGCAATTTACGCTAAGACAATCCTCACTCATATTTATTAATTGATAAACTAAAGTTTTTAAGACAAGATTTTTGTGCGTAGCGCAAAGGGTAACAATTATTTTTATAAACAATAATTATTAGCCTGAAACACTCATCCAAATTGAAAAAACCTTCCGAGCAAAAGATAAATGTCGCCGGCAGGACTCGAACCCACACCCTTCTAATATCCGGTCAGATGCTCTACCATTGAGCTACGTCGGCTTATCGCAAACCCGCCAAGTTAATCAATATATACTAGTGTTTCATTCAATAATTACGGTTTTTTATTATATTTCACCTGTAAACAACCAACTTTATTGGTTAATTGATAAACTAAAGTTCTTAAAAACTTAAGACAAGATTTTTGTGCATAGCGCAAAGGGTAACAATTATTATTTTTATAAACAATAATTATTAATCTAAAACACTCATCCAAATTGAAAAAACCTTCCGAGCAAAGATAAATGTCGCCGGCAGGACTCGAACCCGCACCCTTCTAATGTCCGATTAGATGCTCTACCGTTGAGCTACGTCGGCTTATCGCAAACCCGCCAAGTTAATCAATATATACTAGTGTTCCATTCAATAATTACTGTTTTATTATATTTTCACCTGTAAACAACCAACTTTATTAGTATGAGAGAGGCTTGTAACGGCTAAATCCCTCAAATAGATGGCGTCGAGACAAATTATGTCTACATTTTATTGGTGAAAATTGCTTTGACTTGTCAAATATTTATTAATTGATAAACTAAAGTTCTTAAAAACTTAAGACAAGATTTTTGTGCATAGCGCAAAGGGTAACAATTATTATTTTTATAAACAATAATTATTAATCTAAACACTCATCCAAATTGAAAAAAATCGACATTTATCTTTGCTCGGAAGGTTTTTTCAATTTGGATGAGTGTTTTAGATTAATAATTATTGTTTATAAAAATAATAATTGTTACCCTTTGCGCTATGCACAAAAATCTTGTCTTAAGTTTTTAAGAACTTTAGTTTATCAATTAATAAATATTTGACAAGTCAAAGCAATTATCACCAATAAAATGTAGACATAATTTGTCTCGACGCCATCTATTTGAGGGATTTAGCCGTTACAAGCCTCTCTCATACTAATAAAGTTGGTTGTTTACAGGTGAAAATATAATAAAAACAGTAATTATTAAAATGGGACACTAGTATATATTGATTAACTTGGCGGGTTTGCGATAAGCCGACGTAGCTCAACGGTAGAGCATCTAACCGGACATTAGAAGGGTGCGGGTTCGAGTCCTGCCGGCGACATTTATCTTTGCTCGGAAGGTTTTTTCAATTTGGATGAGTGTTTTAGATTAATAATTATTGTTTATAAAAATAATAACTTTATTGGTATTTATGTAAACAAACAACACTCGCATTACTATAAATAGTAACAAAGATTTACCCCAAATTCCTTTAACACATGCTGCTTTTGGGCAACGGAATTTTAGGCACTTTGCGTCAAGAATTATCAATATTCTTCCAGATAGCTTTAAAGAATCTAATTCACAAAAAATATTTAAAAAAAAAAATTATGAGTAATGACAGGGCTTTTACTGGTGCACGCATTAAATTTCGCAGTTATTGATTTAACGATTTACTGAACATAACTTGTTGTAAGTATATATTCATAGGTATAATATGCAGAATTACTGCCTCAACACAGGCTAGCCTAGAGAACTTATGCGAAACCTTAACTTATACTATGCATTTCTATTCGTTACATATCATTTTCTACATCTACCGTTATTAGATTGTTTTCTATTTTCATTTTCATGCATTTAGTTTATAAACCACTGTAGACTTTATTAGACACGTATTTTAGTTATAGTTGGAAAATTTATTACAATAAAAAAATATCTATATATATATATATATATATGTATATTATTATTATCGTGTTAATATGTCAGTACCTTCAGAAATCGCACGTCTCTTATCACGTCTTCATAAAATCATCTATTTTAGTAAAAAATATGTATGACTTAAATAAAAAGTGACCTTTTTTGAATCCACCTTTATTTTGGCATAAATACGTCGACCAGTATTGATTCGACTTAATTATATTTAGAACTTAAAACATACTTAGTAAGTCCTGAAGATAATTCGGTCGAATCGAAACTAGTCGACGTATTTATACAAAAATGAACGTCGATTCAAAGTTTCTTTTCATTTAATTCATCATGCCAATCCACAAAGTGTTTGATTATTGTGAAAAAAAAACTGTTTTTGTCCCTTTTTTGATTTTTAATAATATCAGCGTAGGTATGAAGACGGTTGTCATACTAAAATGTTTAATGGAACAAACTAATTTACCCAACAACATGCATGTTTCGTGATACACTCTTTGCTTCATGCGAATTCATATATATTATCTACTCCTACTCTTAACATGTCCTCTTACCTGATCGTTATTTTTCCATCAATCTTCACGTAAAATATTCTCCAGAAACTCCCTTTTCCGTCTTACATCTTTTCCGGATCTTGTCTATCGTATGCAAAATTGTCAGTAAATAGCATTTCACAATTATTTAAAAAAAAAAGTAAAATTATTTTTATGTCATAAGTGATTATTATTTTCAAAGTTACTACGCCAATGAAGAGAACTAGCTCTTGAGTTTGGTGTAGTAGAAACATGTTGACAACAATAATAAGAGTTAAACATAATAACATAATGAATAATAATGAATATTACATACTATAAGTTAGGTAACATTAATACTTATAAATATGACTTATACATTTAATTAAAAAAAATTATTTAAATTTTTATTTATTTTTTTATAAGACTATTAAAATGCTTTATACCTTTTTTTTACAAATTTAATACTAATATTTATTTAATTAATTTTTAAAATATCGTATATTATTCAGCATTCTCCAAAACCGCAAAGAGAATACATTTCCATGGAACTATTTTAGATTTACCCCCTTTTATCTTTTGTACACATATTATTATGTTTGGAAATGACAACATAGATAGTATTTGATTGAGTATACGAGTATACAAAAGTCATATATGTGTACTCACTTTCTAACGCCAGCAGAAAGCAAAATATATGTCTTCTTTGGGTCACTGAAAACGAACCACACCTAAAAATTCGTCTAATTTGGATTTAAAAGAATCGATTAATTAAAAGTAGTAAACATGAAAATCGTGCTTGTTCCTATTCAGAAATTATGTCATATGAGGATTGTTGTGTGTAATAATATAAATAATAGTTAGAACTAGATGAATCTGAGAGGTTTGTACCAAATGAGAATGCGAATCATGTGGCGTTGTACGAGTAACGTTCTCATTCCACGATATGGAGATATGAAACTTGATAAAAACTAGTGTCGAATTGCTAGGTGGTCGCTGATAACGTATTGAACGGATTGAAATACATCAGTATGAACATAAGGAGCTGAAATTTCAAATACTTAGACATGTTTTGAAAAACAGTAAATTTTATGCAAAGCACTGCTACTTAGGGCCGATTTTATAACCATCCGTTCGTAACGCTTGATACCATTTTTAATTAATATTTGGACTTTCGCCCGATTTAACCGTTTTACAAACGTTCAACAGATTACCGGTCGTTTAACAGCTCGTCGTGCCTGTTTATCGACAGTTTATCGTGCCCGACGATCGCTTATTTGAAACCGTGCACTATTTTAATTTAAAATACAATATATAATTTGCATGCATGAAATGGATTCCTCATCGAGCAGTGGAAGTGATGACGAGAGGAATGGCAATTATTCAATCTTCAATCAATTCAAATCTTGATGATATTAAGCGTGACACTGTTGCCATCCATAGAAATACAAAAATTACAAAGCATAAAAACATTACAGCATAAGTCATGTAATAATCAACGCAGAGCAGCCTCCGGCGAGAGGCAAAAAAATATAAATAATATTCCTTAAAACAAATAACCTGATTTATATTATCTTGCATCTCTTACATGGGTGGGTGTTATGTTATAAAATTAGTTTAATTTAGCGATACGATTTATTAATCATTATTATTTCAAGAGTGGTTACTAGTTAGGTGCGATGGTTGATTAATAATATGATCTCTTGGCTTCAGTGAAGAGGGAATATTTTGCTGGTACACTTACACTTATCCACTAACACTTAGATATGATGTACAGCTTGTCATGGCTAAGTTTTCAAGCGGCCAAAAGAGGAACTAAACACCTTTGTTTTCGGGTTATTCGGATGTCAAAAATGTATCACTTGGGTTACTTCTAATATTGTTGTTTACATTTTTATGATAATACTAGCTGATGTGTTCCCGGCATTGCTCGCGATTTTTATTTTTTAATACAGTTATGAAGTTGTGAATTCTTGCTTGTCGTTTGGGTGACATAATTAATTTGACAGTGAAAATAATGCCTTGTGACGACTATTACTATTTCTAAACGAAGGAACATTCATTTGAAAATTTCCTTCCTTCCAAACATTTATTATTCAAGATATATCTAAATAATAAAGCAGGTACCACTTGTGTTTTCCATTTTGAAAATATTCTACCCAAACAAACCTTCTTCTTTTGAATATGTAATCTGTGGCTAACCAGAGTGGTGTATCTATGGGCTAACCTCAATACAACATGGCGGGTTTAATGTTTTATACTAATTTTATAACGTTATAACAACAGTTTTACATATTGGATTTCATTCAATCTACTCTCTAAACCTTCCAGGCTCTATAATGAGAACAAACTGTGCTATTTTAACCGAAACCGGCCTGGTCTGGTTTGAAAATCGACGACAGGCAGACAAACATTCATTTTTGTACATAGAGAAGAAAAAGCCATAGAAATGAGAAAACTCACAAAAAGCTTTTTTATCAATGGTTTTTTAATTAATGCACTTTGAATTTATGACAGTTGACGTTGATAATATATATAAGTTAAATTATGAATTCAGTTTCATATTTAATAATAATACGTTTTATAATATTTTGTTGCAAATAAAAATGAATTATACATAGAAATTGTTATTCGTGAAATTGTTCGTGAGACTTTTTAAAAATTACAAATATTTTGTTGTTGTGTTTTGTCAATACGATATGTACTATCGACGGACCTACAATAATATATGTTACACGTGGTTAATAAATAAATATATAAAATATTTACGTAAATTCTTCTAAAGGGCGTATACAGTATAAATAAATTAATAAAACCTATAAAAAATACCGATAAACCCCAATTGGACGTAGTTATGCAGAAAGTGTAAAACACCTAAATTTCCAAAATCGACTTTTTCATGTTTTCCTACAGATAAACACGAGATATATGGTGAAAATATCCATGCTCCAAATGCAATAACAATAAAAAAAAAACTGATAATCACTCCACAGAACAGATGCATAATATGCTTTTGGATTGTCAAATTTAAAAACTCCTTTTTCTCTACTTCATTTTTTGGGGTTAGATGCTTTCTGCATAACTATGTCCTATTTTATAACGAATTTCCACCAGTTTTAGTTGTATTACTATAAGTATCAACCCGGTGAAAGACAACCATTCATGATCGAAACGTTGCTTTAAATGGCTTTAGCCGTGTTTGGTGACCAGATCTGAATAGCCAGGTTCTTCCTACATTCCTCTTCTCCACCTCCTTCTCCTTCTCAATACCTTCAGCCTCACAACGTACCCCGATTGTGGATGCAATAGTCTCACTGGCTCCAGACGGTTGGGAGCAGCTTGGAATCTTGTGAAGTATCAGCCGTTAGGACTTATTTCACCGTTGTTTATTTATGATTTGTACAGTGGCGCGAGATTTATCGATCTGGGAGTCGGATAATTAATGATTCAGTTTACTTGGCGTTTCACTGTTTATTTACACGACTCCCATAAGAATCGTCCCGTGTGATTGAATCCTCAAGAAGCAGAAATGAGGAATTTATTGTTTTGTTTTAGTGCTAAACACGCGGAGAAGTAAATTGGACACGTATTATTTATGTTCGATTGGAGCAATGGCTAGGTGTGCCGATTGTGGTGTAACAAGCAATTACTGTTACTTCTGTGTTAAATTCTGCTCAATTCAGTAGCGGGGAGAATTGTAGCATTTATCTGCGGAATCTTGGGTATGTTATGGTAAAAGTATAATCGAATGCTACACGCATTAAGATAACTAATTAACCATCACGCCATTTCTCCGCAGGGGTAGGCAGAAAGGAAGGACCACCAAACATCTCGATATTGGCATACACTTATACATACATGGGGTCATATATTCTCTTCTGTTATTCTGACTTCTGACATGGCACGACTCAAGTATTTGATTCACTTTATCGTGCCATGTATTCCTAGAGCGAACCCGACTTTTTCTTCATTTCACATTTCACATTAACCGTCTGGAGCCAGTGATTGTGAAATAACACAATTTAATTAAATAAAATTTACTTCCGCTCGCCTGGATTTGAACCCGCGACCTCCAGATTCGTAGCCAAGGATCGTAACCACTCAACCACCGTCAAATTATTATCATCTTCCGCTAATCGTTGTGGCCAACTGTATAAATGAGCGTACATGTTCCTTACCAAATTCAATTTGTCGTATTTTTTTCGTTTTCTTGTTATGGTTCACTTTTCTTAGGGTAGGCACAGCTTTTCAGCCTTTATGGCGTGCACGCTACTGATCACTAGGTACCGCAAGCACGTTCATATTTACTAGTGTCTGGAATGTATCTACCCGGTTTAAATATGTTATTTGTTTCACTTAAGTGCGCTGGAGCCCAAAGAGCCCTGGCTGCACAAGTGTATGACACGCCACTGGCAAACACAAAATTGCTACACCTTTACGCATTCACATAATAACACTTGGATAATAATTCAAACGGTGTCATTTTTGGATACATAAATACAGGATATTTTGTCAAAAGCGAATCGTACGAAAAATTGCAGTGAGTTGCCACACAAAGCGCGGACATTTTGTACATAAAACGGAGCATTAAACCGCTCGTCCGAAACTGTTTGTTTTCTAGTTCAAATCGCCGAAGAATGTTTCGACGTTTATATTCGGTTAGTCGAGAAAACAAACATTTAAACATAAAGCCACAAACCACATCACAGTTTTAAAAAAGAAGAATTAAATTGAGACAAAACATTCATTTATGGCAAAAGACCATGCACAGATCTGTATGAAGACGAATAATTTTGACGAATAATACAAATATTGTAGGCAGATAGTTTTACAATTTTTAAATGAATATCTACATAATAATAGTTGAATATTTACATATTGAATATTTACGACGGCCTCCATGGTCGAGGGTCTACGAGGGTATTTACTACGAATCCGAAGGTCGCGGGTTCAAATCGCGGGTGCGCAGGTAAATTTTATTTAATTAATTTGTGTTGTTCCACAATTAATTAATTTTAAAATAATATACAATATATTTGCGCACGTTCCAGAGTGGAAGATACTCCCCAAATTTAGTAGCATTTGTACGAGAGGGACTCAGACTTGGCCGACTTGCGCGTGCGTTGTCTCTGAGTAGGATTGTCCCTCACGTAGAGATCAGTCAAGTATCATGGTGCCAGCCCGTTCAGTGCATTGTATACCATAAGACAAATTTTAAACTGAACTCTTTCTGTGACTCGAAGCCAGAGTAGTCAATCACGCAGGAGAGGAGTGGTGTGACAGTATTTGGTGGCATCGCATATTGTGCTGCTGTGTTGAATGCTCCTTGCAGTATGTTCAAATGTACATTAGGCAGACCACCATACAAACTATTGCAGTAGTCCAATCTGGAGACCACTAGAGTATGATTATGGATTTTAATTGTCTTAGAAAAAATACAATAGACTGAGTGCTCTAGTAATCTAGTATGCTCATTCATTCAGTTGGCAACAACAATCGGTGGACGATAATAATACAATGTCAATTTTCAAACATTCAATGCACAATTCATACCCGAACTTGAAAACTACACACAGCCTTCATTTGGTCGTAGAGCATTACATGCTACTGGTAGATAGTACCTACATTTGTACCTCGTTCGAGAGAGAAATATATTCTGGACAGATTCCACCCTTCCCATCCCAGAATCGAAACTTTGTTTGCAAAATGTTAAGTAATCAGATCTGGATAGCCTTCATCTCCTCCCCTATTTCTGTCAGCCTCTAAACATTCCCTAAATGAAGGTGTCATCGTTGGGAAGCAGGTGGGGAATCAAATAAAATGATATAAAATGATCGAAGATGCTATTCTACTGTCATCAAGCTACGGTCATAGGTCGTAGTGGCAGAAAGCTTGCCGTTGAAAGGCCGCAGTGTTGGCAGTGAGGGCTCGCTGCACCGGGCCGGGGCCGGGGCCGCCCGCCGCGCCTGTAAAGCTCCCCGCAAACTAAACGGCGGGGAAAATAACAACAAACAATAGCCGCGCCATTCGCCAGCTCCAGCAGAGATTCAAAACATTTTGTAAATACAATTCCTCCTCTATTCCTACACGGACTTTTGTTTTCTTCCGCGACGCCCGGGAGGCCGTGTGAAGCCCCGGAGATACGCAATCTGCCGGAATAGAGCCGTACCCGTGCCATGGGAACACCGCTCAAACTCGCATTGCTCGGAAGTTACGTTCTGTCGTTATGTGAGCACTTGGTGAAATTCATTTCTCCCGCTGACGCCACTTTTCAATCAATACTATTAGAAGACAGTGTCTATCTCCTCCAGACAATCTAAATGCGCTTCTGGTTATCATGTAAGCGGGAGCACCTTCGAGATGGAAATTATTATTTAATTGTAATCACCGGCTTTCTCACATTCCTCGGCCATTACGCGCATTAAACTTAGATTCCCAGAGACGATAAGCACATCCCTCGAGACGTCCCGAAGTGAGGCGATAAAATTTTGAATTTATCTCCTTTATAATTGTTACAACTGTCATTCCGCATTAAAAAAAATCAGCGATCAAAATCTCTCAGTCTCCGAATTCTCCCGTGAGAAATATGATTCTCTTATATCAGATTACGTTTTAATGAACTCTTTTGTGGTCTATAATATCACAGATTTATATTCAATGAACTTGTCAGGGCGCAGCGGGTGCCCGGGCCCGGCGCTCCCCGCCGCCGCGCGCCCCTGTGCCCTGCGCTGGGGAGTAGCTCATAGCAGTAGAGTGTCAGTAGTCTGAGCACCACGCATGCGCAGCGCTGTTTACATTCGAAGAAAATAAATAATGTTGTTTCGGGTTCTTTAGTTCCGGACCTGTGCGGCTCCGAATGGCTGTTTCGGCTAACCATTTTCATTATAATTTTTATTGTTTCTAACAACAGTTAGGGTCAATAAACGATGCAATAAATTATCTCGATTAAACAATTGATTTATTTCCTGATTTTATTAAAACATTCATTAATATTAAACAAGTAGATAACTACCGGCTATCAACTTGGTGGAAGAGATTTTTTTGTAATAATCAGTAGTAACTAGGTTCATTATTCTTGAAATTAGGTACTTTATATAAATTTTATGAAAAGGATTTTATTAGCAGACTTTTAATTAAAATAAAACACAGAACCCGTCAGTGGCTGAGTTGGCATCACGCCTGGGTCCCGAGTTCAATTCTTCGGATAGCTTCCTCCTCCACCACGACACAAGCAACGTATTTCGCTTACCATGACGGCAGTAGGAGCTTTTTAAATATTGGCAGATTATTCTTTAACCGGGTATGATTGTATTTTTATAAAATAAAAATAAAAATGTTAATAAAAAGGTTAATAAAAAAATAAATATTTTCGTGTTTAATTCGTAGAACCCCATTTAATTTATATTTTTTAGAAATTTAATGTAAATCAAATTTAAAAATGTTCTAATATTATTTTGGTAGTATGAACATACTGAGAATGGGAAATAAATAATTTTACTTACTTTATTGATTAATGATATATTAGGATCATTCGTTCGTTCATTAATTTCCTATTGTTCAAGTAAATTGTAATCTAAGACCCTTTATTTCTATATGTAAGGGTTTAGGCCCGTTGTTGTCAAGCGTGACGTGATCATTCACTAAAAAATGTTCTGCGAATTAAAGAAAAGTGTTTTTTATCATTATAACATCGTATATGTTTGAATCTAGTTGAGAAAGCCCTTCCCTTCTGCCCGATATAAGTTAACCCAATAATAGTGGCATATATGAATTTAAATGTGACCACGCCGTTTGTAAAAATGAATAAATTATTAATATATATCATAATATTATATTTAAATTATTATAACATTTAGCACGACTACAAGCATTCATAGGTAATATTAATGTCGTAGAAAAAATAGCAAGGTAAGTATCAATAGGTTTATTTTGATTGAATCAATAAATTTGTTGAAATACATACTCATGTTAAAATGGTGATTTTTTAAGGTACTCAACATCATCATTTTTGCGTTTCCATAAATCACAAACTAATCGGTATTTCCAATAGCGAGATCAACAGGTAAATTTTATCTCAGTGCCATTTTCATTGCACTCAATTCAATGAAATGTACAGATGTTTTACATATACCAAAATATGACATATATTTTTTTATAATTTGTTTGTTTTTTTGACACCCATAGGGCTTTTACATAGAGGTGTTAGGTCTTGCATTTTCAATATAAGAAACGAAACCAAAAATTCATTTATAATGGAGGTAGGTATGTAAAAAAGGTAACAGTATGAGAATATACAGTAACAGTATAAATACTTTGTATGACGACACTATAATTATTTCATACATTATATATATTTTTTCTTAAATACCTACATAGGTAACAAAACTTACATAAATACACGATCTAAAAAATTGTTAATGTTATATTTGCGGTACGTATTTTGTGAGACACGTGTACCTACAGGTGTTGTGCTTTATAGTTAAGATTTTACAATAAAAAAATACTTTGAAGAGATCCATGTTGTAGGAAGAAGGAAGTACGGAGGTCGGCACTACTATGGCCTTGGCTACAATTACGATCATTATAAAAGTGACACCATTTCTCATGATAACAGTTTAAAACATCAAAGAGTCCCCGTGAGTAGCGAAAAAAAAAGTTTTTAATTGTTTAAGATAATATTAACAAAATCTCAAATGAAGTACGAAACAGAAAAAAAAAACAGAGAAAATAATAAAAAAAGTAACGGTCGCTTCTGGGAATTGAATCCAGGACTTCTGTATTACTTGAACAAGAATGTAACCATTGAGCTATTGAGACCTTATTACTTTACTTCATTTTTATCGATATCTTACATCAATTTAAGAATTATTCATAGGTATAATCTCAATTTAATTCACATATTTTTGACTATCTTTTTCGCTCAGCTAATTTAGATAGCTCAGTAACTTCAATAATTTATTCTAATACATTGATTAAGTGGTTTAATTTTTTGATTGTTTGTCTGTCTGTCTGTCCTGTTTCATCGAAAATTACTCAGTCGGTTTCAGTGAAAATAGCACAGTTTGTTTTTATTACTGCCGGGAAGGTTTATAGAGTAGTCCGAATGAAATCCAATATGTAAAACTGTCGCTTTAACGTTTTAAAATTAGTATGAAAAATATTGAACCCCCCATGTTGTATTGAGGTTAGCCCATAGATATACCACTCTGGTTAGCCATAGATTACATATTCAAAAGAAGGAGTTTTATTAGGGTAGAATATTTTCAAATTGGAAAACACAAGTAGGTCCCTAGAAAAACTTTATTATTTAGATGTATTTTTTAAAAAATGTTCAGAATGAAACAAAATTTTCAAATTAATATATATATATTTTTTTAATATTTTTTTTTATTTATTTAGAGATAGTAATAGTCATCACAAGGCATTCGTTTCACTGTCAAATAAATTATGGCACCAAAACGATAAGCACGAATTCACAACTTTATAATTTTATTTCATAAATATAAATAATTCCGAGCAAGGCCCGGTACAATATCAAAGGATATACGACACAAAACTGATTAACTGAGCTATTACATTGACCGTAAAAAATAAGAAAGAATTTCACGTAACGTATTATGTATATTTACCTAATACCACAAATACGTGGGATTGGATTAAAACACTTGTCGGGTATACAATAATAACCTCTTGTACTGTTTCCTTCACTTCACGATTGCATCCAACTCTTTTACTTTCCAGTTCAGTGTCGCGGTTCGGTGTTCAATCAACATGGCAGTGATGAAATATCGTGTTTAATTTGGATACAAGTTAATTTGTTTTATTCGGTAAAGCTGTTAAAGCGGCCGAGCGTGGGCCGGCCGCGTTCCCGGGATGAAGTTAACAAAAGCGATGAAAACGGAGCAGATTAGATTGTGTAGTGTAGATTAATGGTCCCATAAAACAATTTATTTATTCAAAATAGTATATATATCTATTGGGCGGAATTTATTTACTGTGTCAGTGTGTAATGAACGCATTGTTGCTGGGAAGTCGCGTTTCTCAATCTACACTCTTGTGGCTGGAGAGGTCGAACCGTTCTTTCAGGGTCGAATTTTTATAATGATTTTCAGACATGGTGGATAATTTTGATACAGTTTAACATTATAAAAATGGTTCCTATGTGAAATTTTTGGGGTATTATGGGCAGATCTGCCATGATAATTGAACTGCAAGGTCGTCTGAAACGCTGGCTCAAAGAGGAAGATGCGTAACATGTCATGATGCCAAAAAATCAAACACGTTTATGGTTCTGGCCGTGAGAAACTTAAATCATTTCCCACGAGTTTGTTGTTTTGAGATAAATGGGTTTAGGGTTTTCACAAATTTATATGCTTCGAACATTCTTCAGGTGTTATTTTTTAAAACTTAAATAGTAACGTTTTGTATATGTAATTCAAATTAAAATTAAACCTTTTTTTTTTGACATTTACTTACTACAGATATTATTGCTTTTAAAGTACCAATATAATAGTGGATTGGAATTACAATATATTTGTTAGGGTTCCATGACAATTTAGTATACGTATGAATCGTCACACTTCTTAAAAGTGATATAAATCATTAGAAGTAAGAAAAAAAAACAAACAAAAAAATACCATTTTAATTTAAATTTACATATGAAAAAAAATTAAAGGTTACTTTTGTAGTTAATTATGTTAGGTTAGATTAGGTTTTAAATTCACGTGTAAAAAGTGTGGTGATTCTCACTCATTTAAAAACATTGTAGGTAAATTCTGGAGATTTTCTGCAACGTTTACTCAAAAATCGACTTGTTTGACCGTCCATTTTCTTGAATAAGGGTGCGAAATATTGATTTGCATAATTTGTTAAACGTTTTAAACCTAGCTTTATGGAAACAGTTGACGTAATATCTTAATAATTTAGTTACAGTATCATTTTCAACTGTTGCTGTCATTGATGAGTATGAATGCGGCTCTGCCTTCGAGATCATCGATATGCCCGGTCGAGGCGGTCCGTAGCCGGACCTGGCGTAATTAATATCTTAAATTAAACAAAAATTGCCTTTTAAAGTTGCCATTAGTCCACGCTTTATGGCCCGTGACGGAACTTGGCATGCGTGGTGCCCGCTCAACAATGTCTCGTACTCGCCGCACCGGTCGGAAACAAACTACGAGACACTTTGCAAAAAACAACCCTTCTATTTCCCTTCGCATCATTTTTCTACGCACATACAAGAAGCCCTTTTAAAATGAGCCGGCGTGATAAAATACGTGCCGCAAAACAGATTAGCAGACACTTTGTGAAAAATTATTTTTCTTTTCGAATTGTATTCGCGGTGTGCTTATCGTGGTTTGCTCTTTTTAAGTTTTTTTATGGTTTCGGGAAATTATGGATTTTTCGGAGGGTTAGAAAAAAGATCTGCCGATAGTACCTGAAATTTCTAAGCAGCGGTATTCGTACTTATGAATTAATAATTACCTCTTAACGAAGAAGAATATAATAATTCGAAAACCACGCGATTCTGTAGATGTACCAAGATGAAATATGCAATTATTAGATACTTTGTAATGTAGGATTTTTTTTGGAATAAAGTATGTACACAGTATACCTACATACAGAGACAGATTATGGTTTTTTCAACTGACAAAAATACCAAATCTTGTACGGGCAAATTATTTTGGAGAGAGCATGTTCGAATGTATGTGTGCACACCGATAGTGATTTTGAAATACTTTGGATCACTCGTCTGCAGTTTGGTCTTACCCCACAGTAGTTCCACAATATAGTATACTACTATACAAGCAAGAATCGCTTGAAAAATTATTCTATTGTTGATAGGTTGTTGGTGTTATTTATAGAATAATGTATTAAATCCGCCCTAGGTGAGAGTGTAAGACGCAATACGACGGTTTCATAATAGTTTTTTATAGGTTATTCTTACACTAGACCAGAAATTCCCAAAGCGGGCGACATCACCCCCGAAGGGGCGTTGAAAAGATCGAAGGGGGCGGTGCTGGCTTTAAGGACAAATGTGGTGGCTTCAAGGATAAGGTAACGGTGAACGCTGGAATGGGGGGCGGGGGATTTATTAAAAAGTTTTCCAGGTGAATTGAATTTATCGTTGAATGAATCATGAAAATAAATTATCTGTTAATTAATATATTGATATATAGTTTTATTTTTATTTTATTGCATAATATTATTATATATTATCATATAGCTACTGCAAGTAGCTTGTCAGCAGGAGTTTGGTTCAAAAATTACATATAAAACAAAAATAATAAAAAAAAAATAATCCTATAAATAGTAGCGCAATATGTTGTGATCAATGTACACAAGTTGATAAAGTATGAAAAACGGTAGAACAATTTTACTATAGTTTTTTTTTACAGTAATTCCACACAGGAGGCTCTGAGGGAAATAATTTCCCTCAAGGCCTATATCATCTTTGGGAATGCTGTGTGGAGGGTCTTTTAGAAGATAGGAAGGAGTGAACTCGGGTCTTGAAGAGAGCCATGTTGTAGGAGGGAGGAAACACAGAGGCCGGCAGATCATACCATAGGCGAGATGTTGAACACAAGAACGAGTCGTTGAAGCGACCCGTTCTCATGTTACAAATGTCAACTGTGTGCAAATGTTGGGCGCGCGTTTGGCGTGTTTCCGGACTATGCACCGGTGCAGAAGGGATCAATGACGTAGTTACTAAGAGCATATTCCATTAAAATACCAGTAGTACTAGGACAGCATTCCCACCTGACGTCTGTGCTCCAAATATTGCAATCTGTTTGTTAAGATAGGCGAATCTATCAAACGAACCGCCAGTTTCTGCACAGACTCGAGGGTTTTTAGAAATTTTTCAGATATAGTGATACAGACTCCAATTGATGGAGTTATAGTTTTTTTGCCATTGTATTTACGGGATTATAACACTTAACCAAGTATCTCGGGACCTGTTGTCAGATGAACAATAATGTACTACATAATGTTACATGTAAAATATGTGTATAAATATTTATCAAGGACAAAACACAATCATAATGGAGAACAGAGGTGATAAAAGGATCGTAACGGGGTATAGAGTCGACCGCGAAAATGAGAATTATTTTTTCTCAGTCACGGTGTAGGTAAATAATAATAAAAATGTTTATTTGTCAATAATGTTATTTACATATTTTATTTTAAAGCATGTATAATTTTAGCAATTGACTGAAAGGTCACTGCTCAGCAATACATTACAGGTCCCGGGAGTGCAGCTGATTTTCAGCAGTGTTTATAGAAATAAGACAAAGTTAAAGTTACATGAAATCTCTACAATAAAATATATTAACATAAAAATTACACACATTTTTTTACAAAATCACTAACACATGTACCCATTTCATTATTTATCTATGATGTTATGCGGCTGACTGCAGTAAGCAACAATTCACTGGAGAATATCTTGAAGCACTGCAGCGATGTCAACCTTTGCACAAATAGTGGTATTTCATTCCAAAGTTTTTTTGAGGAATTGCTGTAACTACCGTCAAATACCCCGGTTCGATGTCTGGGGAGAACAAATAAATGGTCTCTTTGGCGTGTATTTATGCATGAGAGTCAAGGGACTACTGCAGTTTATCATTCAGATAGGTAGGAACCTTCGAAATCATCAAATTGTATATTTGACATACATTAGGATTTCATTGCATTGGGTGATGAGAAAAATAAGGTTGGGAACCTGTGTAGGTACTAGACAATGTTTTGACAGAATGGGTAATTCAAAACCATATTCCTGAAAGAAAACTTAAATAATCGTTACTCTATAGCTCACCGTTCGTAGTCCGTTTTTATTTCTACACGCAAAAAAAGTTTTTCTGCTTTAATAGTCGAATAGTAATATTACGACAATACATCTAAGCAATGCTGGTACTGCTTTATAACTAGTTATCACCCCACGTTCGAGGGCCTAAGTGAATAACGTAAAAGAAGTAACGCGGAAAGATATAATTCAGGACTGTTGATTATGATTCGTGTCAGGCAAGTTTTATCGCGGCTTATCTGGTTCCACAATTCGGGATCCCATCCGCCTTGCTCCGCCAGCCATCAAGCTGTGTCCGTATATAAAGTATAAATTGTCCCCGGCGCGCGGTAATTATCGGCAATAAAATACAAAGCAGGTGATTACGAGAGATAAATGTATAGAGTCGGGTGGACTGTGCGCACCCACCCGGTAAACGTTAATTATGAGATCCGGACATCGCTTTGTGGACGGTTTCACGTCGGGCTCGGGTGAAAGTGAAGAGATTTGGTGGATGGTCGTCTCTGGGGTCTTCCATCGGGTGAAGATTTTTGGATGGATTCGCGTCGGGCTCGGTAAAAGTGTGGAGATTTGGTGGATGGTCATTTCTAGGGTCTTCTATTGGGTTAAGATTTGTGGATGGATTCGCGTCGGGCTCGGTGAAAGTGTGGAGATTTGGTGGATTGTCATTTCTAGGGTTCCGCGCATATTTTTTGTCTAGGGCAGTTTAAGTCCTTTCCCCAGATTTTTTTTACTAAAATTAATGTTGGAGTATTGCCGGTCGTTTCTAGGGTACTGGGTAATTTGGCACTATAAGATCACCGAATTGACTTTATGGTTATTAAACTAATTAAAATTTCTGTGCTTAAGTACATACTCAAATAATTGCGTGAGGGTGGGCCGTGAATTTTTGTTCTGGTTTTAGCATTTAGAAAATGCGTTTTTTTTGTTTTTGTTTTTAAATTCATGTGTTTTTTTTAAACAAAAAGTTTTATTTTGAAATAATATTTATTTTTCGTAGGCAAGTATATACAAATTATATTCTCCTTCTTATGGTTTGCTCTCCTGTTTGGAGGTTGGCTAACAATAAAAATAAAAATTGGATAATTTTACAGCTCCGTTTTCGTATCTATAATATGGAAGAATGCTAAAAACGTGCTGCTCTGGAAAACATATTTATTTTTTTGCTTTTCTTTTATGAAGGCATTATTAGTCTATTTAATACACAACTATTCAATTCTTTCATAGGTACAAACTTGTTTCGAAAAAAAATTATTTTAATACTGATAGCTATTGCAGGTAGAACTGATCGTATCTCCAATTAAGATTATTGTTACCAATCATCGTAAAATATTATTGCCCGCCATTATTACTGACCCGAATATTATAAAACAACCGTCTATGCAATACGTTGGTTTGCGAGATATGACGTCTCTGAAGTTGAACAATGAATACCCAGTCATAGATATTATGACGAGCAGGCCAACGACCCTAGAAAATGAATATGAAGAAAGGTCTGTGCATCAGGTGGAGTGTATAAATGTCTTCATAAAATCAGGAAAGGAAATTAATATTTCCACCGTTTTCTCTTGGATTTATGCTCTGATGGGGTTAGGTAGCATTTACTCATATTTTAACAGATACTAAACAATGATTCTGAATGCTGGAATGACATCTTGAAGAGTCGAGATGAAAGAATAAAACGCTGGCAAGTGCCAATTATGTTTTCTGGCTACCGGAGTGGTAAAAGCAGCTATATTCTCTCTCCATCGAAATAATTGTGTTAAGAAATACCCGGAGAAAGGGTTCTGAAACTTTTTGGGTGCACTCATTTCGACCTACCTACCTAGATTTAATGAACATTCGAAAATAGTATGTTTCACTTGGCAATAAAATGTCATTTACTCATGTGAAAATAGAATTTTTATTAGGATGGCACCACCAAGCTAATCGCTTTGTTTTTAAAATTTGATCTTCACATAAAACATTTTTTAACAGTTCATTATGAAGTAACAAGGCGAAACAATATAACTCGATTTAACGTTTTTTTATTCAGATTTTTGATCTGTGAATTTGATTTTAAATTTTTTTTATTTTTTATTTAACATACAATGCTACAAATGCAAAAAATTTGCCTTTCCGTGTAATTATCTTCCTTGCAAAGCGTTAAGTAATAAAAAAAAAAGTTTTACATAAAATTGTTTTAAAAAATGATGTAAAATTATCTCTTTTTGTACTACTAATTTCTGAGCACCGTTTGGTTAACGTAAAAAATATACACTTGGACCATTGTGCTTTTTGAAACGTGATTTTATTTTCTAAGACCCATCTTGGTGTTAATCGCAGCGCTCTCAATTTTTATTTACAACAAAAAATTATCTATATTTCTATCTTCGATATTTTATCTCTCAACTTCCCAAATGAAATTTAGTTTGAAATCTTTGCTAAGGAAAACAGGCAGAATGAAGCAAATGGTGTGTCAAGACCAATAAGATTCAAAAGTAATTTACAAAACATACCATCTCGTAATTTCAGATTAAAAATTTAAAACAGGATCGCGAACCACAGTTTAGAAGTCACTGAAGTATTATTGCAATTTGCGCAAAGGTAAGCGAAATTGAATATAGTGCCAATCAAAGACGATGGTTACTGTTAGTATGTGTTTCCAGCACTTAAATAAATCGATTCGGGTAAAATGATTCGGGTGCATCATTGCTTATTCAAGCGCGCGAGATTTGCATTGTACAAACGTAAGCTTCTGCTTGCTTATAGTCCTTGCAGGATAGTAAAGTATTGTTACAGAGGGATTCAAGTCACAAATTTCTCGGATCATTTCCATATTCGCTACACGTAATATCTCTTCTCTTCATGCCATCATTTGTATCTCTTAAAATGGAAATAACGTAGATGGAGATAGAGGCACACCTGGAGGAGACTAATCGATTCGTTGTTTAAACTTTAATGGGAAGTTACTCACTTTAAGTTTCTGAGTGTGTACGGTGTTCAGAGATAAAACTTCATTTACTGGTAGGTATTGTCCGTCACTGATAATTGTCTATGGTCCAATCAATATTATTTATATTTCAAAATGAATAATATTCCATGGTAAAATTACTCTTAAACAAAGCTAAATATTTATTTATTTATTATATTAATTAAATATATACAACCTATATGGGAAATTACATATTTCGTTAGTTACAATAGTCACAAATGTGCAAAACACATCACAGTAGGTACATAGATAAAATAGATACCCTTCATGAAATACAACAACTAAATATTTCATTTGTATAACGAACAAATACAGGAATAACAACATATATAAACAATGACATGATGTACCTAAATCACTACTATACGATTCTATAATTTTTTCTTCTGTTCTTGCTATATTGGGGCTTAAAATTGGCTTTCGTTTTCTCAGATGCTCATTCTAATTTTTTTAACCCTTTTTATTTTAGATATTTGTCTGTATTTTTTTAATACCGTAAATATGAAATTTCTCGTTAAAGAAAATACTAATAATTATGAAATATATCTTTAAATTTAAATGTAGACTGTTACTAAGAACCCGTTGAAAAACTTATATCAATCATAAATAAACGAATTAAAAATTACTTTGTTTTCACCACTTTATTAATATACACATATCAACATGTTTCGAAAGCGATACTTTCTTCATCAGGAATATATAGAATACTAAAAAATAATAATGTCACGTATAGATAAATGATATCAATCAGTTTAACGGGATTTTATTATAATATTTTATGAAACATTTTGAAAGAAAATATTTAAAATATATATATACCCGTATATATATTTTAAAGAATATTGTGCTGTAATATATTGTGAATAATGGCACATACATGTTTCATATACATATTATAACTGCATGCGATAATTTTTTTATTTTTATATTAGGTTGTTTTTTATTATTGTTATTATTATTACTCCAAACGGGAGGTTATGAAGGAAATCATTTCCCGCGGGGTGTATTTTATCACATTTGGAGATGCTGTGTGTTTCTTTTTGAATTAAGAAAGGATTTACCTTTAATTTAAAGGAGTTAAAATTAGATAGATTTTTGGTTTCGCTTTCTTGTTTTACTTTTTATGTAAACTCTGAATGTTCTTATTCCTGAATCATTTTTGCACTGTTATTGTGAATGAGTACACTTATTATACTATTATATTCTCAATATACAGTATAATATTTTATAATTTTATTTGACGAACAATAGTACCTAAGGAGCACTACAGGAGTAATGTTACGAATAAGTAAGAATGTATATAATATGTGGAGAATATCTAAAAATACTTATGTGAATGAAATATATTAATATAATATTAGAATAGAATATGAAAGGAGCATTGTAGGAATACCACCGAGTGCAGTTATTAATTCATTATTTTTCATTTTTGATCATTGAAGATAATATTAACAGCTCTCAAAATGAAACATGAAACCGAAAAGACACAGAAAAGAAAAATATGTCAGTAGTAACTGGGACTCGAACTCAGGACCTCATGGTCTATTCGGGACCTTGCGCTCTAATCCATTGAGCTGCAGCTACCCCAATCCGTCCTGTCGTTTTTTATCGATATCATAATTGGATATCTAAGAACTGTTAATATCATCTTCAATTAATTCCCATATGTTTTTTGGCTGCTACCCTTTTATCATGACTATAAAATTCTTCCCGAATTCATTTTTAATCTTTGGATAGTGTCTCGGTTATACCTATCCGATTTTTATTTATATTGGACATCTGTTGACTTTTTTTCTGCAATAGAATTGTCGAAGGAACCCATAAAGAAATATTATTTTTAAGTTCTTTATAGTAAAGTGCAATTGAAATGAAATAACATAAAACGTGGGCTATATAAATGCTATGTTGTTAATATTATTATTAACCAGGGTCTTAAAAAGACCCATGTTCTATGACAGCGCCCATTAGAATGTTACACAAGAGCAAAAGTAACCCGTCAACCGAGATTTTATCTCCTGGACCTCCCCCTTTAATGGGACAATTTCTCAAAACCAAAAAACTGCGCTACCGAGGAAAGTCTATACGCTTTTCGAATATGTATGAGGACCCATATCAAACTGTTTTGACTAAAAATCTGTCATAGGTTTTAAAAGTTGAGAGTTTTAATTTTTCAAAAACTCTACGACACTACCCTAAAAACCATTTTTTAAATTTATTTAATTTTTTGTTCTTAGTTCGAAAATGGCCTTAAAAGCCGAAACAGCTGTCACAATAATAATAAAAAAAACTACTAAAAATACTTTCAGAACTTAATAATAACATTATTATTTTTGATTTAAATTAAATTTAAAAAAAATTAAATGGAGTTGTACGAATTAAACACAAAAACAATTAATAGAAGCTGTTTCGTGTGAATAACATCTATGTTTGTAATAAATGTACATAGTGGCATCTAACGGAAAACACTTGAAAGCTGTAGATAGTATCCAATAAATTTTATCCCGGAAATGTTTTCCTCATTCGATTCTCACCACAATCACCGGCACTTCAATGGGCCCGCCAAAATGCACTCTAACACGTATCATGTACTTCACACACACACTTCAATAATTGAACATAGAGATAGATCAAATTATTTTTGTCGCGATTTCAAAATCAAATCTATTAAGAGCCAAATTTGTACACTAATGCAATTCAGTAATGCACTAATCACAGGCTTTTGGTGGTCGGTGTGGGATAATGTAGTTATTTTAGAGTGACTTTTAGGATATTCAATAGGGCCATCCAAAAGTGAAGGAGTACAGACTGCACTTTTGTTTAAGGACTTTTGGTTTTATCTACTCAACATTCGAAAAACAGTTATCATTTTGGCAATTCGAAACTATGTGACAATATACAAATGATTATTGTTTTTCTCCAATAAATGTTGAATTACTTGGTGGTGTCATCTTTTATTCATAAAAATGAATATTTGTCTGTCTGTCTGTCTCGAGAATTGCTCGACCAGTTTCGCTGAAAATAGCACAGTTTGTTCTTATTAGTGCTGGAAAGGTTTAGAGAGTAGTTTGAATGAAATCCAATATGTAAAGCTGTTGCTATAACGTTTTAAAATTAGTTTGAAAAACATTGAACTGGCCATGTAGTATTGCGGTTAGTCCATAGATATATCATTGGTTATCTGGTTAGCCATAGACTACATATTCCAAAGGAGAAAGTTTGGTTGGGTTTTTTATTTTTTTATTTTTTATTTTAGTCATTTGTACATTTAAGTTTACAAAATAACTAATTATAACTCTTATAATATTACATATAGATAATGAAAATTTAAAACTAATGATTTTTATTTTTTATTTTAGTCATTTGTACATTTAAGTTTACAAAATAACTAATTATAACTCTTATAATATTACATATAGATAATGATCATTTAAAACAAATGATTTTTTTATTGTTTAACTTAATGTGTTTTTTACAATCTATTTTAAATTTATTAATTGTTTCACTTTTGATTGGGTAAAATATTTTCAAAATGGAAAACACAAGTAGGTATCTACTTAAGAACTTTAGTATTTACGTAGATATGTTTTGAAAAAAAAAATATCGGAATGAAATAAAATTGTCAAATGAAGGTTTCTCTTTTTATTTGTTTAGATAGTTTATGGCACCCAAATGACAAGCAAGAATTCACATCTTCATAATCTTAGTACAACAAAAATATCCCGAGCAAGGCCGGGGTACACGTCAGCAATATTTTAATAAGAAATATTTTGTGTTAACAACTGTTTAATATATAAATATCAACATGAGGGAATCGCTTCCGAAACATGTTGATATTTATATATTGAACAGTGATTTACACAAAACAATTTTAATTGATTTTATTTTATTATTGTTTTGATTACAAATAATTGAGACCATTGAATTAGGGCTTAGTCTCAGGGCGAAATAATTCATTGCAAACCCTAACGATCCCAAAATTTATTACTTTTAAGTGTGCAAGTATTATGTTACCATTTTATGTCGGGAATAAAATAATAATGACTGTTTTACAGCCGAAGATTGTTTGGAATAATAATTCCAGGGATCATCTATCAAAGGAGCGCAATAGGCGCACGATTTAGAACGCACCTATTGCGCTCTCCCGGTGGCTGTAAACCGGACGCTTTATGACCACTGTTACGGGAAAATCAGTATTAATATTTTTACGTCTGTAAAAAATGCATGAAACGCCATCGTCCACAGTCGTTTATACGTCTTAGCAGTCGGTGCTGTAAAATTAGATTTGTGATGATGAATCTTTTAGTAGGCGCTGTTGCCTTTTTAGATCGCTCATTATAATGTTAATAACTATTTATACGGTTTTCTTTAACATCTATCGAATTGAAGCACTGCACGTGATTGGTACTTTTGCACTTTCGCAGAGTTATTCGGGGCTGTAGTACGCAGGGTGAAGATTGTCCAGATGACAGCCAACCTCCGATAAAAGTCGTTTGCCTACGTAAAGAAATGCTGCTTTTAATGGCTAAATCTAACCACCCGGTAGGGGGGTAGGATGAGAAAATGAAAAACCATGCTGCTCCGTTCTGTTACATACTCCACCTCTTGGAATTCTCCGTATCATGAGTATTTTGTATGATTGATCATGGCTTGTTTTTAACGTCCTTTCCATTAAATTGTATTTTTTATGTATTTATTTTATTTAGAATCCCAGAGGGCATTGACATCGTTTTAGAGGAATTAAAATATTTTAAGTATTATAAATAATCAAAAATAGAATCAAATGGTCAAGAGTTAAAGGAAAATATAAAAAATAGGCATTCTTCCAAAATGTCCGAAATTAATTTTAATATTAATAAAAACAAAGATTTATAAAGAAGGCAGTAATTGCTTGCCAAGTTCAAATTAATGTCAAATACATCCACATCGTTTAAATACTCGTTGCTAAGTCTGTCGAAACGTTGAATTATTATATGTAAAATGTTAATGTTTGTCTAGTTCTTCGTTTAGGAATGTATAGGTTTAATAAATGCAGGAGTTCAGAACAATTGCATTTAGAGTTTAAACATTATTTTAAAAAGGTTTGATTGTTTTGTTTTCCCTTTATTTTCTAAAGTTGAAATATAAAAAATATTAATAAACGATGAGTAATGAGTAATTTACACGCTCAAAAAGGATGTTTAGCAAAAAAATTATAAAACGTCAGAATTTTTCTCATATTCCTTTGTCGTGTCATCTTCTCGGTATATCTAAATACTTGTGTGCGTCGTAAGTTAACCACAAAATCGTACATATAAATATATTTTTTTAAAAAGCATCGGACATGTTCGACATCATGTTGTCTAGTATGCTCAGCTAGTAGTTGAATTGATCGAATTCGAATCCCACAACGGTTTCCGACTAATCACTATTTTAATGTACGCTATAGTTAGATGGATTAATTAGCAATTAAGTTAAATAACCAGTACTTTTTTTTCCTAAGTTAGTTTTCTGCGTTTTAATTTTTAATACCCGCCAAATCGTTCAAAATCTCTATATGGCCGGTCGATTTTGAGGTTAAAAGGTCAAATGTCAAACAAGGATGAGCTTTTCCGTACATTGTTTTATATTCTATTCATAGTAAACCATCATTAAACACAAGTAATATAATTATGTACCTTTTGAAAAACTATTAACACAAAATACTATTTAAAATTAACATCATCATAACATCTGTATTTACAATTGGTTTGCCCATGAATATTCTTATTTCTTCCATTAATAATATATTTTTTTTTATATTAGACAATAATTATAGAGCTTAGAGTCACCCGAATTATGTTTAAATTTCGCTAAAAAAATACATGTTTATAAAAAAACAAAATCGATAAATAATTTTTTTCATACAAATCTAAAATAAGAATACGCAGGGTCGAGACCCGCGATGTCCGATGTTCCGAATGCAATGGTCCCAACATAACAGAATGTTTTGATGAGATGATTTATTATTCACTTTTAAATAACGATTTAAAATTTCTGCGTATTCTACGTATATTGGATATTTTTTGCTGATCTACATGTTCCATCTTACGCTGGAGTTTCTTACCATAATTGATTTTTTTTACTGCCCCTTTCAATCATTCAGAAACGGAAAGCTGTATTTAAAAATTCGCCATGGTACTACATATCACACACTAGTTCGAATGGATTAATTTATCACCCGGGCGTACCGCAAGGTAATAGGTATTGTTTGAATTTAGTGAGCGTAAACATTAACGATTTTTAGACAACGGCGCAGGATAAATGCGCTTTATTAACAGTCATACCTGAAATTAATTTATAACACCTTATCGAAAGGATAACAATGCCGTGGTTTCTAATACGAAGGAAATATTAATATTTCGGAGGTAAAACACAAAGTACCTGCTTATACTGTTTAAAGCGAGACGCGAAAATACTTAGTGGTTTTGGACAATCTGGTCTTGGTGGTAAACCAGATTGTTTTTTGTGGTTGTTATATTGACACAATTTTTTTGTTCTTGTATTCGTGTGCTATCTATAATAATTTTTCGACTATATCATCTGCTTCTCTCAGTATCCTCAATGGAAATACTAGTTTGTCTGGATCAATTTTTGTCAAACATCACTTCAAGGACGTTTCACAAAGCTATAAGGTGATCTCAAAATTCGTGTTTTATTTAATTTTTTAAAGTTCAGGCATAATTATTAAAATGTCTTACGGTCATATTCTAAGAAACTTAATTTGTCGCGACGAACAATATAATATCGGAAAAGGGTTTTTTATTAGGATATATTAAACTTTTTGCATTTTTGTAGGTCTGATACTTCATTTTTCTCTAGGCTTATAAAAAGACTCACCAAAAATGCCCTTTTAAATGAAAGGCCAAGGTGTGGTGTACTTGCAGTATTTAATTAAATCATTTATGACATTTCTGGGACATCAAATTTTCAAACCAAAACACATGATTTTGCATTACTTCCCATTGCATAGCCTTATGATGGTGTAGAAAATGCATAAAAATGAGTATTTGAGTTCCGTATCTTGTGGAGATGTGAAATGGTGCTGATTTATGTGGCAAACTGTTAGGAATGGATAATTAAATGAAAGACAAGTAACAAAATGGTTTAATTCTTAAAATATATTGCACGAGTTTAGGTAGTGATTGAGTTTGAGATTTTGACGGCCCCCGTGGTTGAGTGGCTACGATTCTTGGTTACGAACCCGGAAGTCATGGGTTCAAAATCCCTGCGTGCGCGTGTAATTTTTTTATGATGAATTTGCCTTATTTCACAATTTATTATTTGAAATAATACATAATATATTTGCGGTATGTTCCAGAGTGATAAATAATTTTAGTATTTCAGTATCTCCCTGGTGAAAGACCTCTATTCATTATCGAAAAGTTGCTTGAATTGGTTTTTGCAGTATTTGGTGACCAGATATGAATAGCCAGTTAGTTACTTCTCCACCAGCCTCACAATATACCCAGATCGGGAATGCCATAGTCTCACTGGCTCCAGACGGTTGAGAGAAGCTAGAACTCTTGTGCGGTACTCTACGTAAAAGAAACTGGGGATTAGCGCCACTTGATTCGGGACTCTAAACCCTTTTGCAGCATTTATATTAAAATATCATCTCCAGTAATTTCACCAGGACGATACAATAACTATTTACGACTCTTTCTGTAAGTAAAGAATAAAAAAGAAGACGGCACCTTGATTGTAACTATAAAATAGAAATATTTTTTCTGAAGCAGCAAAAAACTATGGGAACGGTGAGAAAACATGCGCTCTTCGGCGACTTAAAAATGCATATGTTTTTCTGTACGAAGGTCCTACATCAATTCAAAAACTGCTTTCAACTGAAATCGTGAGCTACGGAGTTTTGTAATATCCATTTAAGGGACGTTAATATATTGTTTGTTCCATGTGAGTTTTTCCGGAGTAGCAGGGTAGTAAAAACAGTATATTTAAATTAGAGACCCCCGCCTTCTGTGCAATACAACTTCGCATTTAACTCCTTCCAGTTCTAGTGTCTACTCCTAGCAGTTAATTTAAGCGAAGAGACATCCACTAGTAGAGTAACCGGAGCGCCAGAGGTTTACGAGTGTTATTGACCCATTACGCAGTCTCCGAGGCACTGCTAGTAATGCAATGACCACTGACGGTCAGGGGAGTTTTTCCAGCCTTAACACTGAAGAATAACAGCGGAGCATAAACTATGGGTTCATCCTCCACACTGTACACTCTACACACTTTAATCGGTTAAGAGTTTATTGTACACGGAGGCAATAAAACAGGATTAGGATTTATACGGAACGATCGATACATTTTTTGAACTATGTTTTATTGCGCGGGTTCAAACATTTCATAGCTGGATCAACTTATAACTCACGTATTATTGGTACCTAGGATATACGGCAGAGATAAATCCATAGAAGTGTGGTAACCGTGTCCGTGTGCCCCAAGTTAAGACATTTTTATTTTCGTCTTCTTGAGCCACTCCTCTAGAGGTTGCAATCCAGATTATCCGGATTTTTAAATAATCTAATTTTAAAATATTTGTAATGTGAGCTATTTGAAGCATAAGGTCTTGAAAAATGAACGCGTGAATGAATATGGATAAGGAAATTTATAAAAATAAGATTGTGAACCCAATAATGAAATGTCCACATTATACACAGTTTACAAAATGTAGCACAAAGAAGTGTGCTTATTATTTAGCGAGAAAAAAATAAATATAAGAAAGTAAAATTAATATTAAATGTAAGTGAAAGAATAGAACAAAATATGTACATATTTATTCGTGCTTATTACAGGATTTTACGTGGACATTTACAAATAACATTGAAAAGGTACAAATTATAATACATAATATTAAAAAAACATAATATGACACTTTTATTCAGAGGTAAATAGTTTCAAATAAGCTAGCTCTACTCGATGGAAAAAACCGTACTAATGCATGCTTATACTGTAACATTGATGTACCAAATATATTGTCAACAACATCGAAGTATTTGTTCCCCAGATGTCGAATCCGTCGCGAATATATCGAAGGTTCCAATGTAAGGGGCCGAATCTGCAAAATTTAAATTAAAGTTTTAGTCTTAACTATCTAATAATTGTATTTTCAAATGATGCCAAAAAAGTAGAATTTCGTAAAAAAAAAATTTTTTTGGAACGAAATTTATCGAAACTACAAGATTCATCCGGCGTAGAAAGTAGAATCTAATTTTGTTTTCACTCTCCTGTAAACCTGCAGGTTCGACACCTTACGTTGTACCGCCGATATGCATACGAATAGCATGATAATGTAATCTAATTAGGGTGCTTGAAAAGTGGCAAAAATTCTATTTGGCACCCTCTTAACATGTTGTAGCATATCAGAATTTAAAAAAAAAATATTTTTTATTATTTGCGGTATTTGAAATATGAAATTTTTGAGGGAATGTTACTTAAAAATAAAAACGGATTTAATCCGGATATCCGGATTTTGAAATTCATGTAATTAATTCGAAAATCCGGATTTGCAATCTCTAGTAGCCTCATTGGAGTGGATCGTGACCCCCACTCCAATTGCCCTGCTAACAAGGCTCTTCCACTCCTCACGGCCGCGACCCCACGCTGCGTCCCTGTGATACTCCATCAGTCCAACGCATCAGTGATATTTATCTGCTTCTCCTGCCTTCCACTTTGCCAGTTACCATGAGCTTCTCCACGTTGGTGTTCTCGGTTTGGTCGTCAATGTGTCCAAAAACTAAGGAGTTATGTTGAAATCATTTTGTGTGAATTTTTAAGTCAATAGTTTTGTGTGGGGGGGGGGGGGGCAAGCTAGGTTTAACGCCAATTTAAGTAAAACAGCAAATAAGTAAAAAGGTTTTGACTTGTTTACAAAAACTGTATTATTTTTCATAGTTTTTTGTAAAGCAAGACAAATATATTATAGACAATATTTGAAAATCTACCATCACAGAAGCGGAAGGTGTTACGTGTGTTGTGATGGAGGACTTAGCCAGCTGAGGAGTTGGTCTCACGACGCCTCGGTGAGACCCAGACGCCATGCTAACTCAGCCACTGACCGGTCAACGGTCACATTTTGTTTGACCATTTTAAAAAATGTTTTTTTTTTTAAATTTGCTTACCGCAGTCGAAATCACGCGAAACTGACGTGAACGGCAGTGAACTAGGCTGGTGCAAAAATTGATGTCACGTGACCTTTGCCTCCAGTCGACGAATGGTAAGTACGACGAGCAAGTCAGCGATCTTAAGTCATTTGACGTCATCAATTTTCTTTCAAATCGGTGTAGATCACGCTTCTAGGGGTTATCTGTTCAGTGGGTACAAACAAACATACATATCTATATTAACTTAAAAGACTTATGATTTAGGAAAATACGTAATAATGCGACGCTCATTTATGCTTTCAAGTTCTCGGTAAAGAGTTTATTATTAATAACCAGCTTCAGTCGTATTTTACTCCCATTTATATCGTTTTCTTGAACACATTTATTGATTTGGTTTCATCTGCCCGCACACTTAACATCGGATGCCGCACTCAAGACATTGCGACGTTAATGACTGAACCAATGATGAATTCAGCGAATCTCTTTGTGTTTGATTGCGAGTAATTTTCCAGCCGTATTTTCTAGATGGTAATTAATTTGTAGATCATAAACAGTCAAGTATGTTTCATTTCAGACAAATTGCAAATAATTATGTTTGAATGAAATATCGTATGCAGTTAACGTTTTTAGCCGGCCTTGCTCGGGTTATTATTATTATTTTTTTAATAAAGTAATCAAGTTGTGAATTCTTGTTTCTTGTTTGGGTGTCATAATTGATTTGAAAGCAAGAGTAATGCCTTGTGACAACTATTACTATTTTGTTTGGAAGTTTTAATTTACCATGTACTTTTGCTATTTTTGATTTATTAAATTCGCTACCGGTTTCGACACAACCGTGCCATTAACTAGCGTTCTTAAAACTAACTTAAATTAAACAAGTACAGAAAAAAAAATTAGTCACCATTAAATGAGGGTAGAGGGAGTGGTGATTTGGAGGGGGGGTGGGCGGTGGGAGGAGTCAAAGTTAATAGGAAACATGGTTAGCAAAGGTGATTTACAGGGAGAAATTTTTTTGTTAATTTCTAAAGTTTCTAAAGAGCACAATTTAAAATATCTATCAATATTTGAATGTTTAAACATAGTTTTTTCTCTATTGAAGCTATGACCTGTCTCTAATAAATGATTAGCAAACTCGGAATAGTTGTTATTTCTTAAACAGAGTTCATGTACTCTGATTCTAGTTTTAAAATTTCACATTCTAAAGTATATATTCCTATTACTATCTATTACTATAAAACTATTACTATCTCTAAACAAAGAAACAATGAAACATTCATTTGAAAATTTTATTTCATTCCAAACATTTATTTTTTCAAAATATATTTAAATAAAAAAAAGAACTTAAGTAGGTACCTACTTGTGTTTTCCATTTTGAAAATATTCTACCCAAAAAAAACTTCTTCCTTTGAATATGTAATCTGTGAATAACCAGAGTGGTTTAACCTAAGTAAAACACGGCGGGTTCAATGTCTTTCATACTAATTTTAAAACATTATAGCAACAGTTTTACGTATAGGATTTAATTTAAACTACTATTTAAACCTTCCCGGCAGTAATAAGAACAAACTGTGCTATTTTCGGAGAAACCGGTCTAGTATTTTTTGAGAAAATCGAGGACACAACCATTCATTTTTATATATAGAGATTTCAAATGAAAATGTCGCTGGATATTATATTATAATTTACCTATTAATACCTATTACCTATACCTATTTACCTATTAAGATTTACTTAATATTTAATGTGTATTATTATATGCTTATTAATATTATTTAATTTCATTAATATTTACTATTTTTTAGTCACGTATTAATATTTTACTTATTAGTATTTACTGATTATTATTAAATTGTAAAGCCGCTCATCTCAACACAGGATTGTCCTAGTGAGATGGGTGGCTAATGTTTTTGTTGTCATAATTAAATTTAATGATAATTAAATAAATAAAATAAATAAATAGAAATGATCATGTAAGGTTGATAATTTTTTTTTATTTAATATAATAATTTTTTTTACAGAGAGTATATAAAAATAAGACATGATTCATATAGTGTAACAAAAATATATTATAGCTATTCCTCACCATAAAGAAACAAGGTTCTTGTGTTTGGTGAGTGATTATCGCTTAATTAATCAAATCATAACTTAAAATATTGTTGTACAATAGCAGGAAAATATGAATTTGTCGTGTAAATTTTGTAATTTATCACTAGTAATAGTATTAAAGAAAATGAAAAGAAAGTAGAAGAAAAGAAGAGAATCTAATAATAATAAAAATATTTTTTTTTTTTTTAAATTGTTAGAGTATTTTGAGGTAATTTTTTAATCTATGTTGAAATTCATGGATATTTTCTATAATTTTAAGATCAGATGGCAGATTGTTAAAAAAAGTTATTTCTAGATATAGGTATGTGTTTTGCGTATGCTTAGTATTGAATGGCGGGATTTTAATGTTTTGTTGATACCTTGCGGATATATTAAATTGTAATTTATTTAACGTTTTTTCTTTAAAGATTTGAATAATTGCATATTTTTATAAATTTTATCTACTGTAGGTACATTGAATATTGTAAAAAGCTTTTCAGTGGAAAATGATGATGGTTTTTTTAAAATTACCTTTATTATCAATCTTTGAATTATTTTAAGTGGACTTAAAATATTATCATATGTTCCCCCCAGCCAATAATTCCATATTGTAAAATAGACTGAACAATTGCATAGTACACTCTTTTTAGGTTTTCTAGTCTAAGAATATTTCTTAGTCTTATAAATATATATATACATTTTCTAATTCGTTTAACAAGTTCACAAATATGTGTTTTCCATTTAAAATGCTGGTCTATATATACACCAAGGTATTTAATTTTGGAAGTTGGACTAAGTATTGAACATGCTTGATTACAATTGATTCTGTTGCAGTTACTTTGGTGTATTATAATTTTTATTTCTGGTTTGATTTAAATTTATTGATAGAGAAAGGAATAAATTTTGTTTTTCCAGTGTTAAGGGAGAGTAGATTATTATCGAACCAATTTTTTAATATATTAATATCAGTATTTGCTAGCTTGTTAATAGAATTCCAGTCAGTACCTTCAATTATTATGACAGTGTCGTCAGCATAAGATATTATTTTTCCGTTTAGCTTTTGCATGAATATGTCATTTACATAGATGATAAAAAGTAGAGGTCCCAGTACTGTACCTTGAGGTATGCCAAAATTACTTGTTTTTTTATGACTAAGTACCTCGTTTATTTTTACCACTTGAGGACGTTTGAAAAGATAGCTTTTTATCCATTCCAGAGCTGTACTATTTATTCCAATGTTGCTTAATTTAATTATAAGTTTGTCATGAGATATGCTATCAAACGCTTTTTTGAGATCTATAAAAATTCCAAGGCATTTTAGTGATTTATCTAATGAAGTGTGAATAAGGCTAGTTAATTTTGAAATTGCATCCTGTGTGCTTCTACTTTCCATAAAGCCGAATTGATTTTCGTGAATTATGCTATTACATTTTATAAACTGGTTAAATCTTTTTTTTACAAGTTTTTCAAAAATTTTTGCAATATTTGAGATTACTGAAATGGGACGGTAATTATTAACATCTTCGGGATTACCAGACTTAAATATTGGAGTTATGGTAGTTTGTTTGTAATTACATGGAAATACTCCGCATTGGAAACTTGTGTTGATTATATGCATTAACGGTTTAGAAATTTTGTTTTTAATATTTTTTAAAATGTTAATTGTAATTCTATCAAAACCTGGGGCAGAGCCTCCTTTCATGCCGTTTATAATAGTTACTATTTCGTCCTCTGTGGTGAGTTGATTGATATTGACAAAGATCTAGAATTATATTGTAAGGTTAGGTTACCTTTCAAAAATTGTTAAAATAACTTTTATTTATTTTTATTGAGCATAATAATAAAGGATTGTTCGATGTCTGTCTTACTGGGAAAATTTCTGTGTCAAGACAGACGTAGGAGGTAGATAAATTATATAATGAAAAACAATTAACATGAGAACAAAGATTTCTAAGTAAAATTTTAAGATATTGTTTAGGCGTATATAACAGTGGCGTGCATTGCTCTATTGAGAAAGGTAGGCTGTGTGCAGTTTTGGTATGAATTGTGCATTCAATATTTGAATATTTCCCCTTTAATCATATTCCTAAGGCTAACTATTTACGGCTAACTGAATAAATGAGCGTACAAGTTTCTTATTATACTCATGGAAAAATATGTATTGATTAGAAATTTATTTATTTTTTCTATAATTTCTTTTTGTGGTTCTTGTGGGTGCCATTTTTCTTAGGGTAGGCAGAGTGTTTCAGCCCATATAGATTACATGCCACTGGTGTATCGAGGTTAGGTTGTATACATATGTTATCTTTTAGAAGTTTTATAATAAAGTTAAAAGTAAATACATAAAGCAAAAATTGGATTGCATATGCCTATATATATATTTCATTTAAGTTTTTAATCCAGCAGGACTGGGTGGGTAGTGCAAACCCAGTCTGCCATATTACATGAAATATTTATAATATAAATAGAGAAATGAATATAATAATTTAAAAAAAATATATGTATATATATATATAAATAATAATAATAAAAATAAAAAAGTTCAATAATAATATAAAAACTTATGAGAAGAAAATGTGAAAAAACGGAAATAAAAATGAAAATAATTACATCGAAATAAAAGAAATAATGTAAAAAAACTTAATTGAAAATAAATAAATTTAATTTAATTTAATTTAGATAAATTTGGATTCAAAATTGAACAGGCACGTCTAAGAAGGTGTTTTAAAGTAGTTCGCAATAATTGGACAACCTGTTTTAATAATCCAATGTTGTATTCCATGTTTCAGCGTTCCTATTTGTCTAGTCACAGCTTGTAGAGAATTTAAAGTGTCTTTGTCTAAAAGCAGTTTTAGCAAAAGGAGTTTGGAGTAGTTCTTTATTTTTGGTTCGTGTATTATGCATAATGATTCTTGCATTGCACTTGTCTGCTTGCATCCGACTCAATGCGCGAGCAGAAACAATAAATAATAAGCTACCACGGCCGAGTCATTATTGAGATATTAGGAAGTGATGCACGGGGCGATAGCGCGGGTCAGCCGGAGATGAGACGAGATGAGCGGAGGCTGATGGGATATAATGGAATCGGCCCGTCAATGGGGCGCTGCTTTGGGTGGTCCACCGCACCAGTCCCGAGAATCGAACGAAACGCTAATGTAAAACACGAAACAATTCATCTATTTCCAGTGACTTCGTCTACTGTAACAAACTGTTTTTTTGAGTAACTATTGAATGATCGGTGATGATTATTGCGGTTAAACAGTAAATTGACATTGTATAATTTTTGGGGGCATTATGATCTGAATGCGGTGGTACAAAATTAGTAATTTCTTTAATAAATGACTAACGATTTGGTGCAACCATTTAATGAGATAAATAAAGAAAAAAAAGCAATTTTTTTTAATATGAAAAAAGTGTTCTTTTTTTTTATAAATTAACAATTGGTTATTGAGTTTCATTTACAATGATGGTGATGTTCACCCAGGTATATTTAGGTAGATACAAAGATACATAAATGATACGTTCGTGCATTTGGTACTTAAATGCATATCAATGAAACCTTACAAACTTAACATAACCCCACTATAAATGGTAATGAATCTTTTGTAAAGTTTTGGCTTCTCCGACGATCAAAAATTTATATCAAATTCGTTTATTGTCATGGCAGTTTCTCGATAAAAAGCGATGGTACCTGGGTGTTTACGAACGCAGAAAGCTTTTGTTATTGCCATTTATATGGATAGATTATAGCGATTGTGAAGGAAGTGAAGACATTGATCACATCACACTTTTTTTTGTTTTTATATGAATACCGCACAAGAGTTCCAACTACTCCCAACCGTCTGGAGCCAGTAAGACTATGGCATCCCCAATTAGAGAATGTTGTGAGGCTGAAGGTATTGGGAAGGGGAAGGAGAAGGGGAAAAGGAAGGTGGGGAAATACCTGGCTGTTCAGATATGGTAACCAAACACGGCAAAAGCCATTTCAAGCAACGTTTCAATTCTGAATGGTGTTCTTTCACCAGAGCGATACTGAGAGTATCTTCCACTCTAGAACGTGCGCAAATATATTATATATTATTTTTAAATGAATTAATTGTGAAACAGCACAAATTAATGAAATAAAACTTACTTGCGCACGCCGGGATTTGAACCCGCGACCTTCGGATTCGTAGTCGAGAGCCTTACCCCTCGACCATGGAGGCCGTCAAAACACTAAAATGAAGTCAGCTGTAAATATTACGTAGAAAAAATCAACTCATACCAACACTGCTTAACATATTTAAAAGCTTTTCTCCGTTATGTAATTTTAACGATTTACAATGAGAATTTTACAAATTTTGTCCTATCAAACATCGTCGATTCGGTCGGACTCTATAAATAACAATATCGCCTTCTCACAGAAAATATTGCGTACACCCGTATCACGAAAATAATTATAATAACTTAATTTTAGTCTTCGATTGTTTGGCTCGAGGCTTTCAGGGATTCCTGCGAACGTATAACATATTGTAAAATACATGCATTCCTCACATACAACCTGCTCATACTCGAAGTCATTGATACGGATTATACTAGACTAGCCCACCGCTGTCAAATCAGCAGTCAACTTAAATAGTACTCTCTTAGCATGCATGATCATAAATGGATCAACATATTAACAACACGTGACAGTTTATGCAATAAGCGCAAAATACCTATGGATCAACGTTTGATAATGTGACCAACTTAATAGAGAACTAAAAATTAAAATGAGCAAGGAAACATTTGTTCGTTCAAGGGAGTAGGCTAGTCATGTTCGATGGTTGCCGAACGAATGAACACCAAATGCCATGACTAAGTAAGTACCCAAGTGGAAATATCCTAGAGACAGCAAGAGGTGAACTTACTGCTTGCAGTAAAAACGTGAATTAAACGTGATGGAAAGGACGAGAGTAGAAAAACAAATAAATGAAATAATTCGCCAAGAATTCAAGAAGTTAAGTAACCTCTAAAAGTTTTTTTTTGTGTGACCCTTTTAATCACAGAGCAAATAATACATAGAGATCCCCTACACGCAAGGAGAATAGATCAAAATAAGAGGGACAGGGGCGAGCTAGTCGTGTCGCCAATTCAGATAAACAGCAACAAAGTAAAAAGGTTCGGCCTGTTTACAAAAAAAAAATTTTTTTTGTAGTTTTCTTACCGCAGTCAAAATCACGAGAAACAAATGCGAACGGCAGTGAACCAAAGCTGGTGCCAAAATGGGTATCACGCGACCTTTGCCTTCTGCCGTCGAAGTCGAAGTAATTTAGAATAGTGTTATTTGCTTTTTTTTAGCGATCTGATCAAAATGGACAGGTTCACCACATTTTCTTTTTCGTTTGTCCTTTTTCCTTAATTATTTCAATTGCAAACAAATTAAAGTTTTAGGAAAATATTATTGTCATTAAAAAAAATACAATAGAAAACAAAAAACCATTACGAAATCGTCCCAAATAGGTCAATTTCGTGTATTGTACACCTAATACATGTAAATATGAAACAAATAAAACATGTAAGTAAGTGCATAATTATTTACGCAATTTATCCTCAATCCATCAATGCTCCGGAGAAAGTTTAACATTTTGTTTGTAAAAAAAGGCAATGTTTTTACTAGTTTTTGACATGTTATAATGGTTTTGCTTTTACTTTTGTACGTATTGGCTTCTTGGTAGGTATCTGGCATTTGAACCCGATGGCATCGTGCTAAAGATGTAAAATTTTGGAGGATGTGTGACATCGCTCTCTATTATCTTTTTTAAAACTTTTTAGGCGGAGGCTTGATTAGGAATATCGGGACTCTTTTAATTATCCACATACAAAAAATTAATCAAGACACAGATCACAATCATTTAACGAGGCTAGCTAATTAACTTACTAACCATCACGCCGTTTCCCCGCAGGGGTAGGCAGAGAGGACGGACCGATCTTGGCATACACTTCTTGCTTCATTCACATTCATACATTCTCTTCTGTTATTCCGACTTCTGACCTGACCCGATTCAAGTATTTGATTCACTTGATCTTGCCATGTCTTCCTTGGACGTCCCCGACTTCTTCTTCCATTCACATTTCCGTCATATATTCTCCTTACATTCCTTTCTGCGTTCATTCGCTCTACATGCCCAAATCATCTAAGCTTCCCTTTTTTAATCTTGCTCATTACGCCTGCATCAACCTTGCATTCATTACGAATCTTAATATTTTTCACACGATCATTCATGGTTTTACCACACATTCGTCTCAGAGATTTCATTTCTACAGGATTCAGTCTACTTTCATCCTTTCTCTGCCAATTCCATGCCTCAATGCCATAAATCAGCGTTGGTATCAGCACTCCATTGTGGATTGCTAGCTGCGCTTCTTTGGGCAACTTTTTGTTTGCGCAAATCTTGTTCAGTCCTCCGAGAAGAGTTTCCTGCATTCACCCTTCTTTCAATATCCCTATCAGTCTTTCCATCTCTCGTAAACATACTCCCCAAATACACAAAGTCATCAACCTGCTCCAAGTATTCATCATTAACAATTATATTGCACACTGTTTTCGTACTATCTCTTTCAAACACCATGACTTTAGACTTACTTACATCCATCATTAGCTCATTCTTCATAGATATTTCGTTCATCCTAGACATGAGAGACTGTAGATCTTCAATACTGTTAGCAATCAGCACCGCATCATCAGCATACAACAGGAAACACACTTGCAGATTAATGAGGTTAACGTAATGATAACATATATGAACAGACTGATGAAAATAGCAAGATCATTTTTAGTACCCTCTTGTGAAATATTGATGTTTTAAAGATTTAGTTTATTCAATATATTTTTTATTTTATATTGAAAAGTAAATTAAATTTATGATAAGATTTTGAATGACAATCACCCGTTAGTCAAACTGCTAAAAAGCAGTTTATAAGAAATTTTGTGTTTTTATATTTTGTAAAATTTAATTAAAAAAATATATTTACAAACGAAAAAGTTGATTTCTTCTTTTTCACACAACAAAATAGGACTATGTAAGTAGTGGCCAAATATCGAAATTTTATTAAATAAATTAGGTATGTAAAAATTCTACGAACAAATGATATATTTTCGTAGATTCGTCTCACTTATTTACAATATTCAGAAGGAAAATAATTTTAATATTTAACCCTTTAGGTGCCATATGTTTTTTTTTTAAATGCTGGAGAAGTGTCGATAATCCATGAATATATATATATATATTTTATTTTGATTAGTTTTATTTTTAGACACATGTTTTCAATAACGTGACGTAATTTTAGAATCGTGGGTAACGCGTGACAAATTTTATGGCTCGATATATATATCGTTCTGTGGCACTCAAGTACAATAATGTATCGGAACGATATATCGTTCGGTGGCACCTAAAGAGTTAAAAGGGGTGGCTGAAAACGACTCAAAATTCAAGATTTGGCCTTATATCGCAACAAATGGCTAGATAACAACATATACAATCAATAAAAGCAGAAAGATCCAACGGCGGCCATATTAGAACTAGAGTACTTTTTAAAACAAACATTTCCAAAGTTGCAGCCTCGACAGTTGCACAATCTGCCTCCTGCGCGGCGGGGTCACTACTTCTTCTGGATCACCCAGCGAGTCACGAAACTGATGATATCAATGCCGGGGCTCTGAATGGTTAACTCAACGGCGCAGCAGGGACTCCCAAATTGTTTGTTAGGAAGACACCCGAAGAGGTTCCCAAAGATCACACAGCGACGGGGAGCGGCCCGCGCGTATTATAACTACCTTCTTCGGGTCTGTGAAACCAATCTAGAAGTGCACGACTAATTATTATTTGTTTATCTTGGTTCTTCTACTTAAAGATACGACTAAAGATTATATATTTGTTTTTAAAATAATATAAAAAATTATATTGTAGTATTGCAATTTGTTATGCATCACAGAAAAGAGAATTTTAATTACTTTCTAACTTAATCGGTTTTACCGGTAATATATCATTTTAAACACATTCCAAATTAGAATTGCTGAGAGTAAATAAAATCATATAAGTAAGTCGTCGCAACTGTGGATTTACCACAGTTTGAAAATGGCATTGAACGCTGAAACAGGCGTCACAATAATGAAAACTAAAATGCTTGCAGAACTTAATAACATTATTAAATTTAAAAAAAAATGGATTTATATTAAATTTTAAAAAAGAGATTAATGAAGTTCCACGAATTAAACACAAAAAAGCAATGCATAATGCACTTGTAAGTATCGCGTTGATTTCGAAGTGTAGCCTCCAGGAAATTAAAATGCATGGGAAGGACATTGTTTCCACTCTGAACGATTTGTGCTCCAATGACTTATTTTAATATTGTCATTTAGAGGATGTGTAACATGTGCCCCGGTAGTTATTATATTACTTTGAATAAATTGATAACTTAACAAAAAAACGGATATCCGCAATATAAACGTAAATGCGCAATTCGGCCACAATATTCACAGAATTACTCTAACCAGGTACCTACTCCTTGAAGCATGAAACCTTTATTTTTAATGATATAAAAAAAATATTATTCAATAATGAAATTTCTATAGGTACAATTCTACAAAATAAACACAACGTCCATATACATGAACATTTTCTTGTTTGTGTACGTAGATATTATGTACATATTTAACGTGATATAAACAAATATTATGAAACACAACCTGTTCAACTTAACTTCTCACCGAACTTGACGTGAATATTTCAGATATATTCATAAATCGTTAATGAGAACTCTACGTAGGCACGAGGAAGACATTCCAGAGATATCGATCACAATGGTGTATCTACCTACCCTACCTATCCATATCCATACATCGGCTCTAACGTAACGGGACGTGAATGTCAATATTAATTATTAACTACCCACACATATAATATTATCTCATTAAGATGATCAGTTAATCTATAACTCACATTTGGTTAGGGAAAACAAGTGTGTAATAAAATCATGTATTTAGTCCGATTAGTTTAAAAACGCAATTTTCGTACAATTATTAAAAAAAGGGAACTCCAATAGAATTTTTTTTATTATTTTTAATCAATCATGTTTTTTAAACTTAAATACCAGTGAATTTCGTTTTTTTCCTGCAGTTATAATAATTTTCAAAGCCCGCCAAAACGCTTCAAATTTATGACCGGTCGGTTTTGAACAGTTTTGAGGTTAGAATATCAAATGTCAAAACAAGGATGAGCTTTACCGTATACATTTTATATTCTATTCATGGTAAACTATAACAAAACATAAGTAATAAAATTTTGTACCTTTTTAGAAACTTTAATGATAATGGTATTGAGCATTAACATTATCATAATATCTGTTTTGATAATTGGTTTGCTCATGAATACGCTATTTTTTTTTTCATTAATAATAGTTTTTTTTTATATTGAACAACAATAATAGAGCTTAATCACCCAAATTATGTTTAAATTTCGCAAAAACTAATAAAATATAAAACAATATCGAAAAATAAAAATGTCCATACTAATCCAAAAGGAGAATGCGTGACGTTAGATGTTCCAAATGCAATGGTACCAACATAACAAGGCGTTTTGATGAGATGATTTTTTATTCACTTTTAAATAACGATTTATAAATTCTACGTATAATTAAATATATATTAAAAATTATGTATTCAGAATCGGCGTTTTTTGATCTATATTAATACATATTTTTAAAGCTGTTATGTTTATTATATTGAGTTCCTTATTACATCATGGTTAGTCGTCTAAGAGCTATATAATTAGTTATATATATTTCGATTGAAAATTAGTTAAAAGGCACTTAACAACTATGATTTGTGATGAAATATATGAATTTATTTGTCTATTTTTACACATATATATTGTAAAAGGACACAACAAGTCAAAACAATAAATACTATTTGGGCAAAAATATTGCTTTAGTTAATTTAGTATTTGAGATATGTGTGTATCATTTTGTTATTTAAATAACTTAAAAGATTTTCTATACAAGATTTTATCTCGGGATTCGCCAATAGTATAATCCATTCTCGTAGCAGGACTTTAAAGTATCCTAGTCAGCTATTTAAGTGTATGCCTTTTCTTTTTCTGTGAAACAGACATCATTAGCGAATACCTTGTTGGTCTGATATATGGGAGAATCTGTACTTTATCAAACTAAATAGGAAATCCGCCTGCGTTTTCCCGTCCATCTCTTGTGACGCGATATATTACTCTAATGCAAATTCTCACGGAGCAACTCGTGCTCTCGGATATCAAGTCGGACTTGATCAATCTATGTTGGCAGTGGCGCAGCGAGTGGCAGACTGGACGACCGTTGGGGGACTAGCTTCAGAGAGATCTCACAAAGATACATATTAGTATAATAAGTCTCAAAAATAATAATATAATCAAACCGTTCAAAGTTTTTCTAATAATAATTCTTTTCACATAAAACCCGAAACTTTGAGCGTGTCTTTAATTTTAATTAAACTGGTATAAACAGATAATAAAAAAAACAAGTATCAAAATAATTTCACCCAATTAAAACATAATGTACATATTACTCGTATTTCCACCTCGGCCCTTCGCCCTAGTAAGAGATGACCATTAAGAATCGATACATTACCAAATTGAAATGGCTTTAGCCACCATTTAGTTACTCGTCACAATGATCACTACATTTTTTCTCTCCACTAATCACGATCTCTCCAGCTTACCTAACAACATTTCCAAAATAAGATATGGCAAATTTCACTGCCCCCGGATGGGATACCGGTCACATCACAATTTTTTTTTAGTAAGTAATGTATATCAAATTTAAATATAACGTAACAATCATACTTTGTTTTAACCACTTTATTATAATGGATAAACACATGTAAGAAGTACAAATTTAAATAAATTAATTCAGAGAACATTGTCATTTAAATGCGGGGAAAACACATTACAAATTTAAGTACCCCACAGAATAGGAATTAAAATACTAATATAAATTGGTTTTACCGGTAGTAAATAATTTTAAACACTGTTCAAATTAGAATTGGGTGGGTATAAATAGAATCATATAAGTAAGTCGTCACAGTGTGGATTTAACCACAATTTTAAATGGACTTAATGAAAACTAAAATACTTACAGAACTTTGATTTAAGTATATTGAATTTCTAAAAATATTAAATGGAGTTCTACGAATTAAAGACAAAAACAATTAATAAGATAATCACTATTCGCAAAGTGGCTCACAAAAATATAAATAACACATGTGGTGCTATTACTTAATAAAAACAGATAAGAAAAAAACCACAGCGTTTCTTTAAATGCTACTGAAGTCACTAATAGTCTCTTCGGTATTTACATATGTCCTTTTCAAACAATGCTCAGTTTCCACTTTACTTCTGGTGAAATTGATCCAAAACGTCCATTCGTCGACATTTTTTCTTGATAAAATAATTTAGTTACTTATTTAATAACAACGGTATAAATATACCATAAACAATAATTACACGTCACAGTTAACTACCAGCATAAGAATACAGCACAAATACTTTAAAAAGGTAATTATTAAATGTTGCATTAGGTCGTACAATGGCATCAGAGAGTATATAAATAATAAAAATTCATAAAGCATATAAAAGCAAAGATATGCGTACATATAAAACATACGGTAAACTTAGATTAAATTAATATTGATTGAATATAGCCCTTTTTCACTTACCTTCCATGCATTTAAATAGATCTGCTACATCTGCGTATTTATTACTAACTTCATGTAATCTATGTACAAGCGAGTGTTTGTAATGCTCAGTCCTGGTGTTGTTAATCAATATATTTGACTTGTCTCATTTTAAGTGGCAGCATCAATTTTTTTCTTTCGAACTGCAATAGGTTTTCTATTGAGTGGTCTCACCCATTTATTGCCGCGCCTTCTTCGTTGGAAAATTTTGTCGCTACGCTACTTTGTTTTAGGTGTGTTACAATGATCCGAGAGGAAGAACTAAACGATTCTTCGTTACCCGTGCCTATATACTATGTACCGAGTCTGAGTCTATTCCAAACAGCAAACGTAATTAGATAACTATTTTACATAATTATATCGTTGCCATAGCGAGTATTTTGTTCCATTCATGGAAGAATGGGTTTGCTATCGCCCGGTTAAGTCTCAAGCGCAGGTTTATTAATGACACCGGGCAAGATTTCATCAGATCCCGCCCGATGAAGTTATCGCAAGTGCGATCGAACATTCGGTATAATGATTGTTGTTTGTCGAAATTGGTTCATTCACTTATTTTTTTACTGCGACCGGTTAGTGTTTTAGACGAATCATGTAAGAATGCACCATACAATGGGTTCAGTAAAAAATACAAATAATTATTTAAAAAAAGTAAGAATCTTGTAATAAAATGTACAGTGATAAAAAACCAGCTTGAGTAAATTTGAAAAAAATCAATTTTCATGCTATTATATATTTTTTGTCATAACGGAACTATGGCATCCCCGATTTGAGGTAGATTTTACGAATCTAGGTTTTACGACCTAGAGTTCTCTGGGCGGAGAAAGTGGAGGGTTGGGAAGTACGTAGCTATTCATAACTGGTCATTAAATACGACCAATGCCATTTGACGCAATGTGCAGTTTGTTTTAGAATTATTTTGGCTGAACATATCACATATATTATAATTTTTTTATTTTATTTATGTCTGCTTTAATGAGAACATTAAAAAATTACACCTATTTATAGCGAACTGAGTAAATTAAAAAAATAAATAATAATGAGGCAAAAAAAGTCGAAAAATAGTAACTAAAGAAAATTTCTCACAATTTATGATAAATATAAGTTTTTTATTCCTCTTCTAAACCACCAGACCGAGCGCGAACAGCGAGCGACGAGGTTTAAAACTGTTACTACACACCTGAAAGCCTCTATAATAAATAAAAATTAATTTATGAGCAGCAAAGTCATAACATGTAGGTTACCTAATAAATTTTCGTTTTCCATAATTTATTAAGTATATATTTCTAAAGGCGCTAGTTTAGGATGTTCCCATCAAATGTTTAAAACTGGACGTATTATCAATTTAAGGCATTTGGTCCAACGCATCGGTCATATATCTTTACCACTCGCGCCTTCCGTTTTTCCATTAACCACGACTTTCTCCAGGTTCTTGTTTTTTTATTTTTTATTTTATTTTATTATATTTTAATTTTTTTATTTTAGTTATTTGTACATTTAAGTTTACAAAATAACTAATTATAACTCTTATAATATTACATATAGATAATGATAATTTAAATGATAAACTAATGATTTTTTTCTTGTTTAACTTAATGTGTTTTTTACAATCTATTTTAAATTTATTAATTGTTTCACTTTTGATCGGGTCCGGCAGAGCATTATAGCATTTCATTCCTTTAAAAATATACTATTTTGCGTATTGGCTTTGTTCTTTTTCGCTAGCCTAATATAATTACTCGTTTTTGTATTATGTCTGTGAATGTCCATGTTGTAAATAATATTTTCGGAGAAATATATTGGTAACAAGTTGTTTCTGATTTTATGTATAAAAATCAATACGTTCAATGTCAGCATTTGTTTAACTGTTAGCCAATTTAATTCCTCTAACATTTTAGCTACTTTTGAATATCTATTTCAAGTTCTCAGTAGGCGAGGGACGATCAAAAGTACTTGGGATACGCCGTAGACAGACAGGGGATAACCTATTTTGGATGCCTAGCTCTTAAAGAACGGTTATTTTGGTGATTCTGATATGTTAAAACAATATTAATGATGTGCATCTCGTTTGTCTGCAGGCTGTTCGGTCCGAAGCGGTGTTCCCGCTGCCAGGCGAGCATCTCCTCATCGGAACTGGTGATGCGCGCGCGCGACCTCGTCTTCCACGTGCACTGCTTCTGCTGCGCGCTGTGCAACACGCCCCTTACCAAGGGGGACACCTTCGGCATGAGGGACTCCACGATATACTGCAGGTAACTATACTCTATTACCTACTTTCAATGATCAGGAGCGCTATTCTGATTCTTTTTAAAGAATATTTATCTTTTTCCTTAGCCTTAAATACTTCATGCTTAACTGTGGTATTCCGGAGAGACATAGAAAAAAAATCCCAAACGGATTGTTAAAAGGTTATTTGAAAACAAAAATTGATGAAATATCTTCAATTGACACAAGGTTTTGAACAAAAACTATCTAAAATATTTTCGTAAGAAGCAATTACTTTGTGGTTTGACATTGTATTGAGTAAATGAAACACGTTGTTATAAACCACGAATATATTTTATTTTCACCAACCGGTTTCGCTTACGTTAAGCGAAAACTTGAGTTAAGCGAAACCGGTTGGTAAAAATAAAATATATTCGTGGTTTATGACAACGTGTTTCATTTACTTAATACTCTCTAAAATAGTTACATTATTTTACAATGCGTATTAATCCATTTTTAAATAGCATAAATATATATGCCTTTTAACGAAGAATTACGTTTTATAGAAAGGTACCTAATTCATTATATAATAATGACCTGTTTATTCTGTCACTACTTCTACAAGTGACATTTATCGCCTGCATTATTTCAAATTATAATTGTAAATCTCAATAGCTAATAATGTTTAATTTTAATTAAAATTGATAATAACGTAGTTGGTAACACAGTATTTTATTTAATATTGAGATTTTCTCTTGTTAAAACTACAAAAATATTGATATTTTTATTGAATGTCATTCGTTGAATGAGAGTTGTCATCTGAGAGAATCGGAACCGCAGTTAAGCAAGATGTCTTTAAGCCTAAGGAAAATGATAAGGAATCTTCCTTCAAAAGAACGGGAATAGGCCTCCTGGGTGTTCTATTTAAATGTTATTTTAATTGATTTACTTCTGTAACTTATTCAGCTTAATTTAAACAGCTCACTTAAACATCGTTTGTGACAACCATTCAAACTTTTCCTTAAGGTTAATACCTGTATTCAGTGGTGTGCTCTACATAAAGGTTAAAAAGCTGTATACACCCTAAGAAGGTATTATGGAATTTTTTTAAAAGGCGACAAATTTATTAAAACAAACGATTGTTTTCCTTGTATTTTGTCCGCTCATTTATTCAGTTGGTCATAACAATAATAAAATAGTATTTTTTAAAATATTAAATTCACAATTATTCATTCCGAATTTGAAAAACTACACACAATCTGCCCTTGGTCATAGAGTATTGCACGCCATAGCCTGTATTACCTATAATTATTGTCCATTAGTATTCTTGATTACTTTTAACCTATTGTCATCGAACTGTCAAAACCTAATCAAAACTTTTATTCGAAGTCAAATGTTAGCTATCTCTTATGCTTTAAAGCTCAAACATAAATTAATAGTTTAATTGTTAAATTAAAATAAAGAAAAAAAATAACACCATTCATCATGAATGGGCTCTAATTAGTTTACGAAATACGGTCTCATTTGCATTTTCAAATTTTATTATTGGCTCACTTTCTTTGTTGCAAATCTTCCAGTTCAAGATTCTTTGCCATATACTCAGAAACAACTAATTTCTTTTCTCAATCTACAGTACTAATTGTGGGTTCCATTCTCCACTGTCCATAATGTCAAGACTTGTTAACTCAAGCCAAGGCCCTGAAATTTTTGGTACCAGTCCAAATGATTTTTGTCAGGCTTTTCGAAAATAAACTTCGAAGAATATCTAATAATATGTGTAACATCATGGGCTCTACCAAATTGTCCAGGCTTTGACTTGAATGTTCTCTTAAATGCTTATTATGGTCCTATTTTTGTCATTGCTTCATTCATGGGATATGCGCTTATGTGCTGTTCTTTTTCTGTAGTTATCTCATTACATGTGTAATTGGACAATGATCCGCAAATATAAATAATAAAAATAAACAGCTTCTCACAATAGCGCAGGTACACGAAGTTCTGGTTTCACAAAAACAGGCCATAAGATGAGTTCATAATGATTTAAAAACCATTTGAAACAACCTCCTTCAAATCTCCCTCATTCATTATAGACAGAAGGGAGATAGAAATGAAGAGTTTTTTTTAGAATAAAAAAAAATGCAATGTAACTAATACTACATTATCTTTTTTTATCCAGACTTCACTACGAGGCGATGACCGAATGCGTGCGGGTGCCCCGCGCGCCGCCCGATATGATCGGCGCCCCCTTCTTCAACGGCGCCGCGGCAGGCGCCCCGGCCCCCCCTCCTACGCCCGCGCCCGGCGCCCCGCGACAGAAGGGCCGGCCCCGCAAGCGAAAGCCCAAGGACCTGGAGGCCATGACGGCAAACCTCGGTGAGATTTTAGATAGTGCGCGGGAAAATGATTAACAAAAAAAATATTGTAAGGTTTTTTTTAAATAATCATAAAAGATAATATTAACAAATCTGAAATGAAAATATGAGATATAAAAGATAATGGTTGCATATGGTACTCGAAGTCAGGGCCTCTAGGTCTATTCGGGACTAGCGCTCTAACCAATTGTGCTAATGCCATCTTATTGCTTTCCGTCATTTGAATCGATATCAAACTTTAATTTAATAACTGTTATTTACTTATGATGATATTAACAGTTCTTAGATTGAGGTATGATAATATTATCGATAAAAAATGACGGATAGATATAATGTGGCACTAGTTCAATTGGTTAGAGCGCTGGTCCTGGATATATCGAGAGGTCCAGGGTTCATGTCCCAGATGCGACTTTTACATTTTTATTTTATGTATCATGTTTTCATTTGAAATTTGTCAAAATCGTTTTCAATGATTTAAAAAAATATTACAATGAGGTTTATAGCTTCTATAAGTTATTCCTATAAAAGCTTAAAAAAATAATTGTACCTACAATGAAATTAAGTATAAATTATTTTGCCTTTGATATTTAAAATCTTTAATACAAGAAGGGTTAACAAAAACAGAAGGAACTGGGTTAACAAAAATACTGAAAATATTTTGACTTTTCTAAGTCGACTTAATAAACCATTTTTTTTTTAAATTTCCTTGGCTTCGAACAAATTAGCTAGTTTTAATTTTTGCATGTTTGCATGGGAACAATGTGTCTTATTTTTTACTAAACCGGGATGAAAATACATGTTTAATTTATCTTATGTATGTATGACAACAAAAAAAGTTTATAATTTTCGTAACCGGAATAATAGCAACTTGAAATATTCTGTTCTCAACTGGGACAAGATAACAAGAAGTGTTCATATTTTATTAGTAGTGACTGCAATTTGTTAAGGGTGTTGTTATTTTTTTAGTCGAGATGATACTCGTAAAAAAGAGTTAAACTTTTCTTATCAGGGATAACAAAAACTTGTGTTGGGTATTCTTTCCTTTCCCGGGATAGTTACAATTATGAGTGTCAACCCTGTATAAGCCGATATTATTCTGCATATAAAAATGTTCATTCATGTAAACAAGCCAATAATAAATTGTATTTTTTAACTATTCATTACTATATTTTTGAAGAAACACTACAATGTCGGTAATATTAACAGTGGTAAATAAGTAAGTATGCCAAATTACTTGTGCTACGATTCAAACAATTTTTTCTTAATGAAAAAATATTTTTTTAATAATTGCAAATTTACATTGTTGAATTATTTTTAATTAAACAATTAAAAAAAAAGTTTTTCGATCAAACCGTTACTTAAAAAAATCCATTAACATATACGTGTTTTTAAACAAATGGTACCTTCATCAGGATATAAAGGACTGAAAAAATATTGATATTTAAGCATAGAAAAAATATGCACATAGACAAAAAATAGCATTAAGCTGAGAGAGATGATAAATAATTGGGTATATTTGTAAAGATGAACAAAATAATAATAAAATAATATTTTTAGTATTTATATTGGAAAAAGGTGTATTTTTATATTAATAGGTATCCAATTATTTACCTGCGTTTTTTGTCTATGTTATAATTTGTCTTATTATGCTTATGTATTTGTCATTATTTTTCAGCATCCTGAAGGAGGAACAATTTCGAAGCATGTACATGAATATTTATTAAAATAATTGTATAAGCAAAATAATTTAATAATATTTAAATAATGGTTTTTTTTTTTAAATTTTTATTGTTTAGCAACGTTAATATCATGATTTTTTAAAAGTTTTCGATGAGAAAATTGGATTCTTTTAAAATATGTAATTAAGTATCAACATTATAAAACGTGTTTACAATGAAAAACTGATTTAATTTTTTGACGTTGCTACTCGAATTGTTATAATTTTTTTTTGTATTTTGTATATAAACTTGCGACTGTTAATTTTTTGGCGATTTTTTGCGATGTCATTAATATGTTACGTTAACAATAGCGTTGCTTTATAAGTATGTAATCAATGTATTAAGATTTCTATGGCGTTAGTTTAAAGTGAATTTTATAAGATGTGACTTGACAACATTGACGTAAAACTAAAAATTGCGTGAGACGTCAATTTTGCGGGCGTAGTTGAAAAGCTATTTATTGCAACTTTTAATTTTTTTAACACTTCGCCGACTGTCGAATTGCCTAACTGTCAATCAGCGCACAATGTGATACAAATTTTATTGGACGGGACTTAAAAAAATGGGATGTTAAAAAAAGTTGGGAGTATCAAAAACAAACAAAAAAAACGAGAATCAGTGGACGTGCGGCTCGTAAAAAGTACTAAATTACCAATATAGTAAACATCACGGAAAAGTATCATAGATAATTGAAAAATAACCACCGCTTAACCGCAATATCCATAACAAATATTTGTACAATAAATGTCATACTCAACCAGAACAGATTACTGCTACTCGAGCGAAAGACTTTTGACGAAAGAGAATTAAACCCAGTTAGCATTTGTAAAATATTTTTCCTTTTAAAAAACTATAGGTCGATGTGGTCGATGTGAACACAGTGAGTAGATCGCTCGGCTAGCAGTCAGACGGATCGAACCCGATACGTACTCCTTTTTAAATTTGAGTTATTCAAAATAAATGGTCAGCGATATAATATTAAGAAGGTCTAAAAAATTAAAAAAAAAACCAAAAATTAATAATAAGAAATAGCTGTTATATGAAGTAAGGGTAAATATTTCCAGTTGGGACTCAAGAATGCGCTTAATTTTTTACTTTCTTTATATAAGAACGGGTAAATACTAAAGAATAATCGACGCCATTTTTAATGTTAGTATGAAATTACATTTGTCAAAAGTGCCAACTGCCTAAAATGGAAATTTAAAACTAAGAACCTAGAAACTATTCTTTTATTACCGCATATGCGAATATTTTTTATTTATTTTTATAAATCTGAAAGTATTTTTCTTTTGTTTATGAGTTCTTCAACTGAGTCCCAACTTGAAACATTTAAGGAAGTAAGTTTTATATTCAATATAATCAAAAGGAAAAAAAAGGTAAATCATTAGAAATGGTTTCTAACTTTTAAAACAAGAGGTAAAAATCTACACTGGGTTTTTTACATGTTTCGGTTGGATGGCTAGTAATGGGTGGCAACAATCTCCTCGTAGGCCTAAAGGATGGAGACGTTTCCAACTAAAGCACGGGTCTCGATTTGTGGCGATTTTATTTTCCGGGTATCCACCGTACCCAGGGAGGTAATAACCACAGGTTTACGGACTGTTGAAACATTGGAGAAACGTTTTCAACTCTTCCAAATGGAAGGCAGAAGTATTTAGGTTATCGCGTTGATCTGTATTTAGTTAAATAATACTGGGCAAGTAGTTGAAATGCGTTCATGTGTGCATTTTGGTTGATTTAGTATCTTGATTAGTCGCTTTTAATGGAAGCAATCTTCCCAACAAGCCCTCCATTGATATGCTTGGTATAACTCTAAGTGACCAGGACCAGCTCAGGTATGGGGGCTCCATCGAAGCCAGAGTAAAGTTAGCCTCTCAGACTCCAAACGTACTGTACAGAGTCCGCAGATACTGCAGATAGTACAAAACTGTTGACTCTGTACAAATCGCAAGTAGAATCACTGTAGAATTTGGCAGCCACCTCTGGTCGGGAGCCTCAAAATATATGAAAAAAAAAATTAACTCTGTGGAGAAACGGGCGGTCCGTTTGATAGATTTGCCTATCTTGACAAACGGATTGCAATCTTTGATCTTGGATCCACGTTGGTGGGAATGACTAGCGTTTTCGATCCCCTCGGCACCTGTGCACAGTCGGGAAATACGCTAAACGCGTGGTTGAAATTTGTCACACTTGTGTTCAATAGTTCGGCTGTGGAATGATCTACCGGCCTCTGTGTTTCCTCCCTCCTACAACATGGGTTTCTTCAAGACCCAGGTTCATTCCTTCGTATCCTCTAAAAGACCATCCACACAGCATCCCCAAAGATGATATAGGCCTTGAGGGAAATTATCGCCTACGATGGGTATCTCTGGTCTAGTGAGTAGTAAAATTAACTGTTTTGGATGATTTGGAGGATATATCTTCCATTTCGAACGGTTCGGGTCAGAATCTTGTAAAGCAATTTTCAATTGTTCAAACGTTTGATTTGGTTCACACAAAAATTAACAAACAATGATGGCATTGATAAAGCGTGAGTACGGTACCAACAGAAAGTAAGAAAATAGTTATTTTAAGCAAGTAATTTTAAAAATCGCCATTAATATTAGCTCAGACGTTCTCATACCTAAACGTTTTAAGGTAAATAGGTAGTAAGGTGTGTACCTTTATGTTGTGTCAGATGCCCACACGATTTACCAAACCGCAGTGAACTACTGAAATATGAATCGTCCACCTGACCACCTGACCACCCGACCACGTTCCTTGGCCGCTGACGAGTTAAATGGGCTGTTCGGCTCGAATGGTTTCACCAACTCTGCGGTGGACCCCGCTTCACCGTGACCGGGCAAGCACGCGCCAGATCCATTTAAATTTTTTTAACCCGAAACCACTTCCGAATGCATTGTACTTAGCCACACTGCTTTTTGTAAGAATTCAATGACTCTAAATAGGTGATTGTCCAAACGAGATTTTTAAGTACCTACAAACATTTATCTGTACGAATCAATTCTTATACTACGTATCAATCGTATAAGAATTGATTATCTGCAGCAGAATACCATTCAAGAAAACTAGTGTAATTTTAATATTTTCATTTAAAATGATTGATTTTAAAAACATTCTAAAACTGCACATTCCGAAACGGATCAACAACGGGTTAAAACGTCATTATGATGTAGATAACGCCACTGGCTGGTAAGACGATTGTCACCGCGACGTTAGTCGGTGTTACGTCAACAACGCCATATTTGGAGAATCAACAACGGCTCATTTGAAATCGGCTTAGAAAAATTATTCGTAAACAAAAATAAAATAAAAATGTCACTGTTTTCGTAATTTTTTTTTTTTTTTCGATAATAATAAAGTGAAAGTATTTTATTAACCAAACTACTGATTTGATACAAATCTGAACAGATTTAAAAGATAGACACTACAGCCAAAGTACCTACCACCATCGGTTTTGCCATTTTTTATTTTTTCTTATCCGTCAAACGGTAAATTGACTATAACGTGTACATTTAAAAGAAACTCCCCTTTTTTATAGCTAACATATTTTTAACATTTTTTTTTTAAATTTCTCGACATTGTCAGAGTTCGATGTTTCTGCAAAGGGGGTCTCAATTGATTACACAATTGCACACGTATTCTTGAAGATGTCTTCTGCTCTCGACCAACCGCTCTTGTAACTCAATCTGTGGACCAAGAAGATCATGCTGCTTTGCCGTTTTTCTCCGCTGCTTTTTGGTAAGATCAATTTCCCCAAATTTGTTTTAAGTTTCTGCTAGCAATTTGAACGCTTTCCTTGGTAGTTACTTTAGATCCCGAATTTAGGTTTATGACGGTTTTTCTCTATTTTTATAAGGTTCACTAAAATGCAGTAACAAAGCGCTGCTGTAGTTTTGGATGGAATTATATCCATCATGTACCGAACCAAAACAACGAAAAGTGCATTCACTCAAACAAACATGTGAGCGTTTTAGGATGTTCAAAATCAGCCACCATATATGTGTATCTTTGTTGTTTGATTTCAAAAAGTCAGACGGCGGGTGGAGGTCAATTAGTCTCTGTCAATGTTTGCGCCACTGACGAGATAAACTTATCACTTTATACCGAGACAGTGCAGCGACTAGTAGCAGTTTATGTGCAATAATTGATATTGCCACGTAATGGATCGGTCGACGTGACCCGCGCGGTGAACCGTTCACTCACTCGAGCCGAGATAAGGTGTTAAATTGTGACTTTGATGACAATTCGATGGTCTGGAAGGAAAACGTCGCAAATCAAAATGTAGCCCTTTTCAAGAAGTTTTCTCAAAGTTTAAATTTTTGTAAGTTACGTACTTCTAATACTATGGAGATTTGCAGTTAGTGCGTCTTCAGCTGGTTGATTATGCCATCAAAGATAATTATTTATACAATTTATTTTACAAACTATCAAATGTAACAAAAATTTGATTTCTATTGTTTTTCTAGATTTTCTAGTTTTACTAGATGTAAAAATTTGCATAGAAATTTGTGACAATTAAAAATCTTTTTATCAATTGATAAACTAAAGTTCTTAAAAACTTAAGACAAGATTTTTGTGCATAGCGCAAAGGGTAACAATTATTATTTTTATAAACAATAATTATTAATCTAAAACACTCATCCAAATTGAAAAAACCTTCCGAGCAAAGATATTTGAGGGATTTAGCCGTTACAAGCCTCTCTCATATTAATAAAGTTGGTTGTTTACAGGTGAAAATATAATAAAAACAGTAATTATTAAATGGAACACTAGTATATATTGATTAACTTGGCGGGTTTGCGATAAGCCGACGTAGCTCAACGGTAGAGCATCTAACCGGACATTAGAAGGGTGCGGGTTCGAGTCCTGCCGGCGACATTTATCTTTGCTCGGAAGGTTTTTTCAATTTGGATGAGTGTTTTAGATTAATAATTATTGTTTATAAAAATAATAAAAATCTTTTTGTTCTGTATTTTGTTGGTCAGATTTTTCTTAGGGTAGGAACAGCCTTTCAGCCTCTATGGATTATGCTATTTTCCCCTGAAACTATTGATTTTGTTATCGGTGTTTACTTTACACTAAGTCTCATATTAGAAATAGTAGGGCCGTATAGTGCATAAAAGAGTAAGCTTCAGTTATTATTGTTATGTTTGTCAGCTGATCACAATTTGACTAAAAGCTGAAACGGACCGAAAATCGGCATTTAACCTAAACCTTCAAAAGTTAAAAAAAATCAAAATGATTTGATGTCCGTCAAATGCGATGGAGTTTGAAAAATAAAGGTTTTTGGAGACATTTTAATAGTCAAACCCTCTGACCGTACGTACCTTTTTCCATGCAAAATTATGCAACAACCCCACTTGTTTCCAAACACCTTCTTAATTTATATCTAATAATGTGATATTTAATCACTGTTAGAAGTGGTAAGACCAGAATATAAGATTTCGCATTCATTTCGAGCAGATCGTGTAAGAGCTAAGAGTGGACGGAGATAGATGTATGTTGGTACTTTAGGGTGGGCCATCAATGTAAGGAGTTTTTGTCTTCTTTATATTATTATGTCAAGCTAAATATTGGAACTTTATGGAGCCCAAGCAAATGTCTACATTATTGATGTGCGAAATGTATAAAAAAGTCGATTAAATTCGAATGATTTGAAAAACAAATTAATTCCGGGCTTCGCAAATGCGGTTCACGCGATAATCGATCCCGTTGTTGAGCGAAGTGTAGGAGAACACTAATCAAAATCGAACTCTATGAAAAATAATTAGAGTATTTATTTACAGATTCTCTCGGGGGTCTCAAAAGTTGTGTGTGCCTATTTACAATTGTTTTTCCACGGTCCCGCTGAAAATCTTTAATCGCCGGCTTCTAACAAAGGTCACAATACGAACTCAAAAATATATTTTTGGTACCGCTGGCTATGGATGATGTATGTCGAACTCCTAGTTAAAAACATTATCATCTCAAAAAGTGTAAAACGTCTTATGTTTAAATGGAAGTAGAAACATCAAGCATTCCCCTGCTGCCATAAATTCTTTGACTTCTATTTTTTTTTCTACCCGTTGATGCATAAGTCTGGAATTTTTTTTTTGTTATTGTGGTAACGGGTAGTTTTGAAAAATGAACATTACATACCTACTATATAGCCTCTAAAGTTCGAACCAAATAACATTTTTTTTAACGGGGAGAGGGACATCGGAGAGTTATTATTTATTCATTCAAAATAATGATAGTATTATTACGCAATACGATAAACATAATGTTTTTAAATAGAAAAATATTTATTAAACATTTATCAAAATCTAATCAGTAATATTACTTTTTTTTGACCGTCCCATTGTATGTTTTCAAAAATATTTTTTAGTGGAGATAGATTTTTAAAGTGGAGAAAAGTATGTTTAATCATTTATCGTTACGTTTTTGTAAATCAACGTAAAAAAAGATTTCTAATCCGCATTACATTCAATCAAAATACACATACCATTTAGCAAGGTCCTTGCCTTTGACGGGGGGTACAATATATGATATTATAGGAAACATTAGATCCCCATTAATTATTTTAAATAATTAATATTCTTGATCACAAGGCGTCTGATGAATTAGTGCAAAATATTAAATTAAGTAAACTGGGCGAAGATTGACGGCAGTAGCTAAATATTTATTACACATTGTTCAAATATTTTAATTATTGATGACAGAACTTGCCATCGTATCATATTCGTTACATTGATTATAATATTATATTTGATTGAGGTACACGATACTGAAGCGAGGAGAAATAAGTTAAGTTGTTAAACCATCCAGGTTTACATAACCTCGTTGATTTTTTTAATGTTTCTTGAGTTCTTGTGTTTTCTGCATATATAATCTTTTGAATCAGCTGTTGTCGGATAGGTAGGTACCGGTAGGTAGCTACAATATAATAAACATAGTTATGCTCGTAAATAATTATTGAAGATAGCATAGTAAAAACAACAAAAAAAAATGTTTTTGTCAATTTTGGCTTCTGGTAGGTACAGCTTCAAAGGATTTATTGTTTTTTTTTTAATTTTATTTTTTAAAATTATCATTTGAATGCGAACCCCGACTTAAATCCATCCAAAATCGAAAAATATATTGACGACCCACCCAAATGTACACATGGTACATTATTGCATTTATATAGTGCAGGTATAAGGTATAAGGTATAAGGTAATACATTGCGCTACTGAAATAGCTAGCGGGCCGCGGTCATTAGAGGTGTTGGGTGCACCAGGCAGCGGGCGGCGGTACCTTTCGGCGGTGGGCGTTCCTACGTCGCTGAGTGACTGGACATAAATTCCCGATAAGACATTATACACTATCAATCTCTAAACACCCGGACCTATTAAGTCACAGGTCCATTTGTACTTACCCGTTTTGCGAGCGAATTTACAACGTTGACGCTAGAACCGCTTTGCATTTGCTACTTTACTTAAAATTGCCAACATAATATTATTGGCCGGTTGGAATACTGTTTAGCGGGGGTGGCCAAGGCCTAAAGGTATTAATTTTGATTGTGGTTGATTTGTAGAACTGTATTTAATAAAATAAAAAGTAAATTAAATTTAACAATGTTCTTAAGTTTTGCAAGCAATGTAGTTTTTACTATTATTGTACCTGATTCGGCATTCAAATCCATATTCAAACTGATGACATAGAACGCCGAAGCAGCTGTCACAATAATGAAAACTAAAATGCTCGTAGAACTTGAGAATAGCATTATTAAATTTGATTTCATTTACGTAAAAAATGCCTTAAAGGATTACATTAGGAATATCATATTTTTTTGCATCAACGTGACAACAAATTTCTTTGTAGCAAATGCCTTTTAGCAGTGAGCTTTGACATCATGAAATTTGCAGAACTTTTTTCGAACTGGAATTTCTAAGTTATCCCGAGTATTTACAGTTCCCATCATCAATTGCGTTGTGAACTATAAAGCTTTGAAATATCCATTTAACTCTCAAAAAGTTGACAAGACGCCATGTTGCTAGTTTTCCAACTTTTTAATGAGAAAGAACAACCATAAAACTGGTAAGTAAAGTTTATATCGTATATCATGCGTTAAACATTATCATAAGTAAATAAGGAACATTCTAGAAGAATATGTTACCCCTATAAGAGTTTGAGAAACAGCTTTTCACAAGACATTCTTAATAAATAAAATATGTGTTCACGCACAAATCTTTGGAAGTAGGTAACTACCTGAATATATTGATTAATAATATGGAATTCCAGTTCATTTCCTTCTTTTTTTTTATCAATAATGACGTTCAAACTTAAATTCCAATATACCTCATTTTTTTCTAAAGTTAGTTTTCATAGTTAAAATAATTTAGAAAATTTCAATTTTTCGAAGCCCGCCAAAATGCTCCAAATCTATGGCCGTTCGGTTTTGATCAATTTTGAGGTTATAATGTCAAATGTCAATACGAGGATGATTTTGTATTCTATCACGGTAAACCTTAACTAAACATAAGTAATAAAATTATGTAACTTTTTAGAATATTTTAACTCAAAGAATAATAATAGTATTGAGCATTAACATTATCATAATATCCGTATTGTTAATTGGTTTGCTAATGAATAATTTTTTTTCTTTAATAATAGTTTTTTTTTTATATTGAACAACAATTATAAAGCTAAAAGTAACCCAAACTAAGTTTAAATTTAGTCAAAACTAAGAAAATACAGAACAAAATCGAAAAATAAAAACATCCATACTAATCCAAAAACAGAATGCGCACGTGACGTCAGATGTTGCAAATTCAATGGTACCAACATAACACGTGTTTTGATGAGATGATTTTTTATTAACTTTTAATAAAGATTTATAAATTCCACGTACAATTATATATATCTATTAAAAGTTATATACTCAGAATCGGCGTTTTCTGATATATATGAATATATATTTTTAAAGCCATCATATTTGTCACTGGAGTTCCTTATTCTGAAAACAGTTTTATTTCATTTAATTATAACGAGGAATAAAATTTTACGCAGAAATTTATATGAACATGTTTATGTATTTAACAAACCGGACGTAGTTCAGAAAACGTTTTGTATTTTTTATATGTTTAAGTTATATAATGTACTCGTACGTACTTACCTAGCTGTGATTTACGTTTGTACGAAGTCAAAACAACACAAATCTGATGTAATTTTAACGTTATTACTGTTGATACAACGTAGTCCGTTATTGCTACTAGTTAAGGTCCATAATAGTTACTTTGATGATTGACGATGTTCACGAAAACACCCCTTTCGATAAAACTTTGCAATGCATTACTAATTAACTTTTAGTGCGCCAGAATTGCCCATCGGATACGCAAAATTTGTATCCGTTGAATGCCGATGTTTCCGATCAGCAATGTCAAAGAATCATTTCTCTGAACATAAGTAGCTATTCCGGGGAAACTACTTATAACAGATATTTACAATTTTTATTAACATATAGACATATTATTTGGTAAGTATCTTACAAAAAATAAAATAGTGTAATTATTTATTTTAAACAGTGTTTTCATACGTTAAAATATATATATATATATATAATACGAGGAATAATATATATAATACGAATATATATATATATATATTCATCATAAGCAATTTCCCCAGAATAGTTATTTATATTCATAGAAATGATTGTTTGACATTGCCGATCGGATCCGCCGGGTGCACATTTTGTCCGATGGATAATTTCGGCGCATTAAAAGTTAATTAGTATTGCATTGCACTTTTACTTGATTTTGATACTCGCTAACTTTCAGTCAAGTTTTATCGAAAAGGATGTTTTCGCGGACATCGTCAATTTTCACATTGTTAAGAGTGGGCCTATCACGAAGTTTTTGATATTAGAATTCTCGGTTATTTGTAAACATTGGAAGTGTACGTTACAGACCTCCTTAGTTATATGTAAACATGCAGATAGTTGCCCAATTATTCGTGATGTGCAATAATTTTTATATTTGCGATTTTACATAGCATAGAGCCTTTAATTAATATTTTAACAAGCATTCATTTCTGATCTAAGTAACAAAGCAGTGAATTAAAACGTTTTTCAACAGGGAGCGAAATAGTCATTTACAAAAAAATGGGCGTTTATAAACGGAAATAAAAGTAGAGTTTAAGAGGTGACTTAACATCTCGAAACCCGGCGAATTCGAGATGGGAACAAAGGCACTCTTCAGAGGACGGGAACAAAAAACCCACTTGGCCTGTGGAGCGCGCATTGTCTCGGCGGTCGTCCTTCTGACCGAGGCGGCCGTCAGTCGCTCGTCGCTCGACTCAACTCACGGCTCCACGTCATACCAATAATGTAACTCCTCGAGGAGGCTACACCTGCCGCTTAACGTCGAAAAATAGCCACGGGATTCCCGCACAGTTGTGGCGCCGGTGTTATGCAAAATATGCACTGACATGGTGAGGAATGTAAATAGCGGAAAATAAATAAAAAAAAGACACTGCCATTACACGCGGAAATTAAACAATTAGGTAAATTAATTGTCTAATACGTGTAATGATGCTAGGTTGTGACAAGTATTGAACATTTAAACAATATATACAAGGAATTAAAGATGAAATCACACCCTTACTTGGCGTCTTTAGCGGATTATCATATCTGTTACCAAATAGTTTTAAAAGGGATTATATTATATCCTAGTCACATTACATCTAAACTACTTTGGGGAAACGCGTATGAAACATACGTAAATGAATTACAGGTTGCTTACCAAAGAGCTGTTAACTTTAATTATAGAACATCCACCAAAAAATTATACGAGAAAACAAAACTGTTAACAATAAGAGAATTATACGAATATAATATATAAAATAAATAATAAACTCATACACACAAACACAGAATTCAATAAAACGTCACATGTACGCACACACTTTACACGACAATATGATAACTTCCATTTACACACCATATATATAGTGTGTTGTATATATATATATATATATAACATGGCAAGCAATCCATTAGCTACGAGGGGGAAATTTATATAATTGATTTCTAGATTAAATTAAAAAGAAAAAAGTCTAGGTATATTAAAAAAGAAATTGTTATTTCCGACATTAACTGAAAAAAATAATGAAAATGTATTAAATTGTAACGCATCTATTTAGGAAATCAATTTAGTTAAGTAAGTGAACATGTAATTTTCTTTTTTTAACCTACAGTAACAATTTATTCCATTTCATAATCCGTGTGTACACCCGACAACAAACAATTCAATTCAATATTTAAAAGCATTACGTGCCAAGAGCGTTTATTTATTTTTTATAAAATATTTAAATTAGCGCCTTTTAATTTAACCTTAAACATACATTTCTACAAGCTGACTAAAACTGAGCCACTAATCCCCGGTTATAAACAACGAGATATTATCACAAAGTACCTTATCTCAATCGTCGAAATCAACTTAATTAAATCGTAAATGTGAATAAAACAGTCGACTAATTACGTTAATAATTATTGCTGCGCCGATAAAAATCGTTGCGATTGAAAAAAAACAGCTGTCTTCAATACAATTCATAATAATTTATAATATGTATTAAAGCATTCGATGGGTAGATAATGTAGTTTTTCTTTGGACCACCTTACGGTACGACATAAAATTACGGCGGCCGGAAACGATGGACAGCAATAATTCTCCAGTGGTTTGTTCGGCCATATTCGAAGGTACCTATGTACATAATGTACCGCGAGAAGGGTTTACTGTTTGAATCAACTTCTACCGCAGTTGTACCAATGTCGCAGGGAAGCATTACTTCTAGTGGATATAGTTTTTATAAGTTAATTGTTGTGGATTTGGATGTCAACACTTATGCAGAAATGACGTCTAAATCTCTAGATGAAGACGGGGGATTCGAAGTCGATCCTTCTGAGGGTCAATGGTTATGAAGCATCTTATGAAGATATGGTTTTATGAATGCAATTCAATAGCTAGATTAAGTCCTAGATATTTAAAAAAAGTTATATGGATTGGTAAAATAAAATAATTCACTAGTTTTTTTTATTTGCACTGTTAAAATGGTTTCATAAATAATATCACAATACTTTGTTTTAATATAGTGCGTACCTTTATTGATAGCCTATTCCATTTGGAATGCTATCGCTTATATGTGTCTGAAAATTTTAGCCCTAGTCGTCGCCACGATTTATTCAAGATACTCAACGTCAGAACAGATGTTCTAGCACAGCATTGCATCACAAGAGGAATGGATGTTATTGAATGAAATTTCTAAAACAGTAGATATATTTAATTAGTACTTTTAAATAATGTATAGGCATCTATCAAATTTCCATCATCTTTCCAAATTTTGAGAAATCTGACGTATGTACAATAATTTGAAAAAAAAATACATATGTGCGTATGTATGTATTTTTATGTCCTGACTATTGAAAAACAAACATAAAACAAGTCATTCTGATTTTATTCACACCACTAACGCACCGGATGTATTAGTTACACCTGTTAAGGTAGTGGAAAAATGAATTATCGGATTTTTATTATCTAACAACTTCATTCACATAGAGTGTATCGAATTACAATTCTTACTTGAGAATAGTAAAATCTTACAAAATAAGTAGCATGGTTGCAATTTTAACGATGCGCTTCTTTCAAAACGTAGACGCAACTCTGTAAATCGATAACCCACAGTAGCTCAGCGCGCAAAATAGTACGACGAACATATCGTATCTATCGACGTACGAAATGCCGTATGCATATGTAATTTATATCGACATCTCGGCCCCTGAATCGGGTTGGTTGGCTATGCCTGGCGAGCCGCTCGACCTGTTGCCACACGAGGAGGCCAGTGGGCAGGCCCGTCGCTTGGGAAGAGACAAAAAACAAACAAAACTTTCGCCATTGTCTCCGCGAGTCGTTTTGCTACTGTCTTTTATTTTCATGGGACGAGCGAGCGGCGGGAGTGGATTGGACGCCGATTTATTTCTAGAATAAATATCGGCAGCCATTACGGTGGCCGGTGGATTGTGGCTCGTGGTTCCCTGCCCGACTTCCCGCTTCGAGGGGAAACTGGAAAGCTTCAATAAAGCCGGCCCCAAGACACTCGCAATGCTCCGGACAAAGAAACAATTCTTTTCTCTTGCGCCTCAACGATGCTATATTATTTTCTGCGGAACACTTTGAATTTTCTGGATGTCGGTTTTTATTTTATTGCGCTTGGGAGACCATACATATGAGGTGAACATATGTATGCAACTTGTTTATGCGGATGTAATGAATCGAAGAAATGCTGAAAACTTATAGGTTTCCGAAAATAAGATTTCATAATAAAGATAACATTAATCAAATGAAATATGAAACAGAAAGGACAAAGAAAAAAAGGTAACGGTCGCATCTGGGACTCGAACCCGGAACCTCTCGGTTTATCCGGGACAAGCGCTCTATCTAACTGAGCTAATGCCACCTTATTGCTTACGATTTACTTAATTGATTTTATTTAATCCCACCCAATTTTAATTTGGACGATGCTTAAAATGATTTATTACCGATAAAACCGATTTGGTTATTTCCATTTATAATGTGTTTTCCCCGCATTGAATGAAATCATATAAGTAAGCAGTCGCGATGTGACCTAACTACATTTTTAAAATGGCCCCGAATGCCGAAACAGCTGTCACTATAATATGTACTAAAATACTTGCAGACCTTGATAATAATATAAATATAGATCCGGGTGTATTTAGCAGGTAGTGACATACAATAATAGGCTGTCTCGAGAACCATGATACGATTGTCACAAATTTGAGTATTTGATCCGTTTTAAGCAGTCACTTAAAAACTGACGCGAAAGCTGCGTAATACGGTGCGGCCCCAAAAGATGATTATAGCTCGACATAATTGCGTTATTAATATTGGTACATATACGAGAATCGTTTACTAAATATTCCAGAGAGAATAATGGATTCCCCATGCGCGATTTATAAATAATCAGTTTACTCGCGTGTCGAGCGAAAACGCATAGCATTATTTGGAAATTAACGAATATGTTTTACGGGTGAGAAACCCGAGTAACATAATTCAACATTTACATAAAATTTTCTCTCAAATTTGTGATTTATTTAATTGTATTTTTGGTAACATTCACTCATTACCGTGTGATTATCTCATTATGTTTTGGCATACATTTACTGTATAGGCTTAATTATAGACAAAATCGTCTGGCGGAAGGCGTTCAATGTTAATAAAAACAATTTACTTAATTAAACGCGTTCCTCGTGAGCGTTACATAAATCCACCAATTAGCAGCAGAAAAGGTACAATGTCTCAACTTACTTGAACAACTTAACTTTCTGAAGTAATTCCTCTTATTCTGCCGCCATTTGGGAATTTCTTCGGATTTATTTAATATCAACGGTATAAATATACCATAAACAATAATTGCATATCACGGTTAAATAAATACAAGCAACAGAATATACCATAAATAATTTTAATAAGTTACAATTAAATGTGGCATTAGATCTCACAATGACATCAGAAAGTATATGAAAAATAAAAGTTCACGAAGGACATAAAAGTAAGAGATATGGGTACATATAAAACATATAATATATAGTAGGCTTAGGTTATGTTAATATTGATTGAAAAGAAATGATAGTATAGCCTTCCGTGCAGTTTAATAGTTCCGCTACATTTGCGTATATATTACTAACATCATATAATCTAGGTACAAGCGAGTTTTTGTAATGCTCAGTCCTGGTGTTGTTACATTTAAACAGGATTTTGGAACGAGTAGCTCTCGTAGGTATATGAAATCGAATTAGGTTAATTAAATCAGCGCTTTCTATACTAACGTTTACAATTTTGAAGATTAATACCAATGAGTCAAATAAGATAACAAACATAACACATACACATATATTATACTCGTACAACACTAGTGAAATAAATGTCCCCTCTATGCCAACCGTTTGTCGACGTGTCCTAGACATAATATATTATCATTGATGCGCATTTATCAAAGCACCTGCCGTTTTGTGTTTTGTTAACAGGTTGCTATTAAATGTTTTCGTACAAAATATACCGATTATTCCAACCGCTTTGATCGGCCCGATGGTTAGTTCCCTCGACTAGAGTTCACTGGTCACAAGCCACAAGTTATTTTGTTTATAAGTAAGTTTACACAATTAATACCTTTTGCAAATATTTGCTATAAGCTAAAGTTGCACGCGTATTTTCGAAGTGAATCGGTAAATATATCCATTTGGTCAGTATCTTTACTTCTGTAACTGCTTTCCGAAGCAGGTTTCGGCCCTATTTAAATGGTTGCACAACAGTTTCTTCAATTTTATTCTCGTCCCGTAAACATGAATATAGCTAGATGTTCTGTTTTGGGATGTATCGAGCGACATATTTGTTTGAAAGAGCGGGTTTGTCTCGATTCCCTTATCAATTCGGTGCATCCGAGGGTTCCTTGGCTCGGCACTCAATAACAAGGTGGTGGTGACATTTTTTTTTTACAAAACGAACTGCCTATAAAAATGTGTGTTTATTTATGTTAAGAAGTGATTTTGCCAAAAACCACCAAAAAGTCCAAAGAAGACAGAGTTGTAGTGCTCGCATTCGCTTTAATTAGCAGTCGATTGATTTTATGAGAAATTAGTTAACATCAGCATTATCAGCAAGCGACATCAGACGATTCCCTCATTCATTATATTATGTATTGAACACCCGCAGGGCGTTTACAAACATAATACAAGTCGTACAATAATAGGGTAGAAGAGGAGTAGGTATAGTAGATAGTTAATAATACAAAAAAATAATACCAGAGATTTAATGTTAAATAAATACATCCCAGATACACACAATACTAATTATTTCTGTTTTGATGCAGGATGTAGAGGTTTGGAATATGTCGAATAATTCTGTACAGGTATTGGCAGTTCAATGAAGACGGGCTAGTGGTGAGTTATACGAATAGTAATATGAATAACGAGTCGGCTGTTAATAAACCTTCGTAATTCTGCATAGATATAAGATTCATGTGAGATTGTGATTAACGCTGTAGTGCATTTTATAAAAATAAATAATTTCCAACCGGTAGAGGGATATTGAGAGAATACTTTAAAATATCTTTGGTAACGAATTATCTTTGTCAACTTAAGATGATCGAAGGAAGTATTGCACATATTCTACGAATGGTTAATTATCTAGCGAATATGCCAGTGGGCACAAACTCAATCGATTATTTCAAGGGCGGCACATCTAGTGTTTTTAATATCGATGACTGACATTGATTCGATAATGAAGCGATAGTGTTGTATCGATAGCTCGGTAAGAATATATTATTATTATTTGTACGATGGTGTCCCCTTTACCCCCAGAGCCCGCTAAAGGGTTTTATGGACAGTGGTGAGAGGCTACTTTAGTGCCAACAGCACCTGTTGTCCGGAGTGCCCACCTCGCACGATACTTCTAAAACTGTTAGGGCGGTATACCATGGGATTCTTATATACTCGTAGATAAACATTCTTTATTGTAGATTGTACAAAATATCATCGCAACTTCTACAACTCAGATCATTCAATGCACAGCAACATTGAAGCAAAAAAATAAACTTTATTTATTTATATATACGGCACGACATGTGCCATTACCACAAAGGTAAGAAAAGCGTTAATACAACAGCAATAACTATGAAACAAAAAATATAAGTTTAACCAATAAAAAATAAACTATTTAAAAGTACAGAATCTATAAAATGCATAAAGTGTAAATAGTAAAAAGTATTAAAAAAGAAAAAAAGATAAAAATAAATATATAGTATAAAAGTTTAAAAAAAAATACCAAGTTTAACAACTTGTAAAGATATAAAGTGTGAAAACACTTAAAAATATAAAGTATAAAACTTGTAAAAATATAAAGAATGGCAACTTATAGATATACAAAGTTTAAAAACTTGTAAAAATATAAAGTATGGCACTTATAAATATACTAAGTTTAAAAACTTGTAAAAATATATAGTATAAAACATGTACAAATATAAATTATGGCAACTTATAGATATACAAAGTTTAAAAACTTGTAAGAATATATAGTATAAAACATATAAAAATATAATGTTTAAAAATATGAAGTTAATTATTTTTTGTATGAAAGCTTTATATTAAAGCGTTGTAGTTAAATCAACATATATAGAATACAGTTATTGATGTAGGACAAGCTATCGATGCTACATATAGCAGAGAAACTTTGTATTGTGTATTTTTTTATATGATAATAGACCACCGGCGTCATAAATATTAGGAAATTCATCGCCTAATCGATGCAAGCGATATATTATTGAATTTTGTTCAGTGTTAGTGCTGGGATTATTATAATGATAAGGTCATCTAAATTCTTCCCAGAAAAGAATTAAGTTCACCAAGTACCTAAGTTTACCGCTTTTTTCTGAAAACGGGACAATCCCTCAAAAACTTCCAGTAAGGCAGGCAGCAAAAAATATTTTAAATTTATGCTCGTGTTCTGACCGCATATGTTCACGAAAATTGTATTTAACCTGCACTTTCATATTCAGAGTGGAGACAAACCATTATCACTGCAGCTATTCATGTCAACTGAAATCGGTTTCATAAATGTACTTTTGTATTCACAGTGGAGAAAATCTATGTTCGTGTTCTGAGTGTAGTTATTTACGTAAAAAAATATCATACTTGAAATTGTACACTGGGACTCAAAGCGGAAAATAACGCCTTTCGTTTCGAATTTTACTGGAAAAATATTTTTTATAACTACATAATATAACTTTCAGTGATATACCTGAAAGAATTTTTCGTTCGTATTAGACGAACTACGTTCAACAAATATCACAACTGAAAACATTTTACAAAACGATAAAAGTAGCAAAGTATAGCTCCATAGTGCAATTTGTTCAAAGTAAAGTAAATTAATTTGGAAGGCGGGTATGGGTACCATTGGATAACCAACACCTCTGCCATCGGTTACTTCAAGCAGTTCGATTAGTTTGGTGACTTAGCAGGGGTGACCGTGTTCATGGGGTGAGGTTTGTTCAGGTCTTGGCGGCGGATGCGCCTGCCCACCAGCTGGTGAGGGAGTCTCGTCGACCTCTCCAGCAAGACGCTTTCGTCCCATCGCTTTGCACCGCATAAATGATTAATACTTCCGTCACTCCTGGACACACTGAACCCCAGATTCCTACCCACTCTGTCATACCTGTTCCTTCTCAGAACTTCTTCTCCTTAAAAAGAGGGAAAATATTTTTCTCAGATACTCCTGTGCGGAGTTAACGTAAAAAAAAACAAAAATTATTACGAGTTTAAAAAAAACTATAATCAGTCGATATTTCTGAACTTCCTTGATTCGACAGTTTGGGAGCCGTCGGTGCCGCGACGTATCTCCCTTACGGATCTCCGTGGTAACTGGGCGCTCGGCGTGGGCGATTTTAATGGACGTACTCCTCAGTTTTGGTGAACGGCTGTGTGTTTTGGCCTTTTTTTCTTACCAATAAAATATGGCACCCAGATATCGTGATGTCTTCTTTCTCATGGGTTCGATTTCGGGAAAATTCCACCACTCTCGCTGCCACTGTCGATTTTATATCTCGCCCAAACGCCGCCTGGTAAATTAAGGCTGCAACAATAATTATTTGACTTTGGTGGGAAAGGTGAGGCTTCAGAAACAAACAGAAAAAAACAAAGCCACACGACTGTAGGTACCTACATGCCCAGAATAGAGCATCTAAAACGAAATTTAGTTCTCGAAAAAAAATTTATAGCAAAGGAAAAATGTTTCACAAGACGAACTTGTATTGAACGTACCTTGTTTAAAATATTGGAAATACTGTAGAGTCAACGCACATTTTTAAGATCCTCGGGTATGGGATGGTTCATACTTTCCTTGCTCAATAAATATAATCTACTAACTGATGTGTACCCGGCCTTGTTCGGGATTATTTTATTTTTTTGGAATAAAGTTATGAAGTTGTGAATTATTGCTTGTCGTTTGGGTGCCATAATTGATTTGACAGCGATCTACTATCTCTAAACAAAGAAAGGAAAAAAAAAACAAATTAAAAAAAATTCCTCGTTAAAAAATTTTATTTCAAAATATATTTAAATAAAAAAAAATTCTTAAGTAGGTACCTACGTATGTTTTCAATTCTGAAAATATTCTACCCAAACAAACATTCTTCTTTTGAATATGTAATCTGTGGCTAACCAAAGTGGTATATCCACGGGGTAACCTAAATAAAACATGGCGGTTTCAATGTTTTTTATACTAATTTTAAAACGTTATGGCATCACTTTTACATATTGGATTTCATAAAAACTACTCTCTAAACCTTTCTGGCACTAATAAGATCAAACTGTGATATTTTCAGCGAAACCGGTAGAGTAATTTTTGAGAAAATAGAGGACAGACAGATAATCATTCATTTTTATTATTACATAGAGACTAACTAATAAAATTAATTTTCAGATACCGAAGTCGAAATTATATATATATATATATATATATATATATATATATATATATATAAAATATAAACTCTCACACACTTACGCATAGGTTAACACAGGGGCATCATATTAGCGTTAATTAGGATCGAATCGTACGTTGACTCCAAAATCAAGTAAGCATAAGTAGTCACTTCCTTTATACCTTCACAGTTTATTTATACGTATTTTTCAAATACAGAATACATACATTTAATATACCTATAGGTAGGAAACGCTGAAGAGATGCAAGTCTGACATTTAAAAGTAGATCAAAATTGAGGGCGCTGCGATCGTTTAAAAGGTTTTAAATGACAACACAAAGATGGCTCACAGGAAAATCGAAACATTTAAAAAAAAACCCAATGGTCCAAGTGTATATGTTTTATTTTTACCAAACGGTGTTCCGAAATTAGTGGTACTTTCCGAAAGGAGATGAATCTATATCATATTCTAAGATGATTTTATGTTAATTTTTTTTATTATTTAACGCTTTGCAAGGAAGATAATTACACGAATTAAATAAACAAGGCAAAACAACACAACTCGCTTATATTTAGCGTTACTAAATTTATAATTTTGTTCGGTGTGTTGTATTTTGATGCATCCATTTCAGAAATATGTAAAAACACCCTTCCATGTAGTTATTTTCAATATTAATCTTTTTTGTTTATGAAAATGAAGAATATGATGTAGGATAATCTCCTTTCGGAAAGTACCCCTAATTTCAGAACACGGTTTTGTTATAGTAAAAAAATATACACTTGAATCGTTGTGCCGTTTAAAACTTACTTTCGTTTTTCCATCAACCATCTTGGTGATGTCATTTAAAATATTTACAAAAATCGCAGCGATCTCAATTTTTATCTGCTATTCATCAGACTGATGGAAATTAGCAGTGAGTGAATAAGTTTTATTTTTTTTTAAATTTTTTCACCGTTTATTATTAAATAAAACAAACACTTTGGTATAAACCACGGATTTATTGTATTTTTACGCAAACCGGTTTCGCTTAGATCAAGCTTCGTCAGGGCAAATATAATAACTATAGAATTATACAGAGTTATCGTATATATTTATATAGATACAGAATAACAATAGAGTGAGACACATATTTAAAAAAAGGGAGAAAAGAGAAAAAAATATTAGAGGGAGACAACAAATGAAAAATATTATGTGTGCTTTTCAGTGTCCAACAGAAAAAAAAAATTAAAACAATCTGAAAATTTTTTCACACCTTCATTTCTACATTCCATTGTAGAATACAGAAAACAATAGAGTGAGACAGATATATAATAAAAAGAGAGACAAACAAATGAAAAATATTATGTCTAATTTTCAGTGTCCTACAGAAAAAAAAATTATAACAATGTGAAAATGTTTCCACACCTAAATTTCTGCATTCCGTTGTAGGTGAACCAAAAAATCTTAATTGGATTTTTTCTAAAAGTGTGTAGAAAATCCGAAAAATCGCGAAAAAAGTGTTCCCACTCGACTATGTGGGATATAAGGTTCCCATAACGTTTGCACCGTAGTACATCTATTCAAAGAGCATGTAGTTTATTTACAGAAGCGAGGATATTAATATTAGGTGATCCAACACGGCAGCTAGACGAGGCACCCACCTACAATTTAACATCAAGTTTGTGAAAAAAAAAAAGAGAACGATTTACGTCGTGTTCCTTATAAGAGGCCATTAAAAGATGCCGTGAAACGGAAACGATAAAAAAGACATTATTCCAGAGCCCCTAAGACGAAAAACTGTTTTATGTCTTATACATCTCAATTTTTTAAATGCCGCTCGCAAAAAAATAAGTTCAAAGTAGCATTTTTATTTCATTTTCTTTCCTCAGAAGTATGGTCCGTGATAAGATACGCCGTGATTTATTAGGCCTCTCCTAGATAAGTTAACTTTGGAGCACAATGTATTAGATGACTTCCGTTTGTTCGCGATTTGCTACTGTATCTCATTATCCGTGGTGCTAAGAGGCGTACCTCGGTGATTCCTGACCTCATTTGGAGTGAAAAATATTTATATGAAATTTTGGTAGACGAAGAAATTTTTTTTTCACACATCGTCACTGGTGTCTGGTCACTCAGCCGTTTATTTATTTTTTTTATTTTTATTTTTTTATTTTTTATTTTTTTTTATTTCCTAGTTTCCGTTTAATCATCAAATCCCTCAGCTCGATCCTAACTGTCCAATGGCTACTGATTTTTTGAAAAAAAAATAAATTGTACCGGATAAGAAAAATTTATTAATATTTTTTTCAACAAATAAAGTCAAGAATTGCTCGTTAAAGCAAGTCGGGTATGTCTCTTCACATCCATTATTAGCTACATTACGGATTAGAAGCGTAAAAACTGTCGTTGCTAAGCGTATTTTAAAAATTCGGTGATTTTATAAATACTGCTCTTGCTCCCAGAATTACAAGGAAAAATGATTTTTTTATATACATCGTTTTCATTACTTACCTACTAGAGAGATTCTTGCTTGTGTAGTGATGTACACCGATAGTAAGTTAGTTCGAAAGTGTTTGGAATACTCGTTCGCAGTCCCCTTTTACCCCGCGGAATTCCTACTATACAATACACCACTACATAAAAATCTCTTTAAAATGATTCTACTGTACAACACAATTTATTTTAGAAAATTAAAAAATATTGCTGATGCCACATAATTATTGTCTTAGTGTTTCAGAGTTAAATTGATTTTGAATTACTTCGCTGACTCCTAAAAATGCAATGTTCCAATTTTATGCCGTCAGAGTTCACCGTTCAAGAGTTATTATAGCTATCTACCTTAAGCTAATGACGCTAACGGACTTTAACACGATTCTATCATAGTTCTAAATTAATCAAATATCATTACCATGGTTAATCGTAATTGCGAAACGTTCTTTATTTTATTTCTGGCAGCATTATTACATATTATTTAGGTAATTGATTTCATTTATGTATTTATTTGCCAAACATATAAGTATGCCCTTGTTTTCATCATCGTTAAGTAACGGGCAAGCTCAAGTATTCGTGAGTGGCATTTAACATTCTACTCAGAAAATGTGAGTCGTCTTCTTTAGACAAGTAAAGTGCAGTAACCATGAATAAAATTTCGGAGCTTTTTCGAAGCAATGATATATGATCGGAGAAGCTGTATTAGATCAGCTACATTACACCACCTAACTAGCCTACCGGGTGGTTTTCTATAGTTTCCAGAATGTTCGTTAAAATAATTACACATTTAAGTGGAAACCGCTTATGATACAGACATACATTTTTTAAGAAATTCTTTACTTTGATGGTACCATTTAAAAATGGTATGGCGGCTGAATGTAATTACTAAATTACATTCAGCTGGCGCACGGTGCGGCAAACGCGGAAAGCGCTCCAGTTTTTAAATCCCGGCTTGAAAGGGTTTAAGAGACACAATAGTTTTTAAACGTACAAAAGCATCCTAATGGGCAAAGAAATTTGATAAAAGATCATTATTTCAACCTTCTGGTTCTCAGTCCTATAGAATTTTTTTCCCACATAGAGCAGTTTCGCATTGGTCTAAATTAATTGCATATTTTAATTGGGATTGCATATATCATTTCGATGTGCTGAAATGCCGTAATATATCTATGCCGTCGACTCGATGAATAACCTCAGCATCCCACTATGATCTCCACCAACTCTCCTCCACTGTACGAAGAAGAAGAAGACGTGTTGAAACTGCCTGCGTTTTTCTCTAACCATTATTATTACATAATTAGCGAAGAGACCTGTTAAAAATCATGGGATATTATAATAGTAGGATTTGCGAAGCTTAAAGTTTGCGCCAAAAATAAGGGTTGCATAAGAAAAAAATTATAAAAAATCTATCTAACTCCTTGTATATATAACTATGCTGACAATTATGCCACTAAACGCTGAGAACGGTGGCATAAATTCATTACATTATGTACTGAAAATAAGATTTAGGTATTTTTGAATATAATAAGAATGTTACGTATATCATATCACATCCGAAATTATATTGTTTGCATTGTAACCAATATGTTGTCGAACCAGTCTATTCATGGTGGTTATTCATTGTTAAAATGGTGGAATATATATATATATATATATATTTTAACATGAATAACCACCATGAATAGACTGGTTCGACAATATATTGGTTACAATGCAAACAATATAATTTTTGCATTATTGCATATATTGTTTGCATTGTAACCAATATGTTGTCGAACCAGTCTATTCATGGTGGTTATTCATTGTTAAAATGGTGGAATATATATATATATATATATTTTAACAATGAATAACCACCATGAATAGACTGGTTCGACAATATATTGGTTACAATGCAAACAATATAATTTCGGATGTGATATGATATACGTAACATTCTTATTATATTCAAAAATACCTAAATCTTATTTTCAGTACATAATGTAATGAATTTATGCCACCGTTCTCTATATACAACGACTTTTTTTTGCTAGTATGAGCAGAGAAATTAGAAAAGAAAAAAATCCAGTTTTCAGTGAAAAGCATTATTAAACTGATTTGTCACCTACTTGCCGATTTTTGTATTATGAGTTGTGTTTGAATTTGCTATGTATTATGTAAAATGGTATATGGTAATGTATTGTTTTTAGGTTCCCAATAACAGAAGACTGTTGGGCAAGTGTGCATAGTGTATGACCTATTAAACAACGACCGGTGTTCTTCCCCAGATCTGAATACGGAATATCTAGACATGGGCTTCAGCCGTTCGGGCTCCGGGCTGGGAGGCTCCTCGCGTACCAAGCGCATGCGAACCAGCTTCAAGCACCATCAGCTGCGCACCATGAAGTCCTACTTCGCCATCAACCACAACCCCGACGCCAAAGACCTGAAGCAGCTGTCGCAGAAGACGGGCCTCCCCAAGCGCGTGCTACAGGTGAACAAACAACAGAATATATTAAACAACTACTACATAAATATTTTGTGCGCATCATTTTGTAAAATATATATGTTCAGTTTTGCAATGACTTTTTCCATACATGTGTCTCTTTTTAAACTGTGCAAGAAAAAATTCAAGCTTTTTATTTTGGAAAATGCGAGAAAAGTCACTGCACGCCACTGAATGAAGCTTAACTAATTCATTACTTTCATAACATATTTCTTACACCCATCATTGCGTTATATAATTGTGATAATTTATTTTCTTACAAATACTGCTAATTTGAGAAGCGTTCATATTAGAAATTAAATGAAAACCTTATCAATATATTTTTGCTCTGCGGCGGTAATCCAATCCAACTTCCGACTCAACATCATGTGCGTTTTTATCACCAAGCTACGAAGGCAGATTAATTATGCATGGCCTTTTATCCTCTTTATAATCAAGTTTAAGGTACGACTGATATCCGATCTACATTATTTTTTATGTGCAAATAAAGCCCCCTAAGTGACACACGTAAAAAATATACAAATAGAGTATTCCCAAAAAAGTGTAATCTTTTTTCATACGAGGGTTTTGTTCGTTCATACAAAACGTTGAAAATTTAACTGAATAACTCAGTTTATTGGAAAAACTTATTGAAGCTCATAAATAAACCTTATTATAAAATTAAAACATTGAAGATAATATAAAAAAATTAATCTGAATTGGTATATGAAACAGAAAAGGCCACAGAAAATAAATAGGTATCGGTCAGGGAATCGAACCCAGTCGTCCTTAACGATATCATACTTCAATTTTAAGAAATATTAATATTCTCCTCTTTTTGTATTATTGCAAAGTTCTATCCGAATATTTTTGCAATCTAGATAGTGTCTCGTATATACCTATCAGATTTTTGTTTTAATGGGTCATCTCCTGACTTTTCTACAAGTCAAGAATGAATACTCAATTTATTAGAATAACTTATTGAAGCATATAAACGGAATTATAATATTTAATCATTATTTTTATTATTTTTCTGTTTCATATTTCATTTGAGGTTTGTTAATATTGTATTTATTATAAATATGAAATAGGACCTCTTATAGTTTACTTATATTTTGATTTTATTTTTTTATACATCTTACATCTAATTTCTATAAAAAGAATTTCAGAAATCCAGGAACAAAATCCGCTTGTCTTCGTGATTATCTTCCTTGCGAAGTATTAATTAATTAAAAAAAAATCTTCAATGGATGTGTAGTTTTTTTTGTAGCGTCATTATTATTAAATTAATAAGAAGTACTTACTTTGGAGTATTTGAAATACTTTTGTGGAATGCTTCTCTTTTGAAATATGTTGATGTTTATGTATTTAATAATATAGTGGGGTAAATATAAAATAATCTTAGAATAATTATTATGTAGAATCTTTACATTTCGGAAAGCACCTCTAATTTCGGAACGCCACTTTATAGTAAAACATATATGCACTCGATCCAACGCATTAAAAAAAACTTACTTTGGTTTTCTTGTAATCCACCGGAGTGTTGCCATTTAAAATCGTTTAAATGATCGCAGCGCCCTCAATTTTTGTATTATTTTAAATGTTATTATAACAACACATTTCGTCATTTTATTCGTGCATTTCATTATAACAATTAGACAACTTTACGCTTAATTTGCAATTCTTCATCTCTTCAAATCAATTATCATATTTCCCTATAATCCCCAATCAATTCTTTTAACTAGATCTTCAAAAAATTACAACCCTAATATTCCAAAAAAATATATCACATACGGACAAAGACATTTTAAATACTATGCAATTAAACTATATAATCACATGCCTACATCTTTAAAACAACAAAGAGAGAATACACCAACACATTTAATAAAACTTAATATCTCGATGTGGATAATTTTTTTTCTCAATAACTTAATTAAAGCAAATAAAAAATAACAACATTTATATTAAATACATGTAAATAATTTGCATTTTTTTCTTTTTTATAACATTTTGTAATGTATTTTTTTATTATTCATAAACATAATTGTAAAACCATTTCACAATAATACTATATGTTAAATACGTGAACACCCCAGTACAGGTTCTCATAGTGAACGTTCACGATACTCTAATGTATATAAATGTTTTTTTATTATTTTTTTTTATTATTCTTTATTTCTTCTACGGACCAATGTCCAATTACACATAATACATAACACGGAATGAAATAAAAAGAAGCTACAAAAAAAAAGAACAGCACATGCATAATACAAAAATGAAGCAATGACAAAAAGAGGACAAAAATATACATTTGAGAGAACATTCAATTTGAAGTCTGAACAAAGTTTTATTAGAGTTCATGATTTTAGACAATCTAAGTGATAATATTCGAGTTCTAATTTCGTAAAACCTGACGAATATCATTTAGACTGGTACCAAAAATTTCTAGGCCGTGGCTTGAGTTAACAAGTATGGTACCCATAATTAGTACTGTTTATTGAGGAAAATCAATTGCATTTTTACAATTAAAAGTACATACATATCATTATATAATAATTGCTTATAATATTATAAAAATTGTGTTTAAATAAATAAACTGAAAAAATAAAAATAAAAATAAGTAAAATAAATTTCGAAAATGATTACTTGTCATTGAAATGAATACATATTATATCGCCGGTATTCAATTAGTGAGGGATCCCACAACTACCGTCGAGCGTAATCCACCGGTAATATTATTTATTCCCGAGAAATATAATAAATAATCTATCTTATTGACACCTGTAGACAAATTCAGTAATGATGGCGCGATATCTGAATGTAACTCAATCCGGAGAGGCCGAACCCTTAAGCATTATGGAACATCGCTAACCGATCATTAAGTTTATTTATCGTTAATACTTTCAAAAATTACGATGATTGTGGCCTTTCGGATGACGCGTGATGACTGGGCGAAATCTTTGATTCAGGGATTGTAAAACTCGGTAGACACCGGTGATATTTTATTTCCTTAGAAATCAATGCCTTTGTTGTGTGCCGTTATATTTGGAATAAGGTGAACTAATCATAATTCCATTTCACGTAGGGTAGGTACGGAGGATGCAACACATCACGACTTCATGAAATCATGCACTCCTTTGCAGGCGGGGAAAAGGTTGTAATTCCCGCTTAACACCGGCAAAAAAACATCACCAAAATGCGTTTTTTATTTTATTTTCTAAATTTTCTAAATATTTTTTTTTTCTATATTCTAAAAAAACTTAATTTGCTACAACGAACAATACGACATTTTCAGAAAAAGGGTTTGCACTACAACGATTTAAAAAAAAAAATTTTTAGGCTTATGAAATTACTCACCACAAAACAAACTAAAGCATTTTGTAGCACTATTTGTAGCATGTAATTGGTATAAACAAGGTTATGCAATGGTTAGACAATAACCTCCTTACTCTCAATACGGATAAAACTAAATTCATACGTTTCAGTGCAACGCAAGCGGGACAACCCAAAGATGTTCTAAATATTACTGCTCACCTTTGCAATGAAATAAATACTTGTACGTGCAATAACTTAGAATGCGTGGATAGTGTAAAATATTTAGGAATCATTATTGATAAATTCCTAAGATGGGAAGAACACGTCATCTCAATTGCCACAAAAGTCAGAAAACTCACTCACCTTTTCATAACTATTAGAAACATTCTAAACCTAAAAGATCTAAAATCAATATATTATGCCATGTGTAATTCTTTACTTGAATATGCATCCTTAGGATGGGGCGGTTGTGCCAAAACAATTTTGGACCCCTGGCAAAAGTGCAGAAATCCCTAATAAGAGTCATCCTTAAAAAACCCTTTAGGTACCCCATTGATGAATTATTCAAAGAAATGCAAGTTCTTGATGTCAGACAACTGTATATCAGGAAAATTGTATTACACACACATAAACAACGTCACCACTACCCATCTATCGAGCACTATCACGACACCAGACACTCAAGAAGTAATCCAATAGTTTCAACAAAAACCATGACATCCCTTGCTCAAAGACAATTTTCATACTTAGGACCAAAATTATTCAACATAATACCCAATACATGGAAAATGAAAAGTACAAACGTCCTGCGTAAACTGATCAATGTATGGCTTCTCGATTTAGGGAGGGTCAAAAGCGAACATATGCTCATTAATATGTATGTACAATTTTAATAAAAACCTTCTTATGTAATACATCACTACTACTAAATCAAAAAAAAAATGCACATCATACTTTAATCTTGTATACTTTAAACTTTTATACTTTATACTTTAAACTTTTACATCTCATATGTAATTCGTTATTACTACCCACTAAATTTATTGTAAAAAAAAAAAACATATCATGCTCAATAATTTATTTTTCAAACTTTTATACTTTATATTTTAAACTTGTACATCTCAATTGTAATTCTTTATTACTCTACACTAATTTAAAAAATCATACTTTAGAATCTTATACTTTAAACTTTACTCTCACTATACACTTTTACATCTCAAATGTAATTTATTATTTCTCTACAGTAAACTAAAAAATGCATATCATACCTTTAACTTATATTCTTTAAACTTGTATACTTTATATTTTAAACTTTTACATCTCATTTGTAATTCATTATTATTCTACACTAATTGAAAAAAAAATTGCAACATACTTAAAAATTTCTTCTTTTCTTTTTTTTATTGAATTTACTTTATGGATTGTTTTATATTCTTTTATGTGTATGTATATTAATATGAACTAATCTTATCAATTTGACTGTCCTAAAACGGGATTTGCTCCTAGTTGGACAGTCAAAGCCTTCTGAAATATTTCTGTCAAATAATGTATGTTTCAAATAAATATTATTATTATTATTATTATTATTATTATCTAATTGTAAACCAGTCGTATTAGTATGTCAAAAGAATGATTTTTTATGTCAAAAGAATGATTTGTATCCAAAATGTGGTTGGCAAATTCAGAATAATTATTATTACTTAAACACGTCAGGTCCTCCTTAAATATAATAATAGAATATTCCATACTATTAATTAATTAAAAAAACGGTTGAACTGTTTAACTAAACAATAAGAGTTACTCATTATTTTTTTTATATCTTAAAAAGAAAACTAAGCATTGGTATATGAATACCGTACAAGCCAGTGGGACTATGGCACATTTGAATCCCCAACTATTTGAGTATGCCGTGTGAATGGGGAAGTAAAGGATATGGGAAGGAAGCAGATTTGGAAGTACCCGGATATCAGATCTGGCTATCAAACACGGCTTGCCATTTCAAGAAACATTTCGGTTATACTCGTCGTATATGGTTGCCTTTCACCATAGCGATACTGAGAGTATCTTATACTCTGCGACGTGCCATAAAAACTTTTTTGAAAGTTTATTGAACAAATTTCAATGAACTTTTGAAAAGTTTTGAAGTATAGGATTTCGAACTTTTTGACAACTTAACGGTTATTTCAACGCTAATTGCTCGTTATGGCAATGTAATTGCAAGCTGAAAATAGTTTCATGAACTATAATTACAGATAACAAAGTAATATAGTATGTTTTGCTGTTACCATGTCCCCAGTGATCACTGCTTTGCGAGTTTTTGGTTTCAATACTCTTGTGTTCTGCTTCAAACAAAGAGGTTTATATGTTTATAATTTATAAAGTTAAAATTCATAATGAATTCACGTTTAAAAATAATGTCTGCACTGTTTGTTTTTGAATCGTGTTATAACCAGAATCGCTCGCCACCTTTTTAGCATATTCTATACCTACCAACGAACCAGTAATAAAAATGTACGATCAAAATTTCAGTATTCGTATTATATATATATTTAAGGCTCTGAAAAACAGAATTTCTATGGATATATTACAAATATCCCTTAAAAACTGGAGGTTTTGTGTACTTAAAAATATTTTTATTTTTGAAGATATTCTCTAATCAGTCAACGTGCTGAAAATGTAATTATATGAAATTCCCTCGATGGAAATAAATCGTTACTATAATCCGAAAATTTAAGAAAACGGGTTTGTTCTGTTATTTAACATGTTATAGGTTTGAAAAAAAATCAATTTTTTTTTTAAAATGCTACTTAAGACATTCGTCTTGCTATTTTTGATCTTTCTTAAATATGTCGTGTTTTGTTAATATTTTTTGAATTGTCCCTTACTCCCATTTATTCTAAATGCTCTTCACATTGGCGCGCTCTTTCTATATTTCGAATGATCATATCTGCCTTTTAACAGCGGTCAGTCATTAATGCGGGGCCTTAAGTCACTTAATGGAATGGCTCCGGCTTACTTATCAGAACTGTGTATTCCTGACGATACCGATTCAAGGCAGTCCACCCTTAGGTCAGCAGCACCATCAGCTATCGGAAGGATGAAGGAACCAAAGCGCACACCTGAAACTAGTTCGGTGGTCGTGCTTTCGGCGTGTCAGGAACAAAAGCATGAAATAAACTGAACTAAAACTTAAATCAGAATTAAAACTCATATTTTCAGACAATCGTATCCATAAATGGACGAAATTCACACGCAAATTGCTTAGCTGGGATAGCCAGTTAGTACTTACCTAAAGTCACTCATAGAATATTAAATTTTGTTCACGCACAGGTGCGCAAATGGGACGATCTACAGCTATTCAAAAAGGTTTTTGTTTTATTATTTTGTTAAGTCAGCAACTTTCCACAGTCCGCGACATTATAGCTAAATGTATATAAAATGTAAATATTTGTTGAAAATATCGTATTCGATCATTGAAGAAAATAATATGAACAAACCTAAATGAAAGATGAAATCGGACAAAAGGACAGAAACTAAGAATATTTCAGTCGCATCTGGGACTCGAACCCAGGTCCTCTGCCTATCCGGGGCAACGCTCAACCGACTTAGCTAATGAGACAAGTTCAATTTGTGTCATCTTCACCGATATCATATCTCAAATTCAAGGTTTGTGAATATTACTTTCCATTTTTAATCTCATATTATTGGCAGCTATTTTTATGATGTTTACAAAGTTCTACCCTGACTCAATTGCAAACTTAAACAGTGTCTCGGATTTACATCCGACTTTTTATTTATATGAGACATCTATTGACTTTTTGATAAAAGTCGAAAGAATTCAATTTTTAATTATTTTTATTGAGATTTAAAAACCTCATTGTAATATTTAATCACTGAAGACAATAATATTAACAAACCTAAATGAAAGATGAAATCGGACAAAAGGACAGAAATTAAGAATATTTCAGTCGCATCTGGGACTCGAACCCAGGTCCTCTGCCTATCCGGGGCAACGCTCGCATCTGGGACCTTGAATTTGAGATATGATATCGGCGAAGATGACACAAATTGAACTTGTCTCATTAGCTAAGTCGGTTGAGTTGTTAAATAAAAAGGTTAGTTTGGGTAGAATATTTTCAAAATGGAAAACACAAATAAATCACACAAATAAAAGAATGAAATAAAATTTTCAAATTATTTCCTTGTTCAGAGATAGTAATAGTCAACACAAGGTATTACCTTAACTGTCAAATCAATTATGGCAGCAAAACGACAACAAAAATTCACAACTCATAACTATATAAAAAAAAAATCCGAGCTAGGCCGGGTACACATCATATAGTTTTAAATATAAATTTATCGTTAAATCAGTTAATAAGTCTTTTAATCGGACAAAAAGTACAAATCACAATTTTTTTTACAAAGAATACCGAGATGTTTGGCGGTTCGTCCCCTCTGCCCACCCTTGTGAGAAAAGTTAAGTAGGTACCTACTTGTGTAGGTACCTACTTAAGAATTTTATTATTTAGATATACTTTTTACAATGTTTGGATTGAAACAAAATTTTAAAATTAACGCTTCTTTGTTTCTTTGTTTAGAGATAGTAATAGTCGTCACAAAGCATTACTTTCACTGTCAAATCAATTATGGCACCCAAACGACAAGCAAGAATTCACAACTTCATAACTTTATGCAAAAAGAAATAATCACGAGCAAGGCCGGGTATTAATTAAATATATTTAGTAAATTAATTTGGTTAATTTAACGTTTATTATAATTTAAGTGTATGTTCTAGTGTCAGATTTTTTTTTGTAGATTTAGATGAATTTATATCCTCGGTGTAATAAGTCATGGATACAATTTTGGGATTATAGGAACGAGTCATTTTTCTAAAATAGTTTCAGCGGAGGCTTTAAATTGGTACATTCTTCAGCATTTAAGGCCTTTCTCCTTGATCTCATTAATTAACTTATTTGCATTGTTGTACACCGAACAAAATTCCATTAAATTAAATTAATCCAATTTTTTAATTAAAGAACGCTTAATTGTTTTCGTTTGTAATTAAGCTTAAAAATGATTAGAATACTAAGATAAAAATTTCATCAGCGAGGTGGAAAAACAAAAATTATTTTATTTTAAATGTTTGTACAGCTTCAACTGACGACGTGACCGGCCTTTACGATCTAAATTTGCTTAAATGATCCTTATTAGGGGAGATTCCGAAAAATAACTTTCGGAATACATTATTAAGGAATCCTCTTTAAAAAAAAAATAATAGAACGGTTAGATATTAAACGGACAATTCAAGCCGTGGCTTCAAGGGAGACAGTTAAAAGTCAATGGTTCGAAAATATTTTCATTTAATATTCAATAGTCTGGAAGACATCAGATTTAAATAATAATATCAGTTTTCGCGTGCGGGAGAAAAAAGAAACGCCGAGAATAATAAAAAGACGTAATACATTGAAACAAAGCGTTATAATATCGCGGGGATTATTTATGGGAGGTTTCTTGAAAAGGAAAACAAAGAAAATTCGGGATTGTGTTTTGAAGGTTCACTGGAGATTTTCTGTGGAAACTCGTCGATTGTACTGAAATACTAAAATTTCATTCGCGATCCAAGAGGCTCACTAAACTAAAATAAATAATGAGATCAAGTGAAACAGGTTGTGGTTAAAATGAGGAATCACACAGCAAATAATACACGGAGATGCCCTAACACGCAAGGTGAAAAAACCAAACCAAAATAAGAGGGGCGGGGTTTGAAATAAGCCCGCTTCCGTTTAAAGTAAAACAGTAACTAAGTAAAAAGGGTCAATTTATTTGCAAACGTCGAATATTTTGTTAGGGTGTTTAGTTTGACTCTTTTCATAAATATAATGTAATATACTTACCGTAGCCAAAAACATGCGACACAAACGTGGACGGCAGTGAACTAAAGCAGGTGCCAAAATTGGTGTCACGTGATCTTTGTCTCCAGCCGCCGAGATCGTACTTAGGCCAAGTCTATTGATTATGACGTCAGTGTGAGGAATTTTATTAATTAATCGTTAATGGTAATATTAACAAGTCTCAAATGAAATATGAAACAGAAAAATAAACAAAAAATAACAAGGTATCGGAGGCATATGGGGAACGAACCCAAAACTTCTATCTTATCGAGACAATACTCTAACCACTGAGCTAATGAGACCTTTTTTCCGTCATTTTTATCGATATCGTACTTCAATTTTATGAATTATTATTAATATTATCCACAATTAAAATCTTTTTGTAAGATTGTAAAATTCTACCCAAATTTATTTGCAATCTCGATAGGTCCCGGATATACCCATCCAATTTATATTTATATGGGACATCTCTTGACTTTTACACAAGTCTAGAATGAATATTCAATTTGTTGGAATAACGTATTGAAGCTTATAAGCGTCATTGTTAAAATTTAATTATTGAAGATATTATAAAAATGACGGAAATCTCAGATGGGACCGATACCTTTCTAGTTTCTGTGTATTTGTCTGTTTCTTCTTTCATTTGACAAGCTTTGGTGGGCTGCGTTGAATTTTTTTTTTGGCTAAAACTGGTGGTCAACTGAATGGTGGTCATTCAGAGTAGAAACATTTCTTAAAATGGCTTTACCCGTGTTTGGTGACCAGACCTGACTGGCCAGGTATTTCCCTGCCTTCTTCTTCTCCACCTCCCTCCCTTCCGCACTCACCTTAAAGCACATTTAAATAAGAATGCCACATTCTCCCTGCCTTCGGACAGTTGGTGGTAGTTCGTACATTTGTGTGGTATTCAGAGAAAATTATACAAAACTACTATTCTTTAAAAGGAGGTAAATTATGACAACATTCAAATAAACATTCCATTTCCAATAATACCATCGATAGAATAAAAAACATGTCTATTTTTGTCTACAGGAAAAAAGGCGGCGAAGTTTCGCGCCTTTTCCGGTCCCAGCGTCAAGATGGCGGCGCCGATTTGCGCGAAGTTGGCTACAAGTGCCGCAGCTCCAGTGTTACCAGATCGGCGGAATTGCGGAACGTCGGTGAGTTAATTACTTACTAACTTCGCACTATATTTACTTAATGCATATCTTAGACCTGCAGGAGACGTGAACAACAAGTCCCAACTATTCCAATCAAGTTAAAATGTGATTGATGGCAGTTCTCGGGGTTGTTTGTTTTATTTTTCGGTGATAATACTTTTGTAATTAAATTGCGCAAGTAGGAACTCTGTAACAAACACCTTTCATTATAAGTTATATTTATTCAACCCACTAACAAAACATTTGAAAAAAAGCGGTGGAAAGAGTGTTCCGATTTCAAATAGATCGTTTTTAAATAAGTAAAACCAAATACTTTAAAAATAGATAATACGCACAGCTACCGACATTTTATGTTATCTATGGAATTTGGTAAAACTTATATACGAGTACATGCTAAAAGAAAAAAAAACTACACAAGTAAGAATCACTTTGAAATGATTCTACCGTACGTGTTTTGATGAATATATAGAATAAAGCTGTATAATTGGACTGTGTGGTAATCTAATGAAAGAACAGCACCCTGGCATCAAAATACTTCCGAACAACTGTGGTTAACAATAGCAAATTTGTAATAATACTTACTGAATACAAAATTTCATAAGATTCGAGCCATGGAATTCGAATCATCTAGTTCCCACTAAGCCACCACCACAATGAATTATTTAGACCTACAACGTTTCACTTTAAATTCGGTTAGCTACGAGTATTATTCACCGTTTCAGTTAACTCTGTTTCGTGTAATTATGTATGTTAATATTTTCTCTGACTTGACTGAAAGAACGGCTTTTTCTACTTCGCACTTCTATGCACAGTCTTTATAATTTAATTTCCAAGTCAAAACAATTTAGAATTGCATACAAATTCCAGGCACATTGCAGTGGAGAAGCGAGCAAATAGCCGGCCCAGGGCAAGCTATAAACCGAACCACTTAACAAATACATATTTTTCATGTACTTGTTAAAATATTTGTAAATTTTTATTGACATAAAGAACTGGAGGTAGACGGCAGAAGACTGAAAGTAATGGAGTATATCTCAAGAGATAGTCGGATTTAACTACTCTCGAAGTATTCTAGCGCCGACAATCTGTTTGAATTAAATTATAATTAAATAAATATAGAAATAAAATTTCACGATAAGAACTATATTTTTTTAAAACACTTTTATAAATAAATATCAGCATGTTTTCTATCCAATTGTTCCTTCGTTTTGAAACAAATCATTCATTTGGGGTAAATAAAGGTTTGTAAATGTTATAAAATACTATTGAATAAATTCGAATATTCGGAATTTATAAAAAGTGTTAAAAGTCGATTAAATATTATTAATAACAAAATAATTGTTTTAAAATACCCTTCTCGTAAACTTATTTTTAAATTAATACCCGAATTTAGAAAAATAATTGTTATTTTGGTACGTTGTTCCTCGATTTCGTTAAAATTTCTATTTGCTTATATAAATACACTTTAATGATAAATTTGTTACCAAATTGTTTTTATATGAATACTCAATTATTTACCTCTTTAACCACTTATTGTTATTTTATATCTAGGTTCATGATTTATCAATTGCCTATATGTCATTATTTTTTCAGTATACGCTATGTCCTGATGAGGGGACCATTGTTTTCTAAGCATGTAGATATTTATTTATTAAATAGTGGTTTAAACAACAAAAAAAAAAATATTTTAAAATATGACACAAAGTGAATTTGCGTTTATTGGATAAGTGAAAATATGGAACGTTTATTTAGAATGATTTTCGTGGAACTATATGCATTTTTCATTGAGTTGATAGGTTGCGGAAAAAATTTACTCCAGTTAAATGTGGAAACATTTACGTATTCAGTAATTAGTTTAAATAAAAAATATATAAATATGGTCGCCATCAGTTTAAAAATTTAAGTATGGATTATTGAAAATGTGTGAATTTACTAATAGCTACCTAACGAACACATCTATAACAAAACAAGGAAGGAATATTAGCACTAAGACGGCAAAAATGCTTCGTTTTGCCTTTAAAATGGTACAAATGTGCGATGTGTCTATCTGCTTAACCTTTGGAATGCCGAGATATGGTCTAGAGATTCCGTCGTGTGCCGAAGGTAAATCTGCGCGCGGTCCGCTGTGCACCAGCTGAGTCTATGTTCGGAATGAATAAATTGCTTATTTTTTCCAACACGATGTTTTTGTAAATTGTTCCGTCTTACCAGATAATGTGTTTATACCTTTATAAAAAATGTGTATATCTTTCATTAGTATTTACCCCAGAATAGCAACTTGAATTCAGAGACAAAAAAACATTATGTATAAATGAAATAAGAAAATATTTTAGAATATTTCCATAAGGGTAAATACATGTAATTACATTTTAGAAAAAAATGCAAAATAAAACCCTAATAAACTGCGCGCTAAGGAAGGATGCAATAATTGATCGTTGTTATTTCTTTTTAAATTCTAGAAACAAAACAAAAAAACATAAAGCAAGAATTTTTATCGGATTTAATATTTTGTTGGCCAACAAATTAAATTTAATTTAGTAAGCTACAAACATTTTTAAGGTCGAAAATCCCGCAAAGAAAGTATGTTTTTTGTGTTGCCCATCGGCCTCTCTGGCTCACAAAGACCGAACGGTGAAAATTTTATATATTTTCAGAAAAATACCGTTTTTATCTCCAATTGAACGCACTGCCCCAAGCCGCCAGGGAGGATTCAACGCCACTGCTACAATTTATACGTTTGTTTTGTATTCCGTTATTCACTGAAGGTGATATAATATCATTGAACATCTAACAGGTATATTTCATGCAAGGATTCAATATAGGTCACTGACTTGTTAAATAATTATTAAAGGAATATAGATTGATTTGAAATTATTTAAATATCTACATGTATAAAAATCAATGTAAGTTTGTTTGTTTGTTTGTTTGTCCTCGATTTTCTAAAAAAATGTCTGAACTGGTTTCGCTGAAAATAGCGCAGTTTGTTTTTATTATTGCCAGGAAGGCTTAGAAAGTAGTTTGAATGAAATCCAATACGTAAAACTGTTGCTTAACGTTTTAAAATTAGTATGAAAAATATTGAATCTGCCATGTTTTATTTAGGTTAGCCGATGGGTATAAAAATCTGGTTAGCCACAGATTGCATATTCAAAAGAAGAAGGTTGTTTTTGGGTAGAATATTTTCAAAAAGGAAAACACGAGTAGGTACCTACTTAAGAACTTTATGATTTAGATATATTTTGAAAAAATAAACGAATGGAATGAAATAAAATATTCAAATTAATGTTTCTTTATTTGGAGATAGTTACTTTCGCTGTCAAATCAATTATTGTACCCGAGCAAGACCGGGTACATATTAGCTAGTGTTATATAAATACGAGTACTAGCTAAGATGTAGCTATAATTTCTGAGAAAATTTAACAAAAATATTGAAAGGCTATTAATTATTCACTTAATGAGAATTAGCGAAGCATATAAACAAACAAGCATTTGTTCTTAAACTTCCTGAGAAATTCTTAATCGTTCTCAAGCAGTATTATGAACAAAATAAAGTTTTTTTATTAAATTTCTTGAAGTTTATCATTCGAAAGTCTCTTTTCATACCCTCTAATATCTTATACGTAATGAAATTTCACCTTTAAATTCTTTTATTTTATATTCGTTGTGATTTTCAATATAAATTATTAATTATATTCATCTACACCTCTGAACCGGGCTTTATGAATTGAGATAAAGAAATTTCTAAAATATATTGGATGTTTTTTTTCGCTTCCAGTTATGAGAACAAAATTTTTTTACAGAACGATTATTTTTATTTGGAAGTAGGGTGTAGCGCTCATTCGTAATTCGTAATAAACGAATTTTTTATTATTTATTTAATAAAAAATTTTAAAATCATCTTCAGATGTGATCACTTAACATAGGTGCAAAATATAAACTATTTTAAACCTTATAGATTATTTTATATATAATAAATTATTAAAAGCCAATTTTTTTTGTTAATTTATCTTCTCCAAACTTGCGGCATCAGGAGAGCAATTCCCGTTATTTTTAAGGAAGATTCCTTATCCTTTTCCTTAGGCTTACATACTTTTTGGTTAACTGCAGTTCCGGTTTTTTCCATTCGCTTTTCATTACGAATAATTATTCATTACGTAAAGAGCATTAGCGTTCGTGATTTTAAAAGGTGGGCACCTGACCGATGTCATTTCCTGAAAAAATATTTAAAAAAAAACGACTTTAATTTATTTATTTTTTAACCATTTTTTGTTTAAAATGAGTACTCGTATGTGAACCACTCTGCTCATTAGGGGAAAGTGCTGCCACTGTGGAGAGAATATTTTAAGCTATCGAATTTAAATGAAAATTATCACTGATTTTATTTATAAATTTCGGATCAATATTGGATGGTTATTTTCATGATTATTATTACAAAAAATACATTGCGTTAAAAAAAATACTGTTTTTTTTTTAAATATTTAATTTATATATCGCCGTTTTATAATATGAATCAATACACACAATACAAAGAGCGTGTGTTTTTGTTTCCCGGTTGACATAATTTTTTTTTTGGCTTCTAAATTTTTTTTTTGTATATGAATACCCCACAAGAGTCCCAACCGTCTGTAGCCAATGAGACTATGGCATCCCTAATTGGGGAATTTTGTGTGGCTGAAGGTATTTAGGAAGAGAAGGAGAAGGGGAGAGGAAGGTTGGGAAATACCTGGCTATTCAGATCTGGTCACCAAACACGGCTAAAAGCCGTTTCAAGCAACGTTTCAATTCTGAATGATGGTTTTTCACCAGGGCGATACTGAGAGTATCTCCGACTCTGGAACGTGCGCAAATATGCTACATATTATTTTTGATGAATTAATTGTGAAACAACACAAATTAATTAAATAACATTTACTTGCGTACGCCTGGATTTGAACCCGCGACCTTGGGATTCGTAGGCAAGAGCCTTACCCCTCGATCATGGAGGCCGTCAAATGGTCGATATCTTGCACAGAAATTTTATAATCTTATGGATTATTACCAGGAGCACAGAAATTTATGGGAGGATTTGTTTTTTCAATAATTCCCAGGTATTTTTTTATGATTATCACACGAACATTCCTTGCTTGATCTACATTAAAACTTATAATTTATTCAAACGATCGGTTTTCACTTTTTGGCGTCATTATCAATAAAGGAATTAAATAATATACTTTGCATTCACCACTTTATTAATATAAAGATATCTAGATGTTTCGAAAGCGATGCTTTCTTTAGAGATAATCCCATAAAAATAAATAAAAGGAGTGTCAAGTTTGACTTGCGGGGGGTTATGGGATTTTACCTCATTGAGAAATCAGTTTTTCGGGAAACATTTCTTTCATCACCGGTAAAGTTACGTCGGATGTATGGCAGGTTGCCCCATATTGCTGCATCCAAGTCCTACTGACATATTCTGCAGAATTAACATGATCCGTACGTCATCGAAGAAGTAACAATCGATAATGCCAATTGATGACAGCCACCTAAACCATCACTTTAACATTTCTTCGAATTTTCATTACTCCAAAATCAATCATTTTATTTATTAAGATATGAATTGCCCGTTCAGTTGAAAATGGGCCTCGTCCGAAAACAGGATATTGTGATTAAATCATTTCGTTTTAAATTTTGCACCAATCTGATCATGGACGGGTGTTATTTTAAATCCAATTTCAATATCCAACGTAAAGATAAGTCAGATATCGCCAAAGCACTCCAAAGCTCGTTCGTCGACTATTCCAGAGCTTCTCGTACATACTAGTTAAATTGCGTCGTCCTGTTTTTTTCTCTTTTAGGGTTAAACTAATTGATCTATCTTTTAATGAAATCAATACTGGGACAGTAATTTGCATTATATAATCGATAATAACACCAAACAGGCGCCGAAAAATCACGTAGGAATCGTCATATGTGTAAAATTGTTTTAAACAGGAGGCACATAGTTACTCCGTGAAGCAATCGATGACAATTTTTTTTCCAAGAACCGAAGAAGAACCTTCGCCCGGTTCCGTCGCAAGAGCTATACGCGATATCACAAATGCAAAAACCTATTGCGCACCCTATATAATGTAATCATAATAATATTTGGATGATTTGTTTTTTTTTAATGTAAATACCGCGCAAGAGTCCCAACTGCTCCCAACCGTCTGCAGCCAGCATCCCCAATTGGGGAATGTTGTGAGGTTGAAGGTATTGGGGAAGGCAGGGAGAAGGGGAAGAGGAAGGTGTGGAAATACCTGACTATTCAGATCTGGTCACCAAGCACGGCTAAAAGTCATTTCCAGCAACGTTTCAATTCTCAACGCTGGTCTTTTAACAGGGCGATACTGAGAGTATCTTCCACTCTGAAATAACTCTTGTATAGCACCTAATTTGTGAAAAATCACCTCAGGGGCGCTGTACAAATATTACTAGCTAGGGTTTATCATTTTTATTTATAAACACATACAGAAACATGGTTACCTGGCAGGTCACTCCAGATTAACACGTTATTTTATAAAGTTTTTATGTATAAATACATACAGAAACATGGTTACCTGGCAGGTCACTCCAGATTAACACGTTATTTTATAAAGTTTTTATGTATAAACACATACAGAAACATGGTTACCTGGCAGGTCACTCCAGATTAACACGTTATTTTATAAAGTTTTTTTATGTATAAACACATACAGAAACATGGTTACCTGGCAGGTCACTCCAGACTAACACGTTATTTTATAAAGTTTTATCTTGGGAAGATATGATATTGAACGCACAGGACGCAATTTTATTAGAAAGCACTGCACATTGAATGATATTGAAGTTACTATTGAATTATTATTTGTTATTGATATTATATTATATTACTTTTTTGTAGTTTGTCTATCGGGAGCTTGTTATCAAAAACATAAAATTTACAGACAAGGACAAATGAATCAAGTACCAAGTGAATCAAAGTCGATTCATGTCAGAAGGCAGAATAACAAAAGAGTTTGAATGAGATGAAATATAAACTGAATGAAGCAAGGAGTGCGTGCCAAGACAGTCTTGTGTGGCGGTCCATCCTCCCTTCCTACCCCTGCGAGTAAACTGCGTGATGTTTTTTTAATTTTTTTATATGAATATCCCACAAGAGTCCCAACTGCTCCCAACCGTCTGGAGCCAGTGAGACTATTGCATCCCAATTGGGGAATGTTGTGAGGCTGAAGGTATTGGGGAGGGGAAGGATAAGGCGAAGAGGAAGGTGGGGAAATACCTGGCTATTCAGATCTGGTCACCAAACACGGCTAAAAGCCATTTCAAGCAACGTTTCAATTCTGAATGGTGGTCTTTTACCAGGGCGACACTGAAAGTATCTTCCACTCTGGAAGTTTAGTTAGTTAGTCAGTTGAAACATCGACAACCGGAATAAAAGCTTAACGTTCATTCCGCAAAATCACGACTTACATCAATCATCGTCTTTTACAGAAAATCTTTAGTATTATTAAATAATATCACTTTAATCAGATACGATGATGAAATATTATTTTCCTTTCGTGGGATAAACTAGAAGAATCGGATGGAATACGTGAAATTAATCACGAAATCAAGCCGTACTACTTTATCCCCCTTGGCCTGATTCCAACAATTAAACGAGGGCTACAATAAACCAAGCCTACATTTATTTATTGCGTATCATATCTCACAGCCTACGTGCTTTCTACCTTCATTCGATAGACAATATTATAGCTTTTCTTTTACAAGATTTTTTTTATCATACCCACAAATGTTTCTGTTGTTGTTATAGGGTTATTGATGAAACAAACATATTTTTTTATTTATTTACATGCTTATGTACATGTTTATCATTTTAAAAAATATAAATACCGCACAAGAGTCCATAACTGCTCCCAACCGTCTGGAGCCAGTGAGACTATGGCGTTCCCAATTGGGGAATGTTGTGGGGCTGAAGGTATTGGAGAGGGAAAGGAGACGGGGGAGAGGAAGGTGGGGAAAAGGAGAAATACCTGGCTATTCAGATCTGGTCACCAAACACGGCTAAAAGCGATTTCAAGCAACGTTTCAATTCTGAACGGTGGTCATTCACCAGGGCGATACTGAGAGTATCTTCCACTCTGGAACATGCGCAAATGTACTATATATTATTTTTAAATAAATTAATTGTGAAACAACACAAATTAATTAAATAAAAATTACTTGCGCGCGCCGGGATTTGAACCCGCCACCGTCGGATTCGTAGTCGAGAGTCTTACCCCTCGACCATGGAGGGGTTTTTCGACATGTTTTGCTGTTACAGTAATAATAAAACTTTTCTTAGAAAGAAAACTCTTTTTACTGGGTTACTTCATTTATCTACTTATTTAAATCTAATATTTTTTTAATTATTAATTATTTTTATTGAGATTTATAAACCTCATTTTAATATTTAATCATTGTAGAAAATAATATTAACATAACCCAAATGAAATATGAAAACTGAAAAAAATTACAGAAAATAAAAAGATTTCAGTCGCATCTGGGACTCGAACCCGGGTCCTCCAGGGCAACCGCTTAACCAACTTAAATCTTTTTATTTTCTGTCATTTTTTCCGTTTTTTATATTTCATTTGGGTTATGTTAATATTATTTTCTACAGTGATTAACTAATATTTTTTATTTCATGTAATGGGTTTTTGTACCCGTTAAACTACTACAAGTGGCTTGTCACCAGGACCTTAGTGAAACAATCTTAAATACAACCGTGAGTAAGAATAACAATAGAAATTACAGCGAAATAATTTAACCAGTGGCTTGTATTGCTCTATGACCGAAAGAAGGTTGTATGTAGTTTTTCAACTTCTGCTATGAATTGTGCATTGAATATTAAATGATGGCTATTCTATTGACAGCGCCCTTGAGGTGATTTTTCACAAAAACGGCGCTATAAAAATCATCCGATTATTATTATTATTATTCTATTCATTTTCCGCCGATTGTTATGGCCAACTGAATAAATGAGCATACAAGTTCCATACTAAAATCACGGAACAAAATACATTTTGATGAGAAAATTTATCGCCTTTTAAAATTTTTCCTCAAATTTTATCTTATGAGTAATTTGTCTTAGTATGGGCACAGTTTTCAGGCTTTATGGATTGCACCCCACTGAAGGATTTTTTTGTCATAGTGTGAACAGACTCCAATACAAATGTTGCAATTAAAATGGAATATTAGTGTAAGCAGAAATATCATCGATTTTTTTTATGTCAATTTTTGTTTTTAAAATATTAAGGGATTGCTCTTCCTTTTCTACCACTATTTCAATGGGTGATGCAACGAAAAACTAGCTTTATTGAGCCTTTCAGAACCAGTGCATAGCCAGGAAACACGACAAACGCGTTACAGACATTTTTACAAGTTGATATTAAATTTGCCAGATGACAACGCGTCGTTTTCACGACTCGTCCTTATATTCAATATCTCGTCTGTGAAATGAATGGATGAAAGGATTCTGTGTTACCTTCCTTCTACAGCATGGGTATCTTCAAAACTCTGGTTCACTTTTCCTTTCCTCAAAAATACCTTAAATATATCAATTCAAAAGATAACATCTGTTTGTAACTTTACTTATATAAAGCCCCGTTGAGGCTGGAATAAAGCGATACCCACTCGTACTATAATAGTGACGTACAATTAATTATTATTTTTAAATTTTTAGTATTAATAATGCCTATCATTCTCAATCATTTATTCATTTACAGTATGCCTTAAATCTAATCCTTTTTGCAACGGTGACGTCACCGGTAAATATAATTTTGTATATTTTTAAAAGTAATGGTTTAAGCTATGTATCGTTCGTAACTTAATCAAAACTTAGATATTTTATATGCTTCAGTAAGGCGAGTACCTTCAAAGTAATATTTACAATACTGGCCCTATTGATATAATACTCGGATTATAATCATAATAATACTTGGCAAATGAATGTTAATAATAGGATTATAATCATAATATTACTTGGCAATTTAATCTTAATGCTATGTTTATAATCATAATAATACTTGGCAAATCAATGTTAATGCTAGGATTATAATCATAATAATACTTGTCAAATAAATGTTAATGCTAGGATTATAATAATAATAATACTTGGAAAATGAATGTTAATGCTAGGATTATAATCACAATAAAACTTGGCAAATTAATATTAATGCTAGGATTATAATCATAATAATACTTGGAAAACGAATGTTAATACTAGGATTATAATCATAATAATACTTGGCAAATCAATGTTAATGCTAGGATTATAATCATAATAATACTTGGCAAATTAATGTTAATGCTAGGATTATAATAATAATAATACTTGGAAAATGAATGTTAATACTAAGATTATAATTATAATAAGACGCCATTTTGAAAAACGTAACCTTTCAACGTTTCGGAATACTTGAAAAAATGAGTTTTCGAAAAAACGTAGAAATGCTTTTAGTATAATATTAATTAGTATAATATACAGTACAGTAAACTTTAGTACTTTTGTTCAATCCCGTGTAAGCGTGGTTATATTGCACTCGGAGTGTGTCCATGACGCCTTGTGTATATATTGTCCACAGTTCGCTAGTGTAAAAGCTCATGCGGTATGTCTGGAATAGTTGCTTTTTTAACGGAGGACTGCACCTATTAAATCTCCTGGCGAGCATGTTGGCACGTACGCTCAGTGCTCTTCTTTGGCGTTTTTTTTCTATGATATCATAATCCTCTATATAAAAAAAATTTCAACATCTTTCGGAAGCGAAGCTTCCCTCATCAGGATACACAGTATTACTCATCAGGATACACAGCTGATTTTAATACTATACATATTGATATTTATATATTAAATAGTGGTGAAAACAAAGAATTTAATATTATTTTTATTAATAATGACGCCACAAAATAATTACGCATTTATTGAAGAAAATCTTTATATTTCTTAGTTACGTACTTACACAGATTAAAAGAGTAGTTCTGAAAAGAAATTATTGAATTTAAAAAAAAAATCACATGTACAGATTTCGTGGGCTGGGAAAGGGTTCAGAATCATCGTATAAACTCTTGTAAATGAATAACTTTAATGAATAGTCTGTCAGAAATCTTCATAATTATAAAGTCAGGAAACACCTACAACGTTTCTTGAATACTAAATTTTAATTGAAATACAAATTATATATTGAAAAGATCCTGAGAGGAACGGCTGCGCGGCCTGTTTCATACGAAACTTAATTTTGGATTTGAGGTCAAAATACTCACCTACACGTAATGATATATTTTTTTAATTAAAGGTTTAGTAAATATCTAGTAAGCGTGAGAAGCATTTTTAAATTTTTTATATATTATGAAATATAGGCCAATAAAGGAATTGAATTTTCGCGATTTTAGCGGCATCTTTATCGATTATTTGGGGGAATATAATGAAATATAAAATTTTTAAAATTATTTAAAAAAGCATTATGATGGACTTATAATTAAATTAAAAACGACCAATTTACGTTGGAACACAAATTTTCCACACAGAATTTCAAATATCCACTCGAAAAAACCTTTTTTTTATTGTTTTATTTTTATTTTTTTATTTATGTAATCATACTTATATAGCAAATGTGATATATTTCTCAAAAAGTACGATAAACACGCAAACAACTTTGTATTTTGCCTCTAAAATTGTCAAAAATGATTTATTTTCATGGCACATACTTCATAATTTAAAACAAAAATAAATAAATTACTTCTAATCCGTACTAGATATTTACTATACTTTTTAATGAAAAAAAGGCCACTAGCATTAGGTGAGAATTTTGGCCTCAAAGAAATTAATTTAATACACGTTTGCTTACATATCATTATATTTATATGGTATTAAATTTCTTCAGATGTGATCAACAGTTTGTTAGTAAATCATTAAGTTAAAATGGTATAGAAACATCAATAAGATAATAACATTTTCGTCAAAGGATGTGTAATTATTTCGTGGCGTCATTATTAATAAAAAGCTTCTCATTAATTTTATTGATAATAATATTGCTTAAAAACAGAGACATGTGGTCAAGTAAAGAAATTGTGTAAAAGGTGATTTGAATCATCTTTTAGATGGACGGAGGAGTTGACATAACCGTCTGAAGCCAGTGAGAACTATGACATCCCCAATTGGGGTATGTTGTGAGGCTGATGGTATTGAGGAGGGGAAAGAGATGGAGAAGATAAAGGTAGGGAAATACCTGGCTATTCAGATCTGGTCACCAAACACGGATGAGACCATTTCAAGCAACGTTTTGATTCTGAATGGTGGTCTTTCACCAGGGCGCTACTGGCAGTATCTACCACTCTGAAACGTGTCGCAAATATACCACATATTATTTTAAATGAATATATTGCGAAGTAACACAATTTAATCAAATGAAATTTACTTGGGCACGCCGGTATTTGAACCCGCCGCATCCTGATTACCAATCAACCGCGAAGATCGTCATATTGCTTTATCTGCCTATATCACTTAACAGGAGACACGTTTAGGAAGAGCGGTCTATCTCTGATGTAAGATGATTAGGATATTATTATTGTATTTATTTTTACTTAATCCCATATTACCTTGGGTCTTTAGAGCCAGAGTGAAGGAGCCTGCATCATCAAGGCTAATAGCGTGTCATCACGATTTTTTAACGCCGTCATGATGTTGAAGAAAAATAACAAATTCTTTTTTAAAAACGTTTTTTTTAAAGGTCATTAGAAATATCAGTTACCTACTCAAATGTGACTGTTTGAGTAGCCATGAAGCGAATGTGGACATTGTGAAGACTAAATATTATTTATATTGTTATAGCCGTTTCCCCAAATTGAACCGAGAGAGCTACAGAAAACAAATAAGAGCACTTTGTATTTATTCTGATAGTACAAATAATTTGTTCTACGTAATTTGCTTACACAACGCTATGAATATTGTAGATGTTTTTGGAGAATTTTTTCTCAATTCCTCCGTACGTCCTCTTGAGAATCTGATAAAAAAGCCGATACGAAAACCTCTTAAATATAATTCGCCCTCCGCTCGTAAACAACGCGGTTGCTTATAATACGGCATTTTGCCAATAGGGGTATGCTCTCGTAATATAAAAACGTAAAATATCGTAAAATACATCGCAAATTTCAGTTTCTTTCAGAGCATATTGGTATATTCATATTTCAGCATGGGAATGGGGACGAGATAGTGTATGGAGTTGGACCCTGGCCATTGACAGAGAATACAGTAGGTAGGTCTTCATGAAACGAGAAAAATCGTTTTGTGATTTTTGGAACAATATCTCAAAAACCGAGCACATCGAATAAAATTAAAAAGAAAAATTACATTTCCAGCTAGTTGGCACCAAATGCATGAATCAAACCACATATTTCATATCATATAAAATCTATCGTTAAGTGTATTTATGAAGGCACATATATATATGATATTTATGTAAAAAAAAATGGTTTTGAGAACATAATATTAGTTTATTTGGCAAAGGAATTATGAAATATTTACGTTCTCTCAGTTTAATTATTTTGTCAATCCTATCGGCTTTGGCACTTTTTAAATAACGTAAGACCAACTCTCGGGAATTTACTATTAACGGCCTTAAATTCAAGGCCGTGAATAGTAATATTTCATTAATTGATAAAGTAAAGTTCTTAAAAACTTAAGACAAGATTTTTGTGCATAGCGCAAAGGGTAACAATTATTATTAGCATCTAACCGGACATTAGAAGGGTGCGGGTTCAAGTCCTGCCGGCGACATTTATCTTTGCTCGGAAGGTTTTTTTCAATTTGGATGAGTGTTTTAGATTAATAATTATTGTTTATAAAAATAATAGTAATATTTCACTTCAAAATGACCTTGAGAACCTCCTGGCCAGCCGCCCGACATCCAGGAAACCTTTTTGGACTAAATGCTAAAGACTGCTTCTATCACGATACTCTTCTAAAGTGTCGTGGCGAACTCAGTGGCAGATTTCGGATGTGAAAAAACAAGCTCCTTGTTGTAGACCAGACCATTAAATTAAATTGCCAGGGTTCTCTCTCCCTCGGAAGGCGTGAACCTCATTAAACCGCATCCGGTGCAGTCACAGCCGTTGTGCGTATATGATGCATAAATGGGGACTAAATGATTCCGAACTTTGTGAATGAGGACATATTCAAACAACAGAAAACATCGTAGAAGAATGTCCCTTTCATCAGTTTACCTATGGCATATCTGTGTTGAACCAAATGACTCCCGATACCGTCGACTGGCTGAATAACCTCAGCATCCCACGATAACCTCCTCCAACTCTCCTCCACCCTACGAAGAAGATGTCTGGAATTAAAAAAAACTCTGATAATTAAAATATGCGATCATCTGAAACATGCATCCTTCTGATGTTACTTTATCTGAGCTGGCCGGCTCGGATAGTTTACTGTATTGGGCCCAAAGGGAGGTTTTCCCATGATATATACGATCAGATTATAGATACGGATGACACCCGGAGCCTTGCGGGAAATACATGAAGAAGGGTGGGTGTCCTTAATAATTGTTTATTTCCCCAGATAAATAGTTCGCACGTCCATTAGGAAGATTAAGAACGATTAGAGATTCTGGATGTGAAATAGTGTTCTTCTTTGGTTTAGTTTTCTTCATTTCTTGTAGTACATTATAGGTTTGCTGAATTGCAGCAAAATTTTGTATTACAACGTACAAAGTTCTTTCGATGGTTTATGGGTTTGCGTATTAAATGAATAAAAATATGTTTCGTAAAATCCATTTCGACCATTTGGAAAAAATCTAAAATAGCTTTAATACCATTAATAATTGAATACCACTTTAACACGAATGTTTCCTGTGAAGATTGAATAATAGATATACGAGGAAATTCATTTTTTAGATAATATCACAAATCTCAAATGAAATATGTAACACAAGAAGTCAGATAAAATAAAATAAAATGACGATCGTATCTGGGAACCGAACCTAGGACCTCTGTCTTACCTGACTAACACTCTACTGAGTTAATGAGACATTATTACTTTCCGCAATTTTTTTAATCGATATCATGCCTCTATCGTAGAATTACCAATATCTTCTTATTGTTGCTTTTCTAGTATCACGTACTTTTAAACATTATGTATATTACATTATTGATGTACTATTATTTCTATTACTTTTATTTATTCACTACTGTCGCTAGATGGCGGTGCTCCGCAACTCAAACATGAGAAGTCTTTCTCTATTGAGTTGGACATTTTTGTAAAATAAATTTATACTTTTTTGCTAATTATTAAGTAGTTATTATATCTGTACTGTTAAATATTCTGTATGTATTTATTAGAATTGAAATTAAAACATTTTTGTTTTTTTTTCCACTTATTTATTTTCACCAGGACCGGTTTCATCCTACTACGGACATTTTCAGAATGGTAGTTGAAATTCTTATGCTACGCTATTTATATAAACTTAGGCAGAGGTACACAACAATGTCTCTATATAATGACTGTTTCTATTTTGTGCTTTCAATATTTGTCTGTTAAGCCCTAAGCAACAAGGAGGGAATATCCCAATATTACCAAAATAAAATATCAGTAATCACAAACCCTTTTAATTATATAAATTCATATACATTCATGTGAATTAAAAATATCTATTTACTATGTAACATCATTCATAATTTTAATATTAAACATTATAATTACCTATATGTACCTTAAACTAACAAAATAACTTATAATACCTCAAATTAACAAAATAGAAACAGTCATTATATAGAGACATTGTTGTGTACCTCTGCCTAAGTTTATATAAATACCGTAGCATAAGAATTTCAACTATCAGTCTGAAAATGTCCGTAGTAGGATGAAACCGGTCGTGGTGAAAATAAATAAGTGGAACAAAGTACAAAAGTGTTTTAATTTCAATTCTAATACAATGGAATTCCACCACGAATTAATAGTGCAAAAACTGGATGTATGTATTTATAATAGATACAAAAAATAAATTAAAAAAACATCGTCATTTCCGTATGCGATTATTAATTTTTATTATTATTTTCTGTTTCGTATTTCATTTGAGATTGGTATTATTTTCAATTATTAAATATTACAATTAGGTTTATAAGCTTCGATCCCCTTAAATAATTCAAGGTAAAAAAAAATACCATGAAAATCCTAGCATCTTACATGGAATATATTATTAATGTGAAGGAAAGTCCATATTTGCCTTCTAGGAATTTTCTCAAAGAAAAACCAAAGAAGCAAGTCAATCAATTTCAAGTTACCAACCTACGCCAGGTAAAAGCAGTTAAGCATACAGCGCTGATGTGTTTGGTTAGGATTCAAAATGAAGGGTAGGTATTTGAATAAGCTCTAGATGGAATTGAGGATTACGAAAGATTCTAATAAATAAAGATAAAAATTGCTTGAAAGGCTGCCTTTGAAGGCAATTCGGAAAAGGAAACTGATATTGAATAAAGTGTAATTGTAAAGATTTTGATAATTAAAGTGATATGTTAGTTTTTGCTAAATCTCAGGGCAAATGACAATAATTGAAAGAAAATTACCTTTAATATGACTGAAACACATTGTTTTTTTCTCTTTGTCATTAATAGAGTGGAAGATACTCTCAGTATCGCCCTGGTGAAAGACCACCATTCAGAATTGAAACGTCGCTTTAAATGGCTTTTAGCCGTGTTTGGTGACCAGATCTGAATAGCCAGGTATTTTCCCCACCTTCCTCTTCCCCTTCTCCTTTCCCTCCCCAATACCTTTAGCCTCACAACATTCGCCAATTGGGAATGTCTCACTGGCTCCAGACAGTTGGGACTCTTGCGCGGTATTCATGTAAAAAAAAGTACCTACATAGAAATAATATGAACGAATCGTCTGTAAGTGATTTCTCTACCGTTTGATAATGTCTTCGGAAGGCGAAACAGCAGTCACGCTGATAATAATAATTAACTAAGTAAACTTTTTTTATAAATAACCGTTTTTTAAAGATGAAACGCATGGCAAATATTGTGTTTATACCAGTTTTAATGTATAAATATCGACATGTTGCGGAAGCTAAGCTTCCCTCACCAGGATACACAGTATACCGAGATAATAATAGGCAAATAATAAACGTGGAAAAATAATAACGTAAGAATGGACAAATTACAAACATAAACAAAAATTATCAAAAAGCGATGAAAGTTGGCAAGTAATTATTTAATAACGTCAAATTAATTGAAAAAAACAAAAAAATATATATATTTCCTATTTATCTTATTTATAATGACACCACATTGAATTTGCATTTCTTAAGAATGTGAATAAGAATAGTTATTATTATAATTTTAAAAAATAAAAAAATAACCTTGTTTACATCACTTTTATTTTATACTTTTGCCGACCGGGTTTCGCTACTACCGTAGCTTCTTCAGGGCAGTCTACTACTAAATTATAATGTCACCTCACCAATTTACCGCTTAATATGAAAATAATATTTCAGAGTGGAAGATACTCTCAGTATCGCCCTGGTGAAAGACCACCATTCAGAATTTAAACGTTGCTTGAAATGGCTTTTAGCTATGTTTGGTAACCAGAACTGAATAGCCAGGTATTTCCTCACCTTCCTCCTCCCCTTCTCCTTCCCCTCCCCAATACCTTCAGCCTCACAACATTCCCCAATTGGGGATGCCATAGTCCCACTGCCTGCAGACAGTTGGGGCCAGTTGGGACTCTTGTGCGGTATTCATATAAAAAAAAATATATATATAGTTATTATTACATTAAAAAAAAAAACTTAAAATAAAGAAATTCATTGAAAATGGCAATGGAGGGACGTAAGTATAGGTAATGCTGTAGAAATAAGGTCCTTGATGTTTATGAACGGTCAATCATGACCGGATTATGAGTGAAAGGATTATAATGCGTTGCCGATGCAGGAGTAATTAACAAGATTAAGAAAGGCACGCTTCGATGTTTCAGATGTTTTCGGTGGATCTTCGGTGAAACGGGTGTCAGGAGAATTTTACTCGTGAAGTAGATCGACGAATAATAATCATCTCAAGAAGACTTGATTAAATCAATTTTTTAAGAGTCAGCAGTCAAAATGCCGCCAAACGCCACTGTCTAAATTTGTAATACAAGCAATGCTAGTAACGATTTATCTATTACATTCTTTACGGGTATTTAGAAAAAATGTTTAACGTTTCTTGTGAACACATTTTTTTAACTATATTCATTTGAATTCTAAGAAAAACAACATGTTTGAAAGAGGCGTAGTTTGAAAGCTAGCGAAAGCCTTTTTGAACGTTTTAACTAAAGTTCTAGTATATATTTCATATAGAACTTAAAAGCTTATAGCATAAGAACTTTTTTCACTGGAACCATTCGAAGTCCATTTTTCTAACTACCCGGATAGAATATAATATCGTTTTTAGTATTGTTTGCGTTAGCAAAGTGTAAATTTTTAACTGAGTATAGATTATACTATGTATGAATGTGAATGAAATAATACTTCCAGAGTATTTATTTTACACTATCCAGTACATATGTCAGAGTTTCGAGGCATTTCGTTCTCATTGCCATCGCTTACGGGTAATTGGCGTGATGGTTAGTTAGTTACGTATTAGCCGCTAAATATGTGGCAAAAGTCATTTCCGGCGACGAATTATTCACAATTTACGCTTTCAAGTGAGATAGGTAGTTCCACCCTACTCGTTTCTCTACCTCCAGAGAAGATGGCGTGCGGTATAATTTATAATAGTATGTATTCGCGTCTTGGTTAATATTATTTGGAATAACCCTCTGGCGAATAGTCCCATTGTAAACGGATTTTCGCAATCCAATATTGGACGTTTTTTATCATACAATAATATTTTATTTTTCACAAAGAAAAGCAGCCTGTCAAATGAGATTGAGAGTGAAATCAAAGGACTTTATTTACCAGGAGTCGAGGGCCACAAGGAGAGACATGACATGCCCTGGGGAAACTAATTCTCGAAATGGGTTCTGTCATGTATCAAGGACTGCGTCGCCATATTATAATATTATTGTGAAAGAATCTCGGAATCGAATATTATTACGGATTTGCCGAAAGACGTTGTCCTTGTGTCACAGACTTTCCATCTCCTGTTAATAAATTATTAACATCAAATTACACTGACCGCATTATTTCTAAGGGCGGGTTGTTTCGGGGGATTACCACGTTTCGTCAAAATTTCAAAGTGTATATTCAAGTTCTGTGAAAGTTATTGTTAAGCTATGGGCCAGTTGTCTCACAGTGCTCGAATAATAACAGAACTTATCGGGTTTGCGATAAACCGACGTAGCTCAATGGTAGAGCATCTGACCGGATATTAGAAGGGTGTGGGTTCGAGTCCTGTCGGCGACATTTATCTTTGCTCGGAAGGTTTTTTCAATTTGGATGAGTGTTTCAGGCTAATAATTATTGTTTATAAAAATAAATAAATGTTTTAACGATAACTAATTCTCGCAAAATAATATACACAATTAATAAAACTAATAAAGAAACATGCTACATCAGTAAGAATCGGATGTGAAATTATAGAATTAATTGATAAAAATTCTCACAACTATATTGCAAATAGGTATTTTATTCCCTTCCTTAACCATTATAGACGGAGCGCCAGCGGCGAGGCACACCTAGTTATAATTCAATACCCTCTTTATTATGTTTTTTTTTATGTATGAGAAAAAAAGCAGTAAAGTCATAATGTCGGATAATTAATATTTATATAAACAATAATTATTAGCCTGAAACACTCATCCAAATTGAAAAAAACCTTTCCGAGCAAAGATAAATGTCGCCGACAATCAGAAGGGTGCAGGTTCGAGTCCTGTCGGCGACATTTATCTTTGCTCGGAAAGGTTTTTTTCAATTTGGATGAGTGTTTCAGGCTAATAATTATTGTTTATAAAAATAATTGTTACCCTTTGCGCTATGCACAAAAATCTTGTCTTAAGTTTTTAAGAACTTTAGTTTATCAATTAATAATTAATATTTATTTTATGAATTTTGGATTCCTATATTTTTTTACGTAAAAAAAGATATCTTTCAAATGTATGAAATAAATCCAGCCAGTTCAATTATCGCCACTAGATGGCAGTAATTCGTATGTTGCCATCTCAATTATTTTTTTTTGTTTTATTTGTGTTGAAATTGTTGAAAGTGCTTTTACATTGCTAATTTGAAATTGTGTTTTTTTTAAATATAATTATTTGAAAGTCTTCCACTATACTTAATTAATGTACCATTGAACAATGTTTTCCACATTACAGGTGAACTCCTAGATTGTAGGACAATATAAATTCCCCTGTGATTAAAAAACCTGGTGTAACTACGTATGTAATTGAGTTATACAGAAAGAAAATGAAAAACAATTACCAATACTTAAAGCAACCTATTGATCAAATTACGACACCCGAATAACAAAAAAACAAGCCGTCTTTAATACGTCTGGCTGCCTGCAAAGTTATCCGTGTCAATCTGTAAATGAGGCTGACTGATTTTAACTCGGTTTTATTATTCATTTGTCCAGAAAACTGCTCGACGGTGTTTTGTTAAAGTTATGCAAAGCGCGAAGAGGGCGCTGTTGTCGTACTTCCCCCAATTCCCACCAACTCGGGGGACTTGGGCAGACCTCCCGAAACCTCCCAAAACCTCCCAAAACCTCCAGAAACCTCCCAAAACCTCCTGAAAGATCAAGATAAGTTAAATGGAAAAACATTTATTATGGTTAGGAAGTTCCAAAATAGACGCGAATATCTAATAGGCTGGAATTGATTACGCTGTTTATTTAGAGATAAAGTTTCGGCATGAAATAACAAATTGCGCTCTGGAACGCTAAATTTCCCTGTATTATTAGAATAATTATTTCAGCGTGGATATAAATCATTACGATTCGTGTTGAATATTTATTTTTTCATCTATCAGCAGTTTTAAATCGTGTTTTTGAAATAATTCACAAGCTGTAACAAAATGGCGTTGGACAATGCAATAATTATTTTAAAGTTATTTTTTTTAAAGCTTAACGTAGTAAATAACACCCCCACAAAATAACATACAAACAAGCATAGCTTTTCATGGGAGGCATATTTAGATAAAAAATGAATAGATCAAAACGTACATATTTATTATGTATATTACATGAATGAAATATTACAATACATTTGAATACAATTTAAACGTTGCTTGTAATGGCTTTTCCCCGTATTTGGTGACCAGATCCGAATAGCCAGGTAATTCCCAACCTTCCTTTTCCCCTTCTCCTTCCCCTCCCCAATACCTTCAGCCTCACAACATTTCCCAATTGGGGATGCCATAGTCTCACTGGCTCCAGAGGGTTGGGAGCAGATGGGACTCTTGTACGGTATTCAGATAAAAAAAATTGTATCCATTTTTTTAATAAATGATTCTTAAATAGTTATAAATAAAAAAGTTTAAAAATGTATTAAAAAATTGTATTTCTCTTCATTTTAACCTATCGTCAATTAGATTGCATATAAGCTTGTTCCTCAATTTAATTATGTCGTAACATTGTCCTAAATATATAACAGAGACGTTTTTTCTGGAGCAATAAAATCTAACAAAAGCTCGGACGTCGACAATATTGATATCATCATCAACTCCTGTCCATCCACACAAGGATGACGGCCTCCCCAAGCTGCCACAATTCTTCTCAGCTGCTCGCTTTGCCTGGTCAATAATTGCTTCTGAAACTTGTATATATATCCCGTCGATCCAGTAGGCTTCAGTTCGAGCATTAGCACTAACAATTCTTTCTGATATTTATTTATTTTATTTATAAAATATATGATATTTAATGGAGACATTTACATGGAGTAGATACATTAGATCACCATACTAGGCGGCTGCCTGTTTCATGGTGACCAATGGAGTATAGTTACTTTGTATGAAGTCTAGTGTAAACGTATGCATTTATTGTATTAATTATATTAACATGCTGACAATCGGAAAAATAATAAAAGAAAGTAGAAGATAGAAAGGAGAAAAAGACATGCGTAAGGATTAGATCACAAAAATATACTTTTTTAAATTGTATGTGTGCAAGCATGCACACATGTGCACATAGGTGCACACATACATACACACGCAAACACATACGCATATAATATACACAAATATGTACGCATATATACACATATGAACACACACATACTTATATATGTATACATAATACATATACACACACATACACATGAACATACACATATATACCAACACATATATAATTACAATGCTTATTTATTTGAAACAATAATTATTTAATAAAAACTTTGACTGACCAACTAGGAACATATAGAACAGTAAAATTGACAAGATTAGTTGAAAAAAAAAGATAGTATGGAAATACATATACAGGAGGAAAAAAAGTATAATAATTAACTATAAAAAAAAAAGTTGAGATAAATCAATTGGGTATGTATACCATTTAAATAAAGTATACAATAATAATTAATATAGCACGAAGGGATGAGAAAAAAGTATAGTGATCAATTATGTTTGCCAGATAATTTATGTAAATATATATTTAAGTAAGATATACGTTAACAGTGTTTATTTAACATTTATATCATTGTTATATTTATTTTTAAAAATATGTACGTTCATATTGCACCCACGCACATATACTGCCGCAAGTCGGGTTCAAACTCGGTGTGGTGGTGAGTTGAGTCTACTACATTTGGTAGAACACCTTTGAAAGAAAGTCCAGCAAAAATACCAGATCTTATTCTACACGGTTAGTACAATTTACAATCTTAAGACTTTTTAGTAATTTAAAAAATAAAACAATTACTTTGTTAACTTCACTTTTATTTATACTTTTGCCGACCGGGTTTCGCTACTACCGTAGCTTCTTCAGCGTAGTATACAACTGAACTATGAACTAAGATACACATGTGTTATAGATTGATTAAAACAGACGAGTGGAGGGCCAAGTGTGGGAGATCACCAGGTACCTGTCCGGGAAGGGTGTGTACTTTGTTTGTTGGTAATAATTTAAGAATTGGACTTTTATTAAAATTTATTTGATTATTTATGAGTCTACTATTAGTGTTTTTGGCTTTCCTTATTTCTAACGCTTCTAAGTTATCTAGTCGAATGCCTGTTCCATTTTATGCAGTAAACTAGTGCCTGTATTTTGATTGAATGTGTGGTCTGTTTCTAAGAGATGGTTGGCAAATTCGGAGAACCCATTATTATTTAGACATCAGTTTTCTTTTACCCGGATATTAACATTACGTTAGTTCTTCATTTTCTTTAATTTTTGTCAAACTGCCACGATACATCGATATAGAGACCTACTAGGTATCTCAATGAAGGATGAAGAAGGCACCAAAAATTGAATATTTGGGTGTAATTTGAGATTCCAGACTGACTTGTCTCTAAATAAAATATACATTATAAAGAAAATCACCAAAAAAGTTTCACTGCTCGGAAGGATAACATTACATATCAGTGCAGAATCCTGTAAAACTGTACCTAATACCAGGATTGTTCTCGATATTACATATTATAATAGCAGTTCTTGGTAAAAGTGAAGGATTTTAGAAGAATAACAGTCTTGCAAAGCAAAGAGATGATAATAATTTTAAGACAAAACAAGTATTAAAAATAAATTAGTTTAAAAATATACTTAGTATTCACCACTTTATAAATATACATTGATATCTACATGGTTCGAAAGCGATGCTTTCATCGTCAGGAACATATGAATACTAATATATGAATAATAAAAAAATACACTTAAAAGTAATAGTTTTTCTTTTTGAAATGTGTAACGGCCAACAAAATTCAGAATTTTCGCAAATACTTAATAACCACCAACACAAAAATAATCTCTTTAAAAGAAGAAAGATTGAAATAGAACTTCCCTTTTGAAATAATCAAAATCACAGAACTCATTGCTATGGAAGGCGGTGTTTTTAAATTGAAGAAAGAAGTTACGAAATGTGTGAAGTGTAAATTTTAATTTTTGAAATTTGTATCATTTGTAACTTTGATACAATTTTTGTTGTTTGCTTATATTATGATGTATGTTTACATGAGAACATTTGTAGCTATCGTACATTAATGCACCATTTTAAGTTAAATAGGTAAACACTAGACATTAATATTTTCAATTTGAAAATCATGTAGGTATAAGAGCTTGTATATTAGGTACACAATGAAGATGTAAAACGTCTAAGTTCATTTTCTCGTTTTGAGATATTTTGACAAATGAGACCGTAGTTGCGGCAGTGCAATATATTTACATAAATCATCCAATATGACGTAATCTACATTATGCACAATTCTTCCGACAAAGCAAGGTATCAAGTTAACAAATCAATGGGTGGAATTAATGTATTTACCTAGTTTAATGTATTGGCTCGCGTCCATTTTAGTTCCGTTCAATATATTATAACGGGATTTGCAGCCACGTGGGAGGGGATGGGAGGATAGGAGGGGTGGGGCATGTTTGGTTATAATGCGGAATAACGCATGGGAATGAACTCATAAATAACTTACGCATTCATCCCGATGTCACCAGTATTGGGGGTGGAGGCGAACAAACGGAATAATGGGTCGTTTATTTTATTGGAATGTTAAAATGACGAAATTGAATTAGTTTTAAACAATCGTAAATAAGGCGAACGAATGACATTGACAGGAACACACTATTAAGTACCGGTTGTGTGCAAAACGCGGTGAGTTATTGCTGGAAACCTTATTTCAGAGCTAGTCCGTAGCACCTACGTTATTCTAAGTACCTTATGAAAACCGTTGCTGAGAGCCTACCTACGATATATCTGCTATAACGGGATTTCAAATTCATCGCGACAAATTAATAACATAAATAAAAATAAAAATAAATATTAGAACTAAATATGAAGTTAATCAAGCTGATGTATTACATTAACCCCTTCAATATATTATAAAACATTTCTTCTTCATTTTATTAAAAATGACATCACAAAGTGTTTTGATCGGTCAGTGGATGAGTTGGCATCGCGTCTGGTTCCCACCCAGGCGTCGTGAGTTCAATTCCTCTGCTGGCTAAGTCCTCCAGTAAGACATTTGATTATTATTTATTAATAAAAAAAAATTATACGTACATTCACACAAACAAGGTACATAGGTTATAATGTTTTTTTTTTTTAACATTAAATTAAAAATACATTTGAACATAATCAACACCTTCCGCTTACTGTGATGGCAGTAGGAGATTTTCAAATATTGTCGGGTTATTCGTAACGCGGCAATTTTTGTCATTCTTTAAAAAAAACGTTTATAATTGAGTAAGAAATTACTGGAAACTCAAATTTAAAAAAAAGAGTTTTTTAAGTAAGGAATATTCGCGCTGTTTTTTATGTCCTGAGAAAACATAATATTTTTGTAGATACGAGGTTAAGTCAGAACAGCGACGCTATGACATTTTTTCTGGTTCTTTTTTCAAATGTATAATATCATAAAAAAATTATAGTTTTTACTTAACTCAAAATACTCGATTTTCGTAATTACGATGGTGTTGTTGCGGAAGAGCGATATTTATCGTTAATTTTCATGAGAATCGATAATTATATATATATATTTCTTTTTTACGTCAGTAATATAGAATCAGTAAAGTGAGCTAACGATCAAATAATATCATGGTGGAAATATAAAACACGTCATAAAAAATAAGGGTTCAGAGAGATATCCATTAGCTATGTAGTTGCTGGGTAGGGAAAACATCGCTCAAATAAACCTTTAAACTCAGCATTCACGGGATTTTTTAAAATCTTTTAAATATTATTTTGTTTCTCATAATAATACGAGAAGAACCTGTGCTGTAGTTTGGATTTCAATTAGTGTATTGATGTAATTTTCATTGGAGTGACAGAGAAGGTTAATGTTCTGGAAAAACATGCATTACGTCTGTCTCGACACCAAAATTTTCCCAGTGAGACAGGTATCGAACAATCATTAATCTATACAGATAAGTGACAAATAAATAAAAAAAATCTAAATTGAATGTTAAAAACCACAGTGCCCGAACTATGAAACGAGAATACTTAAGAAGAGCAAAACAGAGTATGTTTTTTAAGACAATATTTACCTATATTTATATTGCGTGTATTTAAAAAATAATAATTAAATTAAAAGTCCAATAATCGAAGAAGATAATATTAACATAACCTAAATGAAACATTGAACCGAAAAAAACAACAGAAAATAAAAAGATATCAGTCGCATCTGGGACTCGAATCTAGTACCTCTGTCTTTCCGAGATAACCGCTTTACCAACTTAGCTAATGAGACCAGTTCAATTTATGTCATCTTCATCGATATCATATCTCAAATTCAAGAGTTTGTCAACATCATCCTCTATTTTTTGACTGATATATTTTTATTTTCTGTTGTTGTTTTTCTGTTTCAAGTTTAATTTAGGTTATGTTAATATTATCGTCTTCAATGATTAAATGTTACAATGAGGTTTTTAAACTTCAATAAAATAATATAAATTAAAAAAAAAAAAAAATAATTCCGACTTGTAAAATAATATATCATCTATGCGGTGATTTTCGAATCTTTTATTAAATCATTAAGTTATGTCAATTGTACAATCAACTACTTTCAAGTGCATCGCATTGAATATTTTATATCCAATTAAATGTTTATATTTTTATTCAAAGTTTATTAAATTTAATTCATTATTAAGTTCTGCAACCATTTTCGTTTTTATTTTATTATTGTGTCCTGTTACCAAACGGATTTAATTGCAATGGCATTCACGTCATTATAACGCATTTAAGAAAAACCTGACATCATTAAAAGGGGAAAAACAGATTTCAACCCCGCAGAATAAATTATATTAATTATCACAATGGAACAAACGAAAATTAGCGCAATTTAAATCGGCTTTTAACAATAAGTTATTTACAAAACAAAATTTTTTTTATGGAGTAGGGGTAAATGAAATCATATAAATAAGTCGTCTCAACGTGGGCTAACCGCAGTTTCAAAATGGCTTTGAACATCTAAACAGCTGTAAAATAATAAAAAAATAAATTAAAAAAACCGTAATATACGACGAACTTAATAAAAACATTATTAATGAAAATAAAACAATAACTTTGTTTATAACCACGAGAATTTTATTTAATTTTATTACGACCGACCGGTTTCGCTTAACATAAGCATCTTCAGGGTACAAAAATTAAACTGATCAAAAATACATAGTGTGTGTTTATATATACAAAATAGAATAAGACAGAACATAACATAGAACAAAGAAAAAATGAGATAACATGAAATAGCATGAAATAGAAATAAAATAACCGAGCGAAAGAGACAGAAGTGCACATAATGGAATACCAAGGAATAACTGAACAGGTGATTATGGGATGGGAAATTTTACGAGATTATAGGGAATATACCTAATATTGGGCTATTGGACACATTTAGTTGATTATTAAGAATTTTATTTTTGGTTTTAACAGCTTTCTTTATTTCTAGTGATTCTAAATTATTCAATCTGTTTCCATGACCATTTTTATGAAGAATATTAGCACCGGTGCTTTGATTGAAGGTATGATCTTTATCAATAAGGTGATTGGCGAATTCTGATTCCATTATGTGCACTTCTGTCTCTTTCGCTCGGTTATTTCTATTTCATGCTATTTCATGCTATCTCATTTTTTCTTTGTTCTATGTTATGTTCTGTCTTATTCTATTTTGTATATATAAACACACACTATGTATTTTTGATCAGTTTAATTTTTGTACCCTGAAGATGCTTATGTTAAGCGAAACCGGTCGGTCGTAATAAAATTAAATAAAATTCTCGTGGTTATAAACAAAGTTATTGTTTTATTTTCATTAAATATGTCTAACCACAAAGTGACTGCTTTCTATCAAAAAAAAAAAAAAACATTATTATTTTTGATGTACTTCAAAATTAAATTATAGGGAGTTCTACGAGTTAAACACATCAACATTTAATACAATTTTATGCTTATTATTTGTCTATAATTTGTTGATATTTATATATGTGTACACAAAATACTTCTTAATTAACTAATTTTATTTCTGTTTATTCCCTCTAAAAATCTTACTAAATTCACATTTAACCTCTTGGGTAAACGCCACCAAATATCAAAACCAGTAGAGTATCATTGTGGCGTTTATGCCACCTAATGCGACTGACTCATAAAAGTCGTTCTATCTCTGTATCATGGTTCGATATATGAATTAATTCGAATTCGAAAGAAAGAAAACCATGCTTTAGTTTTGCTTTTAAAACTTAACCACAAATTCATACAAATAATTATAATAATTAACCTAAAGTAGTCGATCGCAATCACTTGTTTTTACTTGCGCGGTACACCGAGATGTTTTTAAAAAAAAAAAATTATTAAAAAAAATATTAACTACTTATTCGTAATATTTTTTTCTTCATTTGTGTAGTTTATTATTGTGAAACTTTCATGATTCATGAAATCGTTTTTGTAACGGTAGTGTGCATTTCGAATGACGTTTTCAACTGTGTATTTGTGTAATTAGAACGTTATATAATGATAATTCATAAAAACACATATTCTTATGTAATATTGAGTAAAAAATGTAACAGTTTTGTACAAAATAAATGATTTGTAAACGTTTTAGTGTAGCGCGTCATTTGTCAAAGCGTTAATCGTATGGGAAATGTCAAACGCAATAGAGGTTAGGTTTATTTTTAAATCAGAAATTTTATCGTTTGTTTGTTAAATTATTAGACAAAAAATGCAGTTTTTTTTAAATTTAAATGAGACCATAAATATTTTATTTTTAACAGTTTTTTCCTTAATTGAGTTTAAAAATACTGGTTTTCAAAAATTGTTCCAGCCGACCCGAAAAAATGCCCGAAAAAGTGTCATTGAACTCGTCGATTTATTTGAAATTATTTTTATACGAAACGTAAAAAAGTGAAGTCATGATTACCTTTATAATACGTTTGTGTAATAACATATGTTTTTTTAGTTTCATATAAAGTGATATCATTAAAATTTAAATGAAAAAATTTAAGGTTAAGCGTCTTAATTTTTATAAATTTATTTTTTACATCAATAGTTAAATATTTTTAAGGGATTTTGTCAAATTATAATATTAACTTAAGTATAAACTAAAAGAGTATTTTATCTGCTTTCGAAAACAATAATTTATTTTGGGATACGTTTAAAAACAGCGAAAGTATTTTGAGATGAAATTATCAATGTGACAGGTCATTATAACTGACATGTAAAGAGATTTCAGAAACCCGAGGGGTTAAGTCACTTTCATAGATTTCCCAGTGTTAATAAAACAGGATGTGTACAACATCAATGGGAATTGTTAAAGAAAACAAAAACAAAACAAAAACTTGTAGAATAATTCAATATCTTGAATAAAATAATAATACTGGTATTATGAAATTATCAATAAATTATTCCGTTTCGATCTTCTCGGTTTATGTCCAAGATGTTTTTAACCAAATCTAATAAATATGATATAACCTTAATTATTACATATTCATGAATTTGTATAAACGTAGCTAAATACAAACCCTTAAATCGACAATCAACATCAGATCTGCAGTTCCACATTCCAAAATGGTCGCGAATAATTCTCCTTATATTCGCCCGCGGTCGTTTCTGTTCTTCTCGGCAAGTCGCAATAAAATCTGCGGCTTTATAAATACTGGCAATAAAATCGGATTCATTACTCGTGGGCGGCCATGACTCCCGCCCTCCCCCGCCGCCCTACCCGCCGCGCCCGCCCATCTTATAAGCAATACGCCCAATAAAACCTCGAAACTCCGCCGCCCTAAGCGTTACTTATAAAAATACTCCTGGGTCCGGGATTATAGACCTTCTTTTCGGGATGGTTAAATCTTCTTGAAATATTTCTATGTTTTATGACTGAGATCACTTCTGTCCAAATGTAATGCCGTTTAAGTTACTATAAAAAAATCTAACATATACAAATGAGGTCCACAAAATTAAAAAAAAATCATGTACCAATGTACGACGTTTATGTACTCATACGAGTATACTTGTTCAGTTTTGGGGTAATGTTCAATACTTGATATTTTCTCTCTTGTCTAAATGGGGCAATATTTTTTGTTTTCATTGTGTGTATTTTGTCTCAAAATAGCGAAGATTAGGTTTTCTTTATAAAGAAAAATCGAAATTGGTTCCTGTCTAGATTTTCGTTAATGACGGACGTAAATTTATTGTGAAGATGTTTATTTTGTAGAATACCAATTTTATTTAAAGTTTTTAAATTTTTATAGTAACTGTTATTCAATTTAATAATAACTATTACTAATCATTTTAAAAACAGGGTTTATTTATAAAAAAACCGTTTTTTAAATGTAATAAAAATTTAAGATCTACAAACTTAAAAACAAAAAAAGGTAAAACACCAATTTGTCCCAAATATTGGAGCCCTTTTGTACTCGTACACTGTGAATCCTATAAATTATAGTTTTATTTAAAATACTATAATATTATTAAGTATTTTTAAGATAATTTGACAGTCCTTTTTTTATTATTTATTTATCCAAAGAACATAATTACATGCATGGTAAAATAAAGAAAAGAGCAAAATATGTAGTCGTGCAAAGCGGTCACATGACAGCTTGTCTGCAGGTTCTACAAAAATTAGTCCTAATAGTAATACATACAAAAATTTCTGGATTTCTTTTTGGTTTATAAGTATATATTAAACTTAAAAAATAAAATAGGTACTTACATTTGACATAAACATTACAGGTACATAATTTAACTTAGTCATTAAGTACACATATATAAAAATTTAAAGATACATAGATTGCTCATTTAAAATCCATAACTTTATTCTTTTCACGCAAAGCCTCTTACTTTCCTCCAATTTATAGCTTTCATTAAATTTATTGAAAATCACCGGCACTATATATTCAAGACTTCGACCTCCATATTTATTTGAAATTTTTGGAATTTTTAGTCCTCTTCTTTCAGTGAATCTAGTGCTGTGTTTGTGCACCAGTGGCTTTTTGTATTTTTGTATCTTCATTCATTATAAACTTCGTAAAATATCCGTCACATTCAAGTTGAATATCAAATATTAAATGATTTACCAACAAATATTTACGAAGTGAAAAATGCAAAAAAAAATAGAATAATGTTTAACGATATATTTATTATTGAAATTCTTAAATACGATTTTGTAGGTTTATATCATTGGTTAAGTCAGCACCAGCTGGACATTGATTATTGTACAGAATTTAAGCAAGTGGGAGCTACAAAACCAAGTTTGATAATTCCAGTTTTAAAATGCTACAAACTCTGTGTTGTAACTGTAATTGAAAAACACGGCATAAACAAGAGAGCGCTCGGAAAACGGGGATAACTGACTCGTTAAATGAAATTAGCCCCTTCCCCTTCCCCTTCCCACTCGCACAGCCCAAACGGGGAAATGGAATTTGAACCGGGAAAGATTTCCAGACACATCAGCAACACTTTTATCCGTTTAAAAAAGGAAAGGTCCTGACAATTTAATTTAATATTTGAGAGGGCGCTTCTATTTAATTTGATAGCCACCTAATTTGCCATTTTTTCAACTAAAGCCTCTTTTCGGAGCGTTTCTCTTTAGTCTTTTACTGATATAAAAAGTAACGCTTATTGCCACGAACGAATCAGACTCATTTGGGATAAATAAAAAGGCTCGTTATTACAAATCTTATGCTTTATTCGGTCATTAGTCGTGGTCGGAATGTTATGTTACGATTTTTGTTGTGTTTTTCTTTATAGTGTTTTCTTTGTTGTGTTAAAAAATTAAAAAAATAAATGTTCTAATATGTACGGAACTATTTTATTTGTTACTAGCTGAAGTTATGAAGCTGTGAATTCTCGCTTGCCATAATTCATTTGACAGCGAAAGTAACTATCTCCAAATATGGAAACATTCATTTTAATATTTTATTTCATTCCAAACGTTTATTTTTTTCGAAATTTATATAAATCATAAAGTTCTTAAGTAGGTACCCAAAAAAACCTTCTTCTTTTGAATATGCAATCTATGGCTAACCAGAATGTTATATCTTTGGGCTAACCTAAATAAAACATAGCGGGGTCAATGTTTTTCATACTAATTTTAAAACGTTATAGCAACAGTTTTATATATTGGATTTCATTCAAACTACTTTCTAAACCTTCCTGGCACTAATAAAAACAAACTATGCTAATTTCAGCGAAACCGGTCAAGTAATTTTCGAGAACATCGAGGTCATCGAGGATTTTTTTATATATAGATGTGGGAAATGAATACAGTTTTATAACAAAAATAAGAGAAATATGTAAAATAGGAAATTTATTTTAGCAACCACTATCGTCCAGATAATCGGCTTCAAAAGTTTGTAATTCTTTTATTTATTATTTATTGGAAAAGGAAAATGGAGATTATTCTTCACTAGAATCTTTCATCCTTTTTTGGATCCAAACAATACTATTTTTAGCTGTATCATTCGAAGAATCAGTTCCTACGTACAACTATATCTATATCGAACCGGATAAAGAAAACATCGAATCACTCATTTTTATTTATATTTTCCGAAAAAACAACTCGTTATTGAAGTCAACAGGAAAATACCTCCCATGTATCAAAAATGTTAATCGTTCAGGAGGAACTAAACACTGATTTTTGAGAGTAACGGATTATTTTTTTTATGACATAAAAAATGCCCATTGTAGTTTTAGATAATAATGTATGTTCTAAAATAAATTAAATCTTACAATTTGAGGTAAAAATAACATTTTGTGTGATTATACAAATTTTAACTAATTTTATGTACACTCAACTATTTGGGAGGTAGTTTCGCGTTGATGACGTTAGTTTTTTGACTACAGTTATTTTCAACAATTCATTGATTTCTTCGGCACGGTGCACAGTCGGGAAATACGCCAAACGCGCGCCCAACACATGCACACGGTTGACATGTGTCACATGAGAACGGGTCGCTTCTACGACTCGTTCTTGTGTTCAACAGCTCGGCTGTGGAATGATCTGCCAGCCTCTGTGTTTGCTCCCTCCTACAACATGGGTAAATTCAAGTCCCAGGTTAACTTCTTCCTGTCCTCTAAAAGACCCTCCACACAGCATACCCAAATATATGGGCCCAGAGGGAAATTATTTCCGTCAGAGCCTCCTGTGTGGAGTAATTGTTAAAAAAATATGTATATATTTATTTGCGTATTTCCACATTAACTTTTATCGCTTGTTTTGTTCAAGAAAAGTATTGTTATCAATTTTAAATATTCTTGATACAAAATGTGTAAATTTGTTGGTTTTTTACCTACTGAACTTTTTTTAAAAGTATGCATACCACGAATTGGTCGATTTTCACTTTGCATTATCGAAAAAGATATCTGCATTTCAAACATATTATTAACAATTAATTGTTAGAAAGCTCTTTGGGCAACTTTAAATATGTTTGCGGATGATGACACCATTCTGAAAGATAACAAACACACTTGTAAATCAATAACACTCTTTTTTCATCAACTGTCAAAATTCAACGACCAGAAATGACCATCGAAACATCAATTATTTTGTCGAAAATGCTTTTAGTCCCACCTTCTCCACTTTCACATACCACACAGATATTTCAATACAGCCCTCATAGTAGTAGTAACATGCTAGTAGTAATACTTTAGTCAAACTGGGCCAAGTGTGTTTGCGTAGACTATTGCATGTCACCTTATAGTATCAAACTTCCTAGTCCTACTGCCGCTGGGTTAGAATTCTTGTACATTCACATATGTTTTTAAATCCTCAGCGATCTTACTTCTAATGCATTCCCTCCTCAATATCAGTTTTTTAAGACCCAAATATACGTTTTTTCAAACACGAATCAAATAAAAATTGGAAATAGTAACAAATATTAATTTGACGATTGAATTAAGTAAATTATTATTTTTTATTTCGTTACTTTTGAAGTCGTTGCTAAGTTAATTAGAATCAACATTAGGTTTTCAATGGAGTGTTTCACTTAAAATAACAATTCATATTCATTTATTACAATACGCAGATGCATTAATATAGCGTATAACATGATGGAAAGTACATAATATTGTATAATAAGTAATAACAATTTAGAATATTTATACAACTGTAATTAATTTAATTGTGTACAAGTGGTATTGTGTCTTATCAAGTCGATATTAGTTCCTAGCTGGACAGATTGCCTGTTCTAAGGAACAATGCTATAGTTTTACCTTTAACTTTCGAAATATTAACATGGATACATTAGAATCAATTTGCAGATATTCTTGCTTGTGTAATAGTGTGCTGTTTCATGGGAGTACTACGGGAATAAAAGAGGACTATGGATGGACAAAATAACCTATAGTATATTTGCGCACCTTCCAGAGTGGAAAATACTCTCAGTATCGCCCATTCAGAATTGAAACGTTGCTTGAAATGGCTTTAAGCCGCGTTTGGTGACCAGATCTGAATAGCCAGGTATTTTCCCAATCTTCCTCTTCCCCTTCTCCTTCCCCTCTCCCCAATACCTTCAGCCTCACAACATTAGGCGCCCCCGTGGCTGCCGGCTGCGTTTTATAGTTGCTCCTGATTTATCTTGCAAATATTGGGAAGTTATTAATTTTCCCGGTGTAAAAATAGCATAAAATAACCGCAATAATTTTTAGGTTACATTTATAAAAATTACATAATTTTAGTGCAGTCGTTTCGAGCTTAAATCAATTTTATAACAAAAACCCAAATATTTCAAATATTTTGAGTTGAAATCTCCTCCGAATTAACTCATCGGTATCGGTCACATCTGGCGGTCGGTCGTCACCATATGTACTAGTGAAGTGCCAACAGTTAATAGAAACGGCGATTCGGGCCACGGTGGTTGTATAAAATATTGTATACAACCGGGAAGTGGGCTGCTGGGACCTCAACAAGGACACCGCCAGCTGGGGCGAGAACGAGCCTTTACCTTCGTCATTGAGATAGTGGCCAAGTTCCTGATCTGCAGGGTGCATCAGGTGGTAGAGGACGGGTATGAGTTCTTTGCCAAGAAGCAACTGGTACTGCGGGGAATTCGATAATGCAGGAGCAATGATGTCAGTGGACGACACGCTGAAGTGCTCCTTCCGGATCCTGAAGCCGGCTGACAAGCGCATGGCGTACGTGCAGACCAACACCAAGCGTCCCGTCACCAACAAAGACAAAGAAGATTGGAAGAAAGGATCAGTACCTTCGGCCCCCATCCTCACCCGCCGCCCAACTTCACATAACTCCTATAATTTGTATTAGCGTCTTGCAATATATCGTAAGGAATAAATACAGTTAGCTTCTTTTTTTTTTTTTTTCTCAATTAGACATGTATGAAAACTAAGACCAAGCCGTAATTAATTTTGATAATCTAACTGAATCTCTTTATATGGTAGATAATGTGTAATGTGTGTGTAATGATAGTGTCCAAAAAATGTCATAGATTTAATATAGGAATAATGTAAGAATAGGAAGTAAGATTTGTACAGCGCCCTTGAGGTGATTTTTCACTAAAATGGCGCTATAAAAATCATCCGATTATTATTATTATTATTATTATTCCCCAATTGGGGATGCCATAGTGTCACTGACTCCATACGGTTGGGAGCAGTTGGTACTCTTGTGCGGAATTCATGAAAAAAAAAAACGGTAATTGGAAAACAAAAAATGTCAATTTTTTTTCGCTCTTAGAATGAAGGTTCTATATTTATAGGAAATTCTATATTTTCGCATATACGTACGGTCCAAAAGGAATAAAAATAACATCCACAGAACATCCCCAAAGATGTCAATACGCCCTGAGCACATTTCCGGGTTACAAATAACCTGACGTGATTTTAATTTTTCTTACGTTCATAACTAAGCAAAATTAAAGAGGGTTAAACCTGAAGCATTCGTCCACTCGGCTACTAACCTATTATATCTGATTGTCATACATCAAGGTGTATATCAGAACTCCATTATAAACTGTTGGCATAGTTCTTTTGAAAACTATTTTCCGTAGTATTCTCACGACTTATCCTTCTCAAACATTCACGTACATTGTACATCCTATATGCGGTAGCTTCTTCCATCTTACCAGCATCTCTTTTGCTAGCCACATTTCCAATACCGAAGACTTACATAAAGAATTCGGTTGCCAAATCTATCAAGGAGGCTTTCTTTGAGTGGCAGATTCGTATCTGAAAATCGTTTCTCATTCAGACGAGGCTTTTTTCCCCAAAGCGATATTCACAAAGGAGGCGGATGATCGCCATTCAAAGTGTTGTGTGGGGAATGAAATTTAATTTTTATCAGCTCTCAAGACGGATTGGAAGATTTGTAAGACATAAAGGGATTAATTCCATTGAAGAGAGTTTAAATCCATCCGTAATAGGTAGCATTGAGGGCGTTACAGGGAAGAGTCTTCCAGGCAGCCTTTCAATGAATTTAATTGATGTTTTAACCGATGTATTTATATTCTACTTATCTTTCAAATACGAAAAACATGATATATTATGTTCTTTTGTGTACACTGTCATGACTACATGATGATGTAGATAATTCAAGGTAATTATAATGAAATATCTCCACTTCCTTACAATATCATTAAAAAAAATATATATATATTGGAGATATGCAATAAATTACTTTGACGCAGAAACAAAATTTTACACGAAATAATTACTTTTAAGGTTATAACTTATGGTAAAGAATTATTTGTGTGATGTTATTTATTTTTATTTATTTATTAACATGGTTTTGGGTATAAAACAGAAAAAAAGGAAAAAAAAAGAGTTTGCCCTGATGACGGAACAACCGTTCCATCACGGGGTAAAATACATACTAAACAATATTAAAAAATGATAGCAGAACATACATATTAGGTGTAACAGTGACGGTGGGGGCGTGACTAGGGATTAGTAAAGGGTGGAGGAAGAGATAGAGATTGAGGGAGGGGTGAAATTTAAAATGAGGCTGCAAAATAGGTTTTTTTTAATGTTAATAATAGACTAATTATTATTAAGAGATTTCTTATTTTACAAGGTTTCTAAATAAGCGTTTACCTTTACTATTAATATTAAGAATATTGATCCCTGCATTTTTATCAATACTATGATTGCTAGAAATAACATGATTAGCGAATTCGGATTTTTTTTTCTTCCTCAATTTCTATCTCTTCCCTCGCACTTTATTAATCTCTAGTCACGCCCCCACTGTGGCATCTAATATTTATTAGCTGCCATAGTTATAATGTATACACAGTATAATGTGTATCCTGATGTGCTTCATTTTAATTTATAAATATATAATAATTATTATTATTTATTTAAATAGTGTGTATTTACAAAACTTTAAAAACGAGTTACAAATAAAAAAAAAAAATGAAAAAGGGTGGAAAAATTACGGGGAAAATCAGAGAAAAAGCTTATTTAATTACATTTGAAAAACTCATTCGAGTTTATAAACCTCATTGTGGCACTTAATCATTGAAGAAGATAATATTAACAAATCTCAACACACATGACATATGCAGAAAATAAGGTATCAGTCGCACCTGGGAATCGAAACCAGGACCTCTGTCTTACCGGGGCAACTGCTCTACCAACTGAACTAATGAGACATGTTTTTTTAATTGTCAATTTTTTCGATATCGTACTTGTAATTTAAGACTTACTAATATTATTCCCAATTAATTCCCCTTATTTTTAATTTTATTTTTAGCATCCTTTTTGATTTAGGTTATATTTGAGATTTGTAAAGTGCATGTTATAGGTAGAACCAAATCCATCAACTGTCAAATTGTCTTCTTTTTTTGTCGCTAGGTGGCTTTAACAGTGCTTTCCTAACTGATGAAACTACAACATAAAACTTGCGTCAATATCGATATTAAGTAAAACACCCAACTAGTAAAAAGGTGTGTCTTGTTACAGAACTTTCTATTTTGATAAATTATTTAGTATGATCCTTTTAACAAATGTTTCATTTACTCACAGTTGTTAAATTGCATTAGATTTGTAGAGCTTGTTAAATTTTGTGATGCCACGGACGCTTATTAAAAGTACGGTCCCGTATTTTGGATTTCGTTATACATGGTGTTCGAAATTTCGTAGTTTAAGCGGGAAACTGGTGAATCTACCCCCACATTTGGAGTCAATTTTCTGTAAAAAGTTTTTTGATTCAAGCATTCATTTTCTAGATAAAAGTTAAAATTGTTCATTTTTTGTTTTAATTCAAAGTATTACGAGTATTAAGAGTAAAGTGAATAAAAAATAATATGTACCTATGCAATAAGGAACTCCAGTGATAAATATATTGGCTTTAAAAATATATATTCATATAGATCAGCCAACGCCAATTGAGAATATATAACTTTTATTATATTTAATTATACGTAGGAATAGTAAATCGTTATTTAAAAATGAATAAAAAATCATATCATCGAAACACCATGTTATGTTGGTACGATTGCATTTGGAACATCTGACGTCACGTACGCATTAGGTTTTTGAGTTATTATGGAAATTTTCATTTTTTGATTTTGTTTTGTGTTTTTTTTTTTGCTAAATTTAATTTTAATTTGGGCGACTTTAAGCTCTATAATTGTTGTTCAGTATAAAAAAAACTATAGTTAATGAAAGAAATCAGAGTGTTCATGACTAAACCAATTATCAATGTGGGCGTTAAGATAATGTTAAATACTATTATTATTCTTTGAGTTAAATTTTCTAAAAGAATACATAATTTTCTTATTTATGTTTAGTTATGGTTTACTTTGAATAGCATGTAAAATTATGTACGGTAAAGCTCATCCTTGTTTTGACATTTGACATTCTAATCTCAAAACTGATCAAAATCGACCGACCATAAATTTGGAGCGTTTTAGTGGGCTTTGAAAAATTGAAATTTTGAAAATTATTTTGAATATAAAAACTAACTTAAGAAAAAAAAACCAAATATACAGGTATTTAAATATGAACGTTATTATTTATAAAGAAAAATAATAATTAGACTGGTTTTCCTCATTAGGGAAATGGTATTGATCCGGAGTATTAAAAGAAAGAAGAAGAGTAATTGTAAAATCACAATGGATTTGTGCAGCAAAAGGCAACAATCGCTTTAGAATTAACATTTCGGAGAGATAGAATACACGGTGTCTGGACACTCGTAGTACAAGCGGGAAACTGGTGAATCTACCTCACATTAAGGTCGATTTTGAGATATATATAGATCTGGAATCAATTCTTTCTTCACCCTAAATATGCCCAAAAATATTTTTTTTTTATCACGTTTATTGATTATTTGAGTTATTTATCTATTACAGATAAATGCATTTTTATGCTGTACCACCAGTTTTCGTACACCGTGTATTTTTTTATAATGAATTAAAAAAAAAAATGTTACCGTATATATAAGCACGGAGGAATATCCTTTGCTATTAGTCTTGTGTTGTGAGCATGTAGAATACTAAAGTAACAGTTTTTATTTTATTTTATTTGACCTAACTATGGACAATTTTCATTCTTTTCAACTTCATATAATCATCGTACTCCTGATTCAGGTGGGCGCCCAGACGTCCAGCACGTTTCTAATTCAATTTCGCTAGATTTGGGATCGATAGCATGTTTCGGGTCCTATTTTTACAACCCAACAACCCGGTCCTATTTCGACACTGGAGGAATTCTGATACACTTTCCCAATTTGAGTAAGAAACCATTATTCATGTCGGATAAAGCTCCGACCCGCCTTCGTTTATTGACTTTTACGTGAATTTTTTTGACACTTCTTGTAGCTCCTTGGGGAGTTTACCTTGTGAAGGTAAACACGTATTATTCAGCGACGGGAAGATTGGCACGGCGCAGATCTCGGGGGACTTTGGGATGGGAACATCGGGGAACATTGGCCAATCCGGGGACATTGACCAACCCGGGCTTCCCTCTCCCCTCTCAGCCCGCACCGCGGACCGACGGTCCTTCTTCCCGGCAGTCCCCTGGCGACGAGTCCGGTAACTTTCTCGGACCCGCAGAGATAGAAAAGATATCTAAGGTTTCTTTTTTTTCCTCATGATGTTGAAACCCTCGAAACTTATTTTATTGCTTTTCCCTTTTACTTCCACAAAATCTACCTAATGTGAAAATCTTCATATATGTTTTCTACTCTAAGTAAGTATTGTACCCGGACTTATTTAATAATAAAATTATTTGGATAATTTTTAGGTTTTCACATGTAAGTTTATTTGGTTGCGGTAGACATGGGACGTCTCAGGCGTATATTTTGATTTTAAAGCAGTACGATAAGGGAAACTACGCGGGAGGAGGAAAAAATGAAAATTTGAAAGAATTATGTATGAACATATGATGAGAATATCCGAAAAGAAAGTGAGGATGTTATCAGAGCGATAAATATGGGACGGGGAAAGGAGTGGCAGAAGATTGTACTACGTACAAATGGAATAATATTTCGGAGATGCTCCTAAAAGACATGTCCACATCAAGAGTCGGAAAAGCAGAATTATTGAGACCTTGTATGAAGAGTCAAGAGTCGTATTTCATTCCATCATCATTTATTTGATTTAAAAAGTATCGTTTCAAAAACATCTATATTATTTATACATTTTCGCGAACATCGCGGACTATCATGCCGTCAAAATGTTCAGATTTATGAGATTACCTGTCAAAATTGAAAGACTGAAAAGGATAAAGGTGATCTAAATTCGCACAATGGAATAAACAGAAATCACGATACGTCATGCGCAGCGAAAGGTAAACCTACAGCAGGGAAATTTATGGAAAACATTTAAGAAGAAAGAAAGTTAATAAACGTCAAGGAAATAAAACTAAATACGCGACATAAGCAAAACAAAAAATTATTACTAATTTACTGATATTCATGAAAAAAATGTTACAAGTTATCAAAATCAGGAACAAATTTAGGTGTATTTTTTCCGTGACGATGCAATGGGTCCCCGATCCGATTTTTTGGAGAAAAGTGCCAACCATCGCAATATCACCATTTTGATTTCTTTAAACTTACATGCATATTTAAACTACATCTCTTTAAAATATGTGAGAACTAAATGAACAAAGTAATGAATCATCTTCACTTCAATTAAATGCTAAATTGAAGTAATAGAGCGAAATAACCTTTTGGAAGTATGAGAAAAAAGAATACGAAGGTAAACGTAAAGGAAAAACTTTCTGAAATAAACAAATACATCATCTAATTATATTATTTAGGTTGGTGTGAGAAAAAAAGTTAGTCGAATCATTTCTGACACCGGCAAAATAACATTGAATAATATAAATAAATATAAAAAATTGTATATTTTCGTATGAAGCGGTAACTTGGTGATGTGACATTATAATTTAAAAAAATCAAACAGTAACTTTGGGCTACGTTTAAATTAAATAAAAACTGGTTCACTTTTCAAATATAACGTTTTCGGAAAATGCATTGATATGTGCTAATATGTTAATATCTAAGTAAATTTGTACGTTACGTAAATTTAATTAAGTTTTTTGTACATTTTCATTCGATGTAACTAACTAACTGATAAACTAACCATCACGCCGTTTCTCCGCAGGGGTAGGCAGAAAGGACGGGCCGCCAAACAACTCGATCTTGGCATACACTTCTTGTTTCATTCACATTCATACTTCGTCTCATATATTCTCTTCAATTATTCCGACTTCTGACATGGCCCGACTCTAGTATTTGATTCATGTCTTCCTCGGACGTCCCCGGCTTCTTCTTCCATTCACATTCGCGTCATACATTCTCCTTACACTCCTTTCTTCGTTCATTCGCTCTACATGCCCAAACCATCTAAGCGTCCCTTTCTTAATCTTACTCATTACGCTTACATCTGTCTAGCATTCTTTACAAATCTCAATCTTTTTCAGTTTACTTTCATCCTTTCTCTGCCAATTCCATGCCTCACTGCAATACTTCGGGGTTGGTATCTGCACTCCATTGTGGACTGCTAGATTCGTTTCTTTGGAAAACTTTTTGTTAGGGCCAACCGCGTCCAGTCCTCCGTTAATAGAGTTTCCTGCATCCTCGATGTAACCATATCTATTTAATACAAAAATGGTCCAATAAACCGAACAAACAAGGCGAAAATCACTTTGAATTTATAGGTAAAAATAAAAGATTTCATTCTCTTCTGCGAAATGTCATATTTTCCTTGTCATATACAGGCTGTAATAGCCGTACCCTACAACCTTTAACCAGAGATTCCTGAGGATGTTTGGATTTTTTAAAGTATTGGACAGTTGGAGTCATGGTGAGGTATTGGCCAGAGTTACTCGGTTGCGTGACCAGACAGCTGATTTTGTCTTCGTTTGAAAATGAAAAAAAAAAATTTTCACCTGAGAAAAAAAATTTGTTCACCTTCACTCCAAATATGCCCATGAATCACTTATTATAGTTCGTCGGGCACGTGCTGTTGCAGCCTTCATATTCACCAAAGGTAACATATATATATATATATATATATATATATATATATATATATATAGATTTTGATAATACCACGACAATAGCCAGCCTTTTCAATGAAACAAGACGAATTTACCGCGAAGCCATCGAAATTCATAAACATAAAAACAATATGAATACTAGAAATGACTCAATTAGAATTCCCGACACTTGGAAAGTCATAATCGATCAAAATTCCCCGATAACATCACTTCCAAAATTATTAGAATTACCCTCAACTTCCTTAAATAAAAATAACCCGGTTACTATGCGTAAACAGCCTATTAAATGCCCCACCCCTACCCCCACCCCTTTATCTACACGCGTTCTGCGTCCTAGACAATTAAAATGATTTGCAACCACTTAGGTTTTGACTTTTGGATTGAACGGACACGCTCAAGCGATCTGTTCAAAACAAAACTCAAGACATAAGGCCTCTGAAGATGGACAATGTGATTTGTCCGAAACGTCAGGAGTTAAAAAGTCCTTCTAAGGACTACATTACGCGGGTAAACCGAGAAAATTATTCTACATATATATATATATATATATAAAATAGGTATCTGCGCGATACGTCAAATAATTTACACATTAAACGCAATTTAAAAAAAGTTATATTAGTTTTTGGCTTTTGGTAACTTGCATCCTGCCTTTATTTACCAATTTACGTCCAACTGCACTATGTAGTAAATACAAATACGTATTTGTGAAGCAATTAGAAATTAATGACTACTGACATGTATTAACGTTTTGTAAAGTGCCAATTAGGGGTGAATGGTAAAATGAATCGTATTGAATATAACCCATGTGATAAAGAATTTAAAAAATTCTGTATTCATTACATTTTGTTAGTTGCAATAAGGAATTCCACTGAAAAATATAATGGCTTTAAAATATGTATTCATATAGATCGGCGGAAATCGATTCTGAATATATAAATTTTATTATGTATAGTTATAAGTAGAATTTATAAATCGTTATTTAAAAGTGAATAAAAAATCGTCTCATCGAAACATCGTGTTATTTTGGTAACATTGCATCTGGAACATTTGACATCACGTGCGCATTCTGTTTTTGTATTAGTATGGACATTTTTATTTTTCATTTTTCGCTTTTTTTTGTATTTTTTTTAGTTTTGGCGAATATTAAACTTAATTAGGGTGACTTTAAGTTCTATAAGTATTCATGATCAAACCAATTATCAATACGGATATTATGATAATATTAATGCTTATTACTATTATTATTCTTTTAGTTAAAGTTTCTAAAAGGGTACATAATTTTATAACATATGTTTATTTATAGTTTACCATGAATATAATATAAAATTATGTAGGGTAAAGCTCATCCTTGTTTTGTCATTTGACATTCTAACCTCAAAACTGATCAAAACCGACCGGCCATATATGATATTTGGAGCGTTTTGGCGGACTTTGAAAAATTGAAGCTTTGAAAATTATTTTAACTATGAAAGCTCACTTTAGAAAAAAAAACGAAATATTCTGGTATTTAAATTTGAACGACAGTATTGATAAAAAAATAAAAATAAAAATGGGACTGGAGTTCATTATTATGATTTTTTAAATACGATTTCTATCGGTAAAAATAGAAGAGGTAATAAAGGACATTTAAGTATGGCTGTGAAAACTGCAATGATTTTTGAAAAAGTTAACTGCATTTCCTCATTAGCAAATAGTTTTGACGGGCATATAAATAAACTTGAAGGCTTTCAACGTCAATCCACACCCCTTGGCCTATAGCCACATCCACCCCTCGGAAACAATCAGCCGGAGAGCACGTAGATGCTATTTGGATTTATAGTGAAGTGTTTTGCCTCTCCGCACTAAACACTGAGCAGTGAACACAGAACAGTGAACAGAGTACCGTGTATAGTCTGTACACTGCACCGGACTGTTTACTACGTGCCGTTAACGCGAGCTGGAAAATATTATGCAGTGTTACGGTTTAACAGGTTTTTGTCGACTTTTTATAGGTAGCTTTTGTAGGAACCTGTGCACCCGAAACAACAGTGGATAACGTTTCAACATGTATGTTGAGAATCATGCAAATTTGTTACTTTGTTTGAACATTTCAAAAATAACTAAAAAGTCCAGAGATCTGGGTTCGATAGCCGGTTACATTGTAAGATAATCTCAGGTGAGATACCAACAATCGCAATCGTAGCTATGAGGGTTTTTAATTTTATTATGTTTATGTTATACAACACAAGAGTTCCAGCTGTCTGGAGCCAGTGAGACTATGGCATGCCCAATTGAAGTATGTGTGAGGCTGATGGTATTGAGGATGGGAAGTAGATGGGGTAGAAGAAGGTGGGGATGTGCTTGGCTATTCAGATCTGGTCTCAAAGACGGCTAAAGCCATTTCAAGCAACGTTTCGATTCTGAATGATGGTCTTTCCGCAAGGCGATACTCACAGTATTGACCACTTTGGAACGTGCCGAAAATATACTACGTATTTTTTTATTGAATAAATTGTGAAAATAACACAATCTATTTAAATAAATTACACTTTCGCACACCGCAATTTGAACTCGTAACCTCTGGATTCATAGCCAAGAATCGTAGCCAATCAACCACGGAGACCGTCAGACCGGTTGCTTAAGTATTTTTTTTATTAATTATTAACGCCCTGATGATGGGCTTTTACATTTTTTTTACATAGAGTGAGTGCTCGACACGGATAAAAATAAGTTTTTAAATTTTAGATAACCAAAAAAAATTACATAACATTTTTCTAATGAGCTTTAGAGTAATAATAACCAATAATAAACGGTTCCATGCTAAAAGTATGGATCGAAAAACTTTTTAAAAGTGATATAGTCAATAAAAATAGGTGTGAGGAAAAAAAAAGCTTGCCCGAAAACATAATCTCATCGAACAAAATTAATTAAAAAAAAAAAAAATATATATATATATATATATATTTTAAAATAAATTATGTAGTAAAGACCATATGTATAATTTTTTTATAATTATTATTTAGGTTAGGTTAGATTGGGTATTCGCGCAATTTTTTTGTTCTTTTAATGACTAAAGTTTAAAAAACCGATTCATACGTGTGTTGATTTATCTGTTCACCCTTCGGAATACAAATATGGCCGTTCAGAATGTTATGTGCTATTGCCATCGAAGCAGTTTTCTTCCTATCGGGGAGGCTATTAATACCCAGCATACCAGGCAGGAATGCTGAATGATATAACCAGGGATGGTAAGAGTAGTAGAAGGATATAACCGACCCGGAGTCTCCATGATATAAATATCTCAAAAACCTCTTTTGTATTTCCTATACCAGTGGTCGGCAAACCGCGGCTCGCGAGCTGCATGTGGCTCTTTGGAAATATTAGAGGAAAACATATGTGTCTGCTTTGAAAGACCCGGAGAAGAAAGATTTTCACCACTCGGAATAGTATTCCTGACTCATATGATCAGTTGAAAAAAATAGCGTTACTGTTCTTTCCCTCTTTAGTTCTACATATTCATGTGAATCCTTTTCAAGCATGAACCGTATCAAGCGTAAATTGAGAAGTCGTCGACAACCTGGAATCTTGCCTAAAACTAAAAACAACAATTTACAAACCTGACTTAACCACCTTTCCAAGGAGATGCAAGGCCATGGTTCACATTAAGTGTTTTCCAGTCATTGCCATAATAATAATAATAATAATAATAATTCTTGGACGATTTATATAGCGCCGTTTTTTGTGAAAAATCACCTCAAGGGCGCTGTACAAATACTACCTGCTAGGGTTTATCTTATTATGTACATATACAGAAAACATACTTACCTGGTAGGGCACTCCAGATTAAAATTTAATTAAATTACAATGTTTTAGGCTGAGATGGTATGACTTTGCACGCACAGGACACATATATTAGAAAACAATGCACATTGCGTGACATTAAAGTTACTTTAAGACTTATTTAATTTTATGGATACCTTACTTACAATTTAATGTATATCTATAAATAAGATCATTATTAAGTATATCAAGTTTCATTCATCGTATCAATAATTTAATTGAATCTTAAAACTTTAATTAAAGTTTATTATATTGATAAATAGTGTACCTACCTATATAGTTGAAGCTTAAGAAATTTGGATCTCAAAATAAATCTCAATCGTTGTACTATTGATATTGACCTCTGTTGACTAATGAGTTTGCCAACCACTATCCTATAACATTAGAAAGTGAGCAAAATGGTCACAAAATCACTGATCCCCATATTATTGAGCCGCTTTCCAAAATACCACGTACTAAGCTATAGTATAGTAAACGAATCGCGGCTGAACTGCAAAAAAGCTGGAGTTCCTTAGCATAAATCCCAGCATTCTTAAAGGTCTGCTGCTTGTCGTTTCTATATGGACATGAAATCTTAGGTGCGTATCGAATGTGATTCCCAAATCCATCGAAATATCAATACGCTTAAGAGGCACGGCTTCGCGGCTTGTTGTATACAAAACTTAATTTTTGATTTGTAGCCAAAATACTCATCTAAAACTAATGATTTTTTTTTATCAAAAAGTGTAGTAAATATCTATAATAGATAAGGAGTAATTTATTTATTTTTGTTTTATATTATGAAATATAGGCTGTTAAAGGAATTGATTTTTCGCTAAATTAAAAACGACGTTGGAATACAAATTTGCCGTACATAATTTGGTGGGGGAGCTCCTAATCACTTCCTAAGTTCGCCATTTGTGTGTATATATATATACATATATATGATATCATACAATTCTGCATTTGCGACTTAAAACTAATAACAACTTAAACTATTATAACACATTGCAAGTACTTCGCATCAATCGGCTTAATTTAGTTGATATATACTCGTATGTGTAGATCTTTGAAACGTATGTTATAAGTTCTTGTGCGAGGTAGAAGAAAATCGTTCAACCCGTAAGGGATTTGCATTTAGATGAATAATTTAATAATCTATATGGAGAGCACTTTTATGTACACCGCTTCTAGCTTCCCCCGCCACACTGCAACCTTTTTATCCAAACAAGTTCCAATATCGGTAGCTTAAAGTGCAGGTTGCTAACTCAATCTCTGACAAATCTACTGGATAGATAAATATCTGATACTGAAAACTTTATTTATACAGTAAACTAGCTGGTGAAATTAGTTATGATTTTGTGAATTCTTGCTTGTTATTAGGGTGCCAGGCACCTACTCGTGTTTTCCATTTTGAAAATATTCTACCCAAAAAAATCTTCTTCTTTTGAATATGCGATCTGTTATATCTATGGGCTAACCTAAGTAAATCATGGCGGGTTGAATGTTATTCATTCTAATTTAAAACGTTATAGCAACAGTTTTACATATTGATTTCATTAAAACTACTTTCTAAACCTTCCCGGCAGTAATAAGAACAAACTGTGCTGTTTTCAGCGAAACCGGTCCAGTGATTTTCGAGAACATCGAGGACAAAAAAACAAACAAACTTACATCGACTTTTAAATATATATAGATTAACCACTCGGGTTTATATAATACAGTCCTATGACAATTTATTATGGACACTACGAAGTACTATTATTTTTCCCCAAATATTATTATCTAATTATAATTTTTTTTCATTTTCGTATTAACTTATTTTTTTCACTAATATACTAATATGGTCTTAACTGCTTACAAAAGAGGCAATTTTATTATTGAGCTGGCAGACATTTTGTTTTATATGTCAGTGCATATTCTGTCATCGTGGAGTGTGCACGTGTTTTTTTTTAATCCTCGATTATTTTAGGTTTTATAAAAGAAATAGATAAATTTAATATATTATTTGACTTGTTAATTTGATTTATACTTAAAGCAATATATTTACTTAGGATTTTAGGAACGTTTTCATTGATTTTTTATTAATGATAGTACTATTTTTAACCCCTGTTTTCTGGGTATTTTCTGCCATGGGAAGGGTAAAAACCTACCTCTAAGAAAAATATCCAGTGCGAGTACACTATTGAGGGATAAACCACAATCCTTAACATTTGTATAAACTTGGCCTGATAATAAGATTTGGAGGAAATGTGAGGGTGACCATAATAAATTGTCCGGGGACTGTATAGTATCATGTCAATTATAAAGTGTCAGAGATCCAATCAGAAGAATGTGCGAGTTATTTAATCAAAATCAAAATTTGAAGGATTTCATATAAAAATTTTAAACAAACAAACAAACTTCAATAAACAGGACGGGCCTTTGACGGCCTCCATGGTTGAGGGGTAAGGCTCTCGACTACGAATCCGAAGGTCGCGGGTTCAAATCCCGGCGTCCGCAAGTCAATTTTATTTAATTAATTTGTGCTGTTTCACAATTAATTAATTAAAAAATAATATATAGTATATTTGCGCACGTTCCAGAGTGGAAGATACTCTCAGTATCGCCCTGGTGAAAGACCACCATTAAGAATTGAAACGTTGCTTGAAATGGCTTTTAGCCGTGTTTTGTGATCAGATCTGAATAGTCAGGTATTTCCCCACCTTCCTCTTCCCTTTTCCTTCCCCTCCCGAATTCCTTCAGCCTCACAACATTCCCCAACTAGGGATGGCATAATCTCATTGGCTCCAGACGGTTGGGAGCAGTTGGTACACTTGTGGAAAATTCATATAAAAAAAAAGAGACAAAAAATATTTAGGTTTTGGGTTCGATTCCAACATGTGACTAATACCTATTTCATTTTCTGTGTCTTTTTCTGTTTCATTTGAGATTTGTTAATATTATCTTCTTCAATGATTAAATATTACAATAAGGTTTATAAGTTTCAATAAATTATTTCATTATATTCGATATAATATATATTTAGAAGCGAGAAATGCTTCCTATTCAATAATAAGAGGATGAACCCGCGATTCGGGATGCCCGAGTGGGGAGCCGACGCTTTGCAACATCGGTCACTAATCGGTCTGCTTAGGTTAAGAAATCTGAATGGGAGATATTTCACGAATACGCTAGCAGAACCGTAATTCGAACTTATAAAAACAAAATATAAAACATTGCAAAATGTCTTATTAGCTTCGTAAAACAAAATGAAAAAAAATAATTGTTAAAACATTTATTTTTGTATCTAAACCGACTCATGATATTTAATTACAACTCTTATCAAAGAATAAACAAACAATCGTTTGTAATACAATCTTCCATTCGAGAAAATCTCAATTATTGCTGTCGCGTTTGCTTTATATTCAATCTCGGATACAATTTTCAGGTTACGTGTTATATGTTTGATAGTTATTTCTTATTTGCTGGCTGAATGAACTCCCATATTGCTTCTGGGCTTCCACCCGACCCCTCCCCCCCACCCCCACACTTCTGAAGGGCGAACACAGAGTTATCCACGTACTTCACTTCGCGCGGTAGTTTTCCCTTTGGAAGGAAGCCGAATTAACTTCACAACTGGTCTAACAGATGAGATGATGTGCGACATATTACATCACTATGTTTTAGTTTCAAATGTGCATCATCTGTGCCTCTTCAACGTGTTCTATCAATATTAATATTATGTTTACGTGAAGCAGTTTTTTCAATCAATCATCATTTGACATTTTTATAAAACATCTATGACTTTCATGAATTTTATAAATATACAACATATATTTTTCAACCAATCGTTATTTGACAATTTTAGTAGACTTTCAAGAATTCTATTATCAACAAGCTCATGTGTACCGCTCTGAATTTTTTATAATCTTTTTATTAAAGTTATGAAGTTGTGAATTCTTGCTTGTCTTTAAGAGAAAATAATGCCTTGTGGCGACTTTTACTATCTCTAAATAAAGAAATATTCATTTTAATTTTTTTTTTCATTCCAAACATTTATTTTCTTTACAATTTAAATGAATAATAAAGTTCTTTAGTAGATACCTACTTGTGTATTCCATTTTGAAAATATTCTACCCAAACCAACCTTCTTCTATTGAATATGTGATCTGTGGTTAACCAGAGTGGTAAATCTATGTTCTAACCTCAATACAACATGGCGGATTCCATGTTTTTGACACTCATTTTAAAACTTTATAGCAACTGTTTTACGTAAAGGGCATCACTTAAACTATTCTCTAAACCTTCTCGTAACTAATGAGAACAAACTGTATATTTTCAGCGAAATCGGTCAAGTAATTATCGAGAAAATCTAGGGAAAAAGGACAGACAGATAAACACCATTCATTTTTATATATATCTAGATAGTGTTTGAATTTGGGTTTTTTTTTATTATCGCAAAATATAGAAAACAAATAAACATACGAGTATATCAACATTTTTAATAATTTATGCAAGGCAGTTTATTCACAGATTGAGATTTGAATGCTACCTTTTAGCGTCTTCATAAATACAGAATACTATAAAAATCTAATATCTGCGTGGTAGTTATAATTTACAAAAAAATAAGTAAATAATAATAAGTAATAAAAATAAACAAACCAAAAACAATTAACAAGAATTTCAAGAATGTAATTCATTTGTAAAAATATTTATTTTCGGTTCACTTAAAAATTTATGTATTTGATCTTCAATTAAATCATAGAATTTTTCGTTTTAGAAAATATGTGACAAATAAAAAACATTTAAAAATAATTGTAACATTACTTTTTTATCTTATGATAAATTTTTTTTTTTTTAAATTAACAGTTTTTTCTTTCTCCAATAAAGTAGCCAGAATGGATTTTAATATATTTTTTTTAAATAAAGGTGGCGATATTATATATTTATGTACAAACATAAACATTTGCTCGATATTAATCAAAAAATAGCTTGGCTATTCAGATAATATAATAATCCCGGCTAAAGCTGCTTCGAGTAACCAAACCCTGTAAATATGCTGAACACTGAACTATGTTGGGAGTTAATCAGCAATGCATTCATGTATCGGAAAAAATAATTAAAATATGTTAATAAAAATATTAATTAAAGTATTTTTCTAACGCCACAGAATAAAAAAAATTAATAAAATCTCTAAGTATGTGTGTCTGCATGTGTTGATACCTTGCCGAATGGTGCTGCAGCAAGCGAGAGGGGGGGGGGTTCGCTACCGTGCCACCATGCGCGGTTGTCACTAGTAGCCGGCGGCTTACTTTTACTAAAACGATTTACATAAGTAATAAATGTAACCTTTTCATTTCTATCTAACCTAAAATTTACAAAATTCTACCAACTACCCAGCACCGCTGCACTGGGGATTTTACCGCAGGGGAAGGGTTAACCAGGGCGATACTGAGAGTGTTTACCACTTTGGAACGTACTGTAAATATAGTATTTTTTTAAATCAAATAACACAAACCGATTAAATAAAATATACTTGCGCGCGTCGGGACTTGAACCCGCGACCTCCAGATTCGAATCTGGGAGTCTCCGCTCCGCGCTCGGTCACGGAGGTCGTACATTATGTTTGTAGACAATATTTACTTAGAAAATAACTTGTTTAACTTTAATATGATGTACAATTGCGCTTTCGTAAGTCTGCTGTGCGACAAATTTGCCCTTTTTACGTTACCTCATTTAAAACTTAAAAGCAAGACTTTGATTTTCACCCACCAAGCAAACAATTAGGCAACTAGTTTTATTATTATATTTAACCGCTCATTAATATTTTTGAGTAAAGTTTTATAAACCTTAACCCTACCCCTACTCATACCTTTACTCCTACCCCTAATCCTACCTCTACTCCTACCCCTACCCCAACCCCTACTCCTACTCTTATTCCCTACCCCTTACGTAAGTAATTTTCCACTCATTTTGAACGTCAAGTGTGCAAAATTTCATCAAGAAGAACCAAACTTTGACTTTAAGGGTGGGAAAGGGAGATTGGGTGATTATTTTAAATCTCTTGTAGACAGTGACCTTCCTCTTGTTTTGTAGGTCAATTGTACAAAATTTCATTAAGGTAGGAATAAAGCTGTAGACTTGTACACAAAACAAACACACGGCCGCCCGGGATGTTCTTCTTCATATAATAGATAATGAGGACCAAACTTCTTCTCAACCAGTATCGATTTGAAACGAACCCTTGCAATATTTTCAAAAGTAGTACATGACAATTGTGTTTATTTTAAATGTCCACGAATTGAACTATTAAAATGTATATTAAAAAAATGTATTTTTTTGATTAGGTTTAAAACAGTTAATTTATTTTTTAAATAAGATTGGTACTCTCTATGGATAAGCCCTATTCTTCGTGAAAAAATAAATGTCGTTTGTTTTAGCGTAATAGGGGAAATACAAAAAACAAATACAGGACATTTCAAAATCGTAATTGGACCTTTTTATTAAATGGCAATTTGGAGAGACAAGCAGCTGGTGACGCTGTGGATAGGCCTTATTTCACTCTGTTTGCAGACCTCCGATTTCGATTTGCCTCTGCAAATACCGCCGCCCATTCCGCCAGCCCTCGGCCATCAGGGGGCGGGGAGGGTGGGATGGTTTATGGGAGGGATGGGCGGTGAGGGTGGGTTGCGCTGGTTGGAATGGTGGCGGGAGCATCATCCTTTGAAACGCGACGCTTCTACGAAATGGAAACATGTTATAACGCCGCAAACAAACGTCATATTTGCTTTGCATCGCCCGCGTGGTGGATACATTAAAACGGAATTGAGGCAAATGGGAAAAACTGCCGGGAAACTGACGATGAAACAGAATTGAGTGGCTGCAGCAGGACCATCTGGACTGTGACCAAATGCAGGATCGACAGCTGCGGTATTGTGAATACTACGACTGAATGTTTTCGAAAGCGGTGGCGTAACATCGGTTATAGTTAAATGCACATTTCGGCAAACGTACAGCATGATTCCAAAACATTTACAAATTTACAACCGAAACGTAATTTCAAGTTTTATTATCACAATTAATTATTAAGTAAATCGCTTTTTATCGAAAATATTAATAAATCATTTCCAATACCATAAAAAAAATTAAAAAATTGGTAGTGGTGCATAAAATCATATAAATTAGTCGTCTCAATGTGGCTTAACCGTAGTTTTAAAATGGCATTGAATGCCGAAACATCTGTCACGGAAGATACTCTCAGTAACGCCCTGGTGAAAGACCACCATCTAAAATTGACACGTTGCTTGAAATGGCTTTTAGCCGTGTTTGGTGACCAGATCTGAATAGCCAGGTATTTCCCCACCTTCCTCTCCCCTTCTCCTTCCCCTCGTCAATACCTTCAGCCTCACAACATTCCCCAATTAGGGATGCCATAGTCTCACTGGCTCCAGACGGTTGGGAGCAGTTGGGACTCTTGTGCGATATTAATATAAAAATATATATAAAAAAACAAAAACAAAAAAACTACAATACTTGCAGAAATTGAGAGCATTATTAGATTACATTTTTTATTTTTCAGATAATCTTTCTTTATATTTTCCTCACTAGAACACTGTGAGGAACGAGTTATTACATTTCTTGGTTTTATTTTTCACAGCATGGACTGCCACTTATTATTCAAAACGTTTATCCCCGACAAACCTGACTTCTTTCGCAAACACTTTCAAATAATAATTCAATGCCACGTCTCAAATTTTAGTTTATTTAATAACAAAGCTGCTCCAGCGAGGCTTTGCTTGCCTCATACTTAAGTGGGCACTCCTTCCAAGTCGTATCAATGTCACAAACACAGTAATGGAACAAATAAAAAGTATATCATTTACCACATTATATACATTGAACTATTAACTGCGACTCGCAGTTTGTAGTGCTTTTCTTTACAACTTATTCTGTGTTTCAAGTTTTGTGTTTGTGTAAATCTGTTTTGACATTGATCTACAATTTTTGAAAGGATCTCTTTAATGCGAGTTAAGTAGAATAACTTGAAACTGTTTCTTCGTAACCGTTTAGTTTCGGAAAGGTTGTAACAGTTTCGCGAATTTTGGAATAACCGCATTAAAAAAACGCGTAACTTCCCCTGCGAAGTCCGCGCAAAATTATTCCAAAAGAGTACAATTGGTTTGCGAATTCGGGGCGAAACGTTAAAAAACAGATCGCCGTAACACTTTGCTAAATTGCTATATGCGTCGTAAACCATTACAAAGAAACCCTTGCGCGTTAAACGCTTTCACGTTAAACGCTTTCGTCCGAAACTCCATCGTTTACTACGTTGCTGCAAAGAAACGCTTTCTAGTAAACCGATTTTTATTAAAAAAAATTAATTATTACGTTATTTTTAAACAGTTTCGAGTAACCGTTGATTTAGAGAAACCGAAACGGTTTCGGTTATTTAAAAAAAAATAAACTTAAACGTCCACCTCTAGCTAAATTTTATTATTGATCTATACATGCGATCTTGTATTATTGGTGCATGTATTTGGCAATACTCATATTGTCAACCGCTTTACTTTAAAAAATCAAATCGATCGCAAAGACCTTGCGCGGCCTATAATTAATATTTGGAATGGGTTTCGATTTCTAGCAGTGCACAGTTCACAACCAAATGTTGTTTCTGAAAACATAGTGTCGCAGATTTGTATGACCAAACAAATCGACACATATATATTGGCACACTTTTTAAAAGTGATGTAACAAATTAAAACGTAAACCTAACCTAACCTAACCAACAGACACGTTTTTTTTGTCGGTCTTTTAAAGACTTTTGGCACACTTTTAAAAGGTGTGCCGATTCAAACGTGTGTTGATTTATTATTTAACCGGAGATTTGATACTTCTCATAATCATAATAATATCAATTTTTCGGATTTTCACGTGCTATGATCAAAATGTTTAACGGTTTCTGTTCAGTTTTAGAAAAATACGACAGGGTAACTTAGATTAAATATTTACGAATGTTTTTAAAATTTAGGATTAATAAAAACCGACAGCATTTGTTGGTTTGGAGACAGATTTTTTTTCGTTTTTGGCTTTTTTATTGTCCATTCTGGGATAGCTTTATTAAACCTTTTTACAAAATACGAAAAGGTTACCCGACAAAATTTTATATGATAACTCTGACTTACTTATTCAAGAGGAATGAGAAAACTTCTGGCCATATGCGAAGCATACGCTGTTAGTCACGGGCTGATGTATAATGCTAAAAAATCGTCACTTTTTTAATATGAATACCGCATAAGAGTCCCGACTGCTCCCAACCGTCTGGAGCCAGTGGGACTATGGCATTCCCAATTGGGTAATGTTGTGAGGCTGAAGGTATTGGGGAGGGGAAGGAGAAGGGGCAGAGGGAGGTGGGGAAATACCTGGCTATTCATATCTGGTCACCAAACACGGCTAAAAGTCATTTCATCTTGTTTGAACGGTATTTTAATGGAAGATGCTCTGAGGAACTAGCGTCATTGATCCTTTCGGCCCCGGTGCATAGTAGGGAGGGAAATTATTTCCTTCAGTAAAAAAAAACACAAGGAAGAATCTCTTTAAAATAAGTCTACCGTAAATATGTAGTATCTTGAGTAAAATAAATAAATTGGCTCTCAGGCCAAAACGGTTGTGCATCACTGTATTAATTTATATTATGTATTGGGAAGAGTTCGATTGCCACAGGTGATTACCGATTTTAAATTTGCACAGAATAATAATTATCTGCCAGGTAATCAACTATTTTAAGGTCAGTGCAGAACAGTACAGACACGACAACATTACTTGCTTACGTTATCTATGAATACATTCATATTACAGTGTACGAAAGCATAACGTATCCGCAAATACACGGGCCAGCACCGGCCGAGATTGTCGGCTAGAATATTTTGACTTGCTTGTGACGTCTGCGGCTGCGCAGTTAGTATGAACAAATACCGTTAGCACCGTCATCTTCGTCAATTGGCGTCATAAGATACAGATATTTCTAAAACCGAAAAGATGGATTACGATAAATTGATTGAATTGGTCCGCAAATTTAGGTTATAAAATAATAATGAATATGGGAATAGGATTATAAAATCCTCAAACATGTTGTGGCGGACGCTAACGCTCAGTTGACAGCCGTACTCGCATATATGCTGTATGTGCTGTGCTGCACGGGGTAATGTTAATACTTGCGTCTGTGCTGTGCTCGTACTGTACTGTTGTGCTCTGATAGCAGGTGCTGATAGATGTGAATAAACCTTCATAATTAATTTGACTAAGAAACTAACTAGTTTCGATCACAATCGAGCCTTCTTCAGGGCACTTCAATGACATAAAGGTCGGTTTTTGGTCCAGAAGTCGTTGGTTCAATTCCTCAGGTATCTACGTACTCATAGTAGGAGTTTTTCAAATAATATTGTTAGGTTATTCATATTCTGGGCATGTTTGTCTTCCTTTTTAAAGAAAAGATCAGTATATTTATAGTTAAATTGTAATGTTTCACCGTGCTTGCACAAAATCTAAGCTTAAAACATAAAACCCACGCTGTGACAGCGGATTCGGTACAGAGCATCGGACTATCCTACTTATTATATTATCAAAAGATGAATACAAAATACACTTTCCTAATCTTTTTTTTTTTTTTAACAGAAGGTGTGAATTTAGAATTTTGTCTAGAAGCGAATTATCGCTGAAAAGATTACTGCTTATGCAATGCTTTTCTTTTACACGTACTTGGAATACTGGAATATTCAAAGTCATAACTATCGTTGCATCGTCGTCAGATCGTCAGCTCGTCCGTCAGCTTTGTGTAATCATAACAGACCATTTCAATTGAGTCTATAACGTACCCAGAGATATCCAGTATTTGTAACATTAGCATGTGATGCGTTATAATATGGTAGCAAGTTACAATTCCTGTCAGCAGTGATACTAAAATAGCATTATGAAGGCTTTCATCGTTAGTTGATAATGATGGGGACAGTAATTGTGATAAACCCCCTTTTGAATAAACGCTCAATTTCAACATCAACCTTTTGCAAAGCTAGCATTTCAACAACCGAGTTTAAGGATTCTACCTACACTAGCGACCAAAGTCTTCTAAAAGAGTTGCCCAATATCTAAGATTCTATTTAAGGTCCAACCAATAAATCGAATGCAGCTATAATGTAGAATATGTAGAATACCCTCAAAAAATCTATCGATTTCCATGAATTGCCATCTTCAGAGTGCATGTTACTTGAAATGGCTTTAACTGTGTTTTGTGATCGGATCTGAATTTTGATCTCCTTCCCGTTCCCATCAGCTTCTCGACATACACAAATTGGGGAATTTTTGTATGTTTTTTTAGGTGAATACCACTGAGTTATTCACTTAAAACGAGGGAATATGGCATCCTATTTAGAAGGAAAGGAGATAAGTTAGAGGAAGGTTGAGAAGTACCTGGCTATTTAGACCTGGTCATTAAACATGGTTATTGCCTTATTATTTCTAATTTTGAAACTGTCAATTCATGGTGGAATTCCATATTAAAATGATTTTTTTTTAATTAACAAACCTTTGTAACCTTTTTCCACTTATTTATTTTCGACCGGACCGCTATCACGGGCATCCTCAGACTCGGACAATGAATACTAAATCTATGGTATATATAGCATATATGTCGGGAGTGAGTTCCCTGCTTTTCTAATATTGTTTTTATTGTTTGAAATTTGTTTTAGTGCTGACGGTACTGTTTATTGTGTTTTTAAAAACTACTTTCGGGTTGGTTGTAATCCGTCTTCCAGAAGGTAATAAACAATAAACAGTACCGTCAGCAATAAAATTAATTTAAAACGAAAAAAACAATATTAGAAAAGCAGGGAACCTACTCCCGACATCCATGCTATATATACCATAGATTTAGTATTCATTGTACCAGTCTGAGGATGCCCGTGATAGGGTGAAACCGGTCCGGTCGAAAATAAATAAATGGAAAAAAGTTAAAATGGTTATTGCCATTTCAAGCAATATTTCGATTTTGAATGGAGTCTTTCACCAGGGCGATACTGTGAGTATTTACCACTCTCGATGTCATAGTCCCATTGTCTGTGAGCAGTTGAGACTTATTGTGAGATATCCAAAAATATGCGTCAAAATTCCATACTGACAGTTTGAACGAAAACATGAGAAGAACCGAATTACGTCACGACCCGCCACAGCAGTCAGTGTGTTTAGAAAAAAAAAGTTTCTAATTTCATTAAAAGCTTTTATACTAGTTATATAAACTTCATCTCAGGTAGGTACCTACTTTTATAATTTATTTTTTCATTGCCTTCTTTAATACTTATCTTAAACGATGCGTAAAATTTCACTCAACGTTATTCCATCAAAAAGTCACAACCGGCTGTCTTTGAATACAAGTTTTCAGGGAAAGGGCTCAATTTTATTATTATTGTTTTGTCGTCTGAGCCGGGAAAGTTCTAAGCCCGATTTAATAATCATCAGGCAGTTTTCTCATTTTGACAGAATGTACGGGATTCTGAGCGGCAGCCAGCTCATATAAATTGGGCGCGTGCGGTTTGCTTGAACGTATACTCTATGGCGTGAGGTCTACCGGGGTAATGTTATTGTACACTAAAGTATGCGATATACTGAATTATAAAGAATAACAAATAGTTAATTAATTTATGCAATGACACTTTATAGTGTGTTTACTATTTTTTATGCGAATACCGCACAAAATTTCCACCTGCTCCAAACTGTACGCAGTCAATTGGGGTCTATAACATTCACAATAATTGGAGTATGTTATCAGGACTACTGTGTAAGGATTGGAAGGGAAGACGATGGTAAGAGGAATGATGGAATGGAAGAATTACGTAATAATAAATTTCACTTTTACGTTTATGTTTTGATTTATCTTTATTTAACCATTTATTTGACTAAACGTTTACGATAATTTTTTTTCATTTTTATGTTTCGTAAGTTTTTGTTTCCGCTTAAAAATGAAAATCGTTACTTTACTTTGAAAGGTATAAGAGCAACTGCTCTATAGTGCTTTGATATTTAAGAATGAACGAATCATTATTTGCATGAAAAATTTGCGTTTTTTAAAATAATTCACATAAATGCTTTACAGTGACATACATGCACAACAAAATTTGTTCGCAAAGTAACAAAAAAAACCAACCCCTTTCTTTAATTCTTATAATATCATATTATATATTTATTCAGTGAAACATATTTTTGAAGGTTTCCTTTGTTTTTTGCTCCCATCAGACTGGGCGTGGTGGTCGATTTTTTATATAGTACAATAAAAAGAGCATATGGTATATTGTCGCTGTTCTAAGTCAACTCTGTACCTACAAAATCATGCTTTCTCAGGAGATGAAATAAACTGTCTATTTTCCTCATTTAAAATTAAATAATGATATTATTTTTATTTTATTTAATTAACACATTACATATTAACATATTAAAGTATTTATCAAATATACTCGTAAAGGTATTGCTTTAGAGTAATTCAGTGGAAAATAAAACATTTCTCTCACCCCCTGGGAAGAAAGGTTTTTGTACAAGAAGAAATGATTAATTAGTTTTTTGGGAAATCCAACGTTTAAGGGTAGTTTTCAGGAAAAAAGTTGAATTGTTGGTATGGAAAAAAATCTTCTATGGTAACAATCAATGGGAAATCGATTTTATTAATCTTTTTTACATCTACCACCATATAGAGTCTCTTTCCGAAGCTACTGCAGTTTTCCCGTACACCCTGTATATACATGACAGTAAATCATTAATATTATATATAATTCATAAATATATTAAAGAAAATAACATCTTCTTATTTAATAATAATGATAGATGTAAAGATGCCAGAAAATAAAGATAAGGATGCAAAGATACAGGACCCCCAGTGAGGAGGACTAATAATAAACACTGCAAGATCAAATAGTTTGCAAAATGTAATATTTAGTATACTTACACCGTATTTTGTGTTTTGTCCCATCCAATTCATTTGTCTCTCCGAGGCCTAGGAATCCAAAAGTTTTCTGTGAACTGGCCACAATAGGATACTAAATCAATAAATATAAAAATAATGTAAATAATCATTGTAGAAAATAATATTAACATAACCTAAATGAAACATGAAAATGGTAAAAACTACAGAAAATAAAAAGATTTCAGTCGCATCTGGGACTCGAACCCAGGACCTCTGTCTATCCGGGGCAACCGCTTAACCAACTTAGTTAATGAGAATAGTTATTTAAATTTTTAATCATTATAAAGATAGCTGCCAATAAATAATATGGGATAAAAAATGGAGAATAATATTGACAAATCTTGAATTTGAGATATGATATCGATGAAGATGACATAAATTGAACTGGTCTCATTAGCTAAGTTGGTTAAGCGGTTGCCCCGGATAGGCAGAGGTCAGATGCGACTGCAATCTTTTTATTTTCTGTCGTTTTTTTTCTGTTTTCATGTTTCATTTAGGTTATGTTAATATTACAATGATTAAATATTAAAATGAGGTTTTTAAATCTCAATAAAAATAACGAATAATTAAAAATTCAATTTAAATATACTTTTAGGGATTAGCTGATCAGTGGTTCAATTAAGCAACTGTCAGCATTCCACTGGTTATTGTTGTTTTAAGAGTTTTTACATCCGGGGGGGATGGGAGGGGGTGCAAGGGGGTCCCACCCTCCACCCATCACGCCTCAGGTGCCCGCTAATTCATTTCATTGCAATGCGTGTTGGATTACCGAGTAACCTCGCATCGAGCCTGGTAAGCCGGGTCCGCGCTAATGCGACTGCCAACTGACAGTCAGGGAAATAACCACTAGGTCTGACATTTTCAAAACAGATGAGGCTATTTATCTAATTACGGCGGCCTGCAGGCTGCAGTGTAATTTGGCCCGATGTGATTCTCTCCCACGATATTAATAATGATTGTTGATTAAATCATAAATACATTTTTTTTATTTTACCCCGGAGAGAATAAATTCTCAATTACGAAAATCATTTTGTACAAAATGTTTCAGTATTTTGAAAACGAAATTTTTTTACCAGCTAGTTTTATTATATTTTTTTCCCAGATTTTTTTATATATCTATTTTTTAATTCCAGTTGTTCACGTGAATTTAAAGAATGCATGCTCTAATTTCGATTACACGTCGGTTTGTTCATATGCTATATACTAGGTTAAATTCATACACAACAAAAATACTTTTTTTTTTCCTTAATACCGCACGAGTCTCAACTGCTCCCAACCATCTGGAGCCCGTGAGACTATGGCATCCCCAATTGGGGGATGTTGTGAAGCTGAAGGTATTGGGGAGGGGAAGGAAAAGGGGAAGAGCCAGGTGGGGAAATTGGGAAAAGGGAAAGAGCAGGGTGGTCTTTCACCAGGGCGATACTGAGAGTATCTTCCACTCTGGAACGTGGGCAAATATACTATGTATTATTTTTATATTAATCAATTGTGAAACAGCACAAATTAAATAAATAAAATTTACTTGCGCATTCCGGGATTTGAACCCGCGACCTTCGGATTCGACCATGGAGGTCGTCAAATCTACAATTATCTGAGCAGGCGACTAGAAGTGCAGAAGTGAAACTATTTGAATAGCTCACTTGCATCACATTTCGGTTCAGGCAAAAATTCTAAGACATTCCATTTAATTTTGTTTTTTAATCGTATTGCGATTTTTTTCAAAAGTTTAAGATTTTTCTAAATCACTACGATTGCTATTAGAAGCTTCAGCTGTCTAATAAAACGGTGCACAGACTGACCCCAAACAAAATCAATTTCAATTATTTTTCAAAGCAAAAAGATTACTTAATAATTTCGTAAGCAACGTTTGCAGGCTGCAAGTGAAGTAATGTCAGATGTCAGTCAAAACGTCAAAAGTCTACCGAGTCTCAGTGTTGCTATAAAAAACACCTTATGGAATTTTATGAAAATGAATAAAAAATACATTTTCGTAACCTTAGTAAAAACATCTATCAACACGATTTTTTTCAAGTCATTTTTCAAGGCTTCACCAAAGTTGAAAACTCTTTCATGGAAATCTTTTTTCAAGCTGCAAGTACAATTAAAAAATATCTAATATCACTCAGTTACATGGATATTCCAAAACTCCATAACTCATAATTGAAACAGGGTTATGATCAAAATGGAAAGACTTATTCCAGACAGAAAAAAAATCTGTACAACTTTCATAACACCAGAGTTCACTTTCGATAGGTTTTGATGTTTCAATACACATATTTTCCGCTTTACACTCGTAGTTTACGATTTTTGAATTTAACTCATACATATTCCATAACACAATTTGATCACATATTTTCTCATTATCGTAAAAACCATTTTTTTCTTCTGATTGAAAATCATCTGGTTACTTGTTAAATATATTCTTATCTTCGCAGGTTATTATCTGAACGATAATATAAAACTTTACTGGATGTTTAAAATTGACCATTGCATGGCCATTGATTATTGTGTAGGTATACTTAACATATTGTGCTCACATAAATTATTTATTGGTGCAAACGACGTAACATTCGGTTACATGACAAAATTGCATAGGCGTGAATTTCACGTAACAATATTAAACTGACGAAATTACACACGGACGAAAATACACATGAATACAATCACCCTGCTTAAATACATACTTCAAAAAAATCCTTTATTAATAGGTTTAACTCGTGTTTTATCTGTGTACCAAAGAATTTTTATATCGGAATAAACCAAGAAAAGAAGATGATTCGAACTAAGGGATTTTTATTCGTAATTCTATTATCTGAAATAACTGGAAAGGTTAAAATATTTTACCGACTTATGCGGCCTGTTTCATACAAAACTTAATATTGGATTTGAGTCCAAAATACTAACCTGAACTTAATCAAAAGGTGGAGCAAATATCTAGTACCGATTAGAAGTATAGATATATTTTATGAACTTACAAATGTCATTAAAGAAATCGAATTTCCGTGATTTCATAGGCAACTTTAGCAAATATTAGACGGCTAAAGGTGACCTTAATAAAGGTACTCTAAAAAGTTTCACTCTCTTTATTGATCTCATTATGTGAACACTTTTTCCATATCCTCGTTATTATATTTTTGCTCTTTAATTATATAAATTCTTGTACTACAGGTTTATCTCGACATAAGGAATTTTCTTTTTCCCCAGTGAGACAGACATCGAACTTACCTCTGTAATTATGTTTCTTATAAAGATTATAAAATTAAAAAACAGATTAACTTAATGAATGTGATTACAACTTTATTTTATTTTTATATATTTAAACCTAGTGTATATTCCAGCCAAAAATTGTTTATTTCAATGTATTAAATTTAAGCAGCAAACGACACTGAAAATCTCTATGCAATTGTAAAGTAGGCTTCAATTTAAGCAGGTGTAATTTGCTATAATTTGCACCTGTTCATGTGTAATTCTGGAAGTGGTAGTGTCGTCCTGACCCGTATAAAAAATAACGTTCACAAAAAGACTTCTACAAGATCGTCAAATATTTTCTTGTGTATTGCAAAAATGCACAGTTTTCCTTATAAAATACGGTGTCACAAACACAACGTGCGGCTGATGTTTGTAAAGCTATGCCCCCAAGCCAGAAAACTTCAGTCCCACAGAGGACAGAGGTGGCTAGAATCTCATTTTACATTATGCTCGTACTTCCTCATTTAAAAACATGTTTTCATTTGCAGGCTATTAAATCTCAATCAATGCAAAAAGCAAAAACAGAGACTTTATATAATTGGTGTTTCTTATTTTTTCCTGTCAGAAGGCTGGGAGTCGTTTTGACCCCATTGTGCCAGTTCGGAACAATCTTTGCGGAATTGCAATTGTCCCAGTCACGTGCTTTATTAGCAAGTCATGAAGTGTTAGTTTTAGGAAAATTTCAGCCGACACCATCGCGCAAAGAGAAGCCCACTGCACACGAATAAATAAAACTTATCCTGATGGTTCTAAGTACTGTTTATATTAGGAAAATGAGTATATATATTTTTTTCTTCATTTAAATAAAAATTATATTGTTAGTTAAGGATATAATCAAGTGAATAGAGGTACAATAATAACTTTAAGTACCACCTATAAACAAATATGATCAAATAAAGCAATTACTTCATTTTATTTTTGTAACTAAATAAAATATGTAATAATAATAAAATAAAAAACAATATGATAATGCATCGTCAGGCATTTGCAAATAAATTGTTATATCACACTACAGCAGAATCGTTATTTCATTGCCCCAAAACTAAAAGGGCACTTGTGCAAAAATTGACTTTTGAGTATAACGGGTTTTAAGTGTACTATAATAATGATGATGATTTGTATAGCGCAGTTTTTTGTGAAAAATCACCTCAAGTGCGCTGTACAAATATTTCATCATATTCTCTATCTATCAGATGAACACAGTTTTATTAGAAAATGTAAGGAAAGAAACGATTTGATTTTTTCACTTGCTATTTTATCCTCCATTTCTGTTGATGTTACATTTATTAGAAGATTTGTGGCGCAAGAAGAGTTGGTATTTAATTGAAATACTTATAATTTTAGGGCTGGAGAATATTTATAAAATGACTTTAAAATGCGTGAGAAGTTTTTAATAGGTATAAACATTTGTTTTTTTTTTAAACATTTAGATATTTACAGTGTTGCGGGCTGTGGACGTATTTCCGTACCGGTGCGTGAAAAACATTACTTATCCTATAAGTGACTTTAGGTAAGTACTAATTGGCTACCTTAGATAAGTAATTTACGTATGCATTTCTTCCATATATGGATATTATTGTGTGAAAAGAAGAGTTTTAAGTTTAGCTCTGAATTCTGTCTGCATTTTTTATCTCCAAATAATCAGAGGAATCGTTTTTCGGATGTCGTGATACACCTGTATATCTACTTTTCAAAAACATTTTGGAAATGAGTTATTATTGAATTTATTTTTTTCTCTCTGTGTTTTGATTGAACATTCATTGAGAATGAACACGAACCGCCACTGCCTGCAGGTAGTAAATGACTGCATGGAAAGCTGTCCTTTATCATCGTTTCTACTATTAAAACTTTCTTAATGATAAAATTCTACGTTCATTTAACTACGCGAGTACCTCGCACATTTATGAAACAACCATTCTCTAAAAAAATATACGCTGTTATGAATTCTATGTTGTGTACGCCTGTAGATGTTTTGTATGCCCGGTGATGTTGATTTCGAGAATTAAACAAAAGTTTTCACGAAAAAGGGAACGTTTTCATATTTCGCAGATCCGGGTAACTCAAAGTTTTAAATTCGTAGAACAAAGCTCAATATTCAAACTTAATTTTATAAACAGTGTATTTTGTTGCACAAATTAATGAATTACGATTGTTTGTATGACGTTAATGGACACTGTCGGACGGGGTGAAGTCGGACACTTCTACGTATATTTTGTAAGTTTCTGAAGATTCGAGTGGATGAAGTAATTCGAAAAATATAATATAGATAATTCAACATTTTTTAATATGTGAAATACATCATCACCACTATCGAATATATGGCATTTTTGTTCTTACGAATTTTCGATAAATGTCCTGTTCACCACTTTAAGCGGGGTTAAGTCGGACGGTTATAACACTAATTAATTAACATGTATCCAATTTTAAAACGCTTTAACAAAATTATAAATAAAGAATTTAATAATAAAACTTGTTTATTGAATAACTTTTCTTATTCTCGGTTCATAAATAAATTTTGTTTCATCGTAGTTTAATAAATTTTCCAGAAGAACGTTTTCCAACTCGTTTAAATATTATTTTAAGTTGATTTGGTTAACTGCAGCTCGCACTCTCTAGATATTTTCACTATGAGAAGTCAGGTTCCGGTGACGCACAAAATGGGATCCCGTCCATTCCTTCTCAAGCATATTTATTTTGGCGGTTTACTATTTTCCCGACTCCATTAAAATAATCTTATACGCTGGTATCTGTTCGTCTGAGAGGAACATGATTAGCCTTCATTGAAAATTCTCACTAAGCAAGCTGTTTCGATAGCTCTCAAAGAATCCCAATTCTGCATCTGGCGGCGAAGTTAATCTGGAGAACCAGGTGAGAATAAAAGGTGAATGAAGGACTGACGAGAAACGGGAGGATGCCACGGAAATTGAAAAAGCCTACCTTATTTTTGGATATCCTTAGCACTTAAATTCACCTCACTGAAACTTCACTGTAATCCAGATTTGGCTAGATGCTCGGCTAGATAGATCGCGGCGGTGAACTCCCTTGTGATCCCTCGACGAGCCTTGAGATCGAACTGAAGCTGACAATATCTCCTTCTCGTGACAATAGGAATCGGACCGGATAGGGAGGGGTGGGTTCGCAACTATTTGACAATGATGCATTTAAGATGCCAAAACACAAGCTTTAAAATTCCTTCGCTAAGTGGACCACCGTTTTTTAAGTGTATTTTTTTATAACCTATCCTATTAAGTACTTGTTGGTACTGAAATCTTGACAGCTGCATCACGAACTGAAAATATACGGTCTCATACTTCTGAGATAGCTTGGGTAATTTTTTTTAAAGCCGTAATTCTGATACGGCCGTCCTCCACTCTTTCGCTGCACATCCGAGTTCACCCTACAAAACACAAATTTTTGAGGTTTATTTTATATTTACTAAATGAACAACGATATTTGTATAAAATTCTTAAATCTTAAAAGTAAAGCAAACGAAAAATTCAAAAACATGAAAAACATATTTGTCGAATCTGGGCATGAGTTTCTTTAACACTCTCGATCGACACCCAGTAGAACTATAATAACAATAATAATAATTGGAATATACTTTTCTACAGCACCGATTTCGTGGAAAAATCATTTCAAGAGCGCCTTAAATAAAAACCAAAACAGTGCTTGGCAATACCCTCTCTCCGCAAATATTCGTTATGTCAAAAAAGTCCCATTGTCCGAATTCACCCCGTTCAACGGTACCTACTTGATATTATTACGTAATTTCAACCGGGCTTATCGTATTCATAATATTAACACACGATATAAAACCATATTTAGATCACGTTTTCATCATAGATAGTATTCCTTCATTTACATTTTGATTATATTTACGTCAACTGCAGTCCAATTAATTAATTTAATAGCTTGAATATTCATTAAATGCGCAATTGGGGTCATAAAAATTAATAGCATAAGGTTGCACTCATTTGCACATTTTCAAAACTAGTACGTATTATTTATAGGAAACATATATTTTTTTAAAGCAGTCTTTTGCGAAAAGAACCATCAGACTGTATTTCTTCCAGAGGGTTTTAAATGATTCTCAAACTTTTAGAATCACCGTCCCCTTTTATAGGTGGTACTTTCTGAGCTCCACCCCGAAACCTTCATCGCTTTTAAAAACCAAACAGTGTTGCAAACCGCATTGACCTAAAATGACCAATCAGTGGCTGAATTTGAATCACGTCTGGTTCCCACCCAGGAGTTGTGAGTTCATATCCTCGGCTGGTTAAGTCCTCCGTCACGAAACAAGCAACATCTCCCGCTTAGTGTGATTGTAGTAGGAGATTTTTTTTATATATTGTTAGGTTATTCGTAACCCGTGAATGTTTAAAAATAATAATAATATGAGTTAATTTCTATAGCGCAGTTTTGTGAAAGTTCACCTCAAGTGCGCTTTATACTAACTAACCTAACCTAATATAATTGTGAAATAACAGATATACTACATAGTATATCTGTTATTATAATATATAATATATATATATATATATACAGGCAAATTAAAACTATGATATAAAATATTCATGAGCAGGTATTATAATATAACAATTTAGAAACTAAGGGTTTAAATAATAAAATATAAAGTAGGTACAAATAACAACAGAAAAAGATAAAATAATTTTTTACTGGTTTTTCACTGAATACTAATGGAATTAAATAACTAGGGGAGAAAACAGCAACTAAATAAGCTTTGGAGGATTAAAAGAAAAAATGTGCTGAAATTCTGTTTCTACGTTCATGAATTTATATATTATGTCGGATAGGATTTTTTGAATAATTTTGTTTTCGATACCCGTTTGAACTTTGCTAAATTCTGGATGTTAGCAATATTTCGGGGAAGCTTATTCCAGATGACCGGGCCCGATATACAAAAAGCGCGATCATAGTACATGGGTTTATTTGACCGAGAGGATTCAACTAATCGGTTAGCAGCATTCAAATCTGCTGACCTCAAAGAAAGCTCTCTATCACCTGGGTTTTGTCGGACACTGAGGTTTGTCGTTTTTTAACATTTTTTTTTTAGATTTGTTTATAATTTGAGCTACAATGATGACACATTGCAGAGTATGGTAGTAAAGCGTTTTTAATCAATTAAAATGTCAAAAAAAAATAGTCAGAGCCTTCTTATTTAAATCCGTTCCTAATAATAATAATAATAATAATAATAATAATTGGATTACTTGTAAAGCGCCGTTTTTGTGAAAAATCATCTCAAGGGCGCTGTACAAATCTTAATTCCTATTCTTTATCTAATTAGGCACAAACAGATACAGAAAAATATACTTACCTGGCAGGTCGCTTCACATGAACACAGTTTTATTAGAAAATTAAAGTATAGAGATGATATTTTTACAGATGTTATTTTATCCTCCTTTTCTATTTTTCTATTGATATTACATTTATTAGAAGATTGGTGGCACAGGAAGAGTTGGCATTTATTTGAAATACTTATAAAATGACATTAAAAATTTGAGTTTATAAAATGACATTAAAAAGCGTAAGAAGCTTCTAATGGATATTACCATTTTTTATTTATTTTTTACACTTTTAGTTATTTACAGTGCTGCGGGCTGTGGACGCATTTGCGCACAGATAAGTAATTTTAAAAAACTTTTTCTATAAGTGAACTTAGGTGAGCACCGACCGGCTATCCTAGTTATGCAATTTACGGATGAATTTCTTCAATTTATGGATATGATTGTCTGAAAAGATGAGTTTTAAGTTTAGTTCTGCATTCTGTCAAGTAGCGGCTAGAGAGTAAAGACTCCATGCAATGCCACCATGCTTCCTCAGAGGAACTCTGACCACAACTTTCAGAATGACTAATGATCTAAACGACGAATAATTGCACTTTAACTGCGGTTCAATTCATTTATTGAATAGGTCGAATACGCACTGAAGGCGCAATTAGAACCGCAAGAAAAGAATAGCACTGAAGAGAAAAACTGGTAGAAGTGTTCCTGAAGTAAGCTCAGTTTTTCCTTATACCCGTTGAAATTGATCTAAATTATTATTTTATAAAAACTCTATGTTGATCAGTTAATCATTTTTATTAGCCCGTCTGAGTCGAGTAAATTTTTGAGAGCCGTTTTCTTTATGTTCAGTACAGCTCAAACTTCTTCTTATTATTACTTCAGTGGTTCATCGTAAGTGTGCACTGTATTGCATAGGATAGCTAGTGTTTGCATTAAATTGCACAGGATAGTTTGGTCTAGTTTTAATACATTAGATACAAAACGATTATTATCCAGAAAAGGCCAAATACAAATATTTATAAAGATACAAGTATGTATAGTATATACATTCGTGCTTCGGGAGAATCTGCAATGTACAGTGCGCAGTCACCGACCGCCACAACATGGAGATGCGCCTAGTTTGGAGGTCGACAAATTCCGTAACACCTGTAATGAACAATATCCTATAAATAAAAAAGAATAAACATTTTTGTGTAGGTTAGCCTGTTATATGCATAGTTTGCACTATCAGGCTATCTAGTATAATTTGCACTAAAGTGCACAGGATATCAAGTATAACTTGAACTATAATACACAATGTCTATGCACACGATATGTAGTTACTATATTGAATAAGATATTTAGTGTAGTTTGCAGTATGCGCTATATTGCAAGGTTTATCTAGTAGAGGTTGCACTTTATTCTACAGGATCTCTTTGAAGTGCACTTAAGGTGCAAATGTCACGAAATGTGCAATAGAAATGCAATGTTTTTATTATTATAGTTTGCACAGGGTATATAATATTAGAGTTTGAACTATATAGCAGGGGATAACTAGTAGAGGTTGCACTATATTCCACAGAATTTCATTGAAGTGCACTTAAGGTGCAAATATCACTAAACTATTATTATTATAGTTTCCACAGGATATATAATATTAAAGTTTGCACTATTTTCCGTGGGATATTTTTGAAGTGCACTCAACGTGCAAATATCACAAAATGCTCAATAGAAATGCAATGCTATTATTATTATAGTTTGCACAGGACATCTAGTATTTGCGGCCGGCGTGTTTCGGTCTGGGTCTCGACAAAAACCGTGTTTTGTGTAAAAATGTATTCACGTTTACCGTGGCTTTGTGCGGCCGGATTTCCAGCGACAAAAGGAAATGAAGAGATGAAAAACTGCTGAAAAAGAGGCTTAACGGAGGCAGTACATTTTTTGTGCCTCCCTTTATACTGTCATCATTATTTCGGTCACAATGACCGGCGGCTCGGCGCCGGACGCTAACAAAAAGTATGTTTTGCATTACAAAAATTCAACGTCATTTTGTTCTTTGATCGAAAATTGTTGTAACTATGTGACCAGTCAGCATGGCCTATGTCAGTGTTCTGCCACTTCCACGAACATTTATTTATCCCTTCATTTAAAACAAAAACAAACCATATCAGAACCTACACCTACATTACCAGAACAAGTCAATATGTGTTGTTTTTCTTAATAATGATAATGAATTGTTAAAGTTTCTAACGGTGTGAGTATTTTTCAAGCGTTTTCGTGTGATTAAATATGGATAATTACAATGAATTTCAAATATAACGTACATAATATTATAGTATTATAACAGTACAATAGAATATTATCAATATTAATGAGACATTGTTAAGTTATGAGTATGTATGAGATTGCAATTAAAAAGCCGTTGAACTTCAGTATTCTGAAAACTTAACAGATTATTTGAACGAGCCTCTTGTGTGCATTTTCAACAGCCAAAAAATCGGTCCGATCATATATATTCCGTAGTGTTGCGCCAAGCGAATTCAATTCAATCGAATGAATTTTAAATTATATTTATTTTCGAATGAATTTCTCGATTGTGACCAGCGCTAGTTGTCACTGTATTCCCCCGTGGTCAGGAAATCGAGTTAACCGTATCAGAAAATAGAGTTCTCTCGAACCTACAAGTATTCTGCAGCATTGGCAAAAGTGTCGATTCAACGCACCCCTCCCCTCCCCCGCCTCCCACCAAGCGACCGACACAGGACTATAACTAAATCAGGGAAAAGGGACGACTGAGAGAAAGAAAGGCACGGGATTTTCACACCATTTCTCCGAAGATTACCGAATTTATTGCTTAGATTATAAAAGGTTTCCGCGATTTCTTTCAGATACCAATATAATGGTGGTTTTTTTTAATGTGATTCAATCAATATGTTTCTTTATCCCTCTATTTCATACATTAAAGGCAAGTTTGCTATTTAAAAATGTTAGATTTCTCATTGTATTTTGAAACCATCATCATAATTAGCCAATATCTCGCCACTGCTGAATGACGGCGTCAACAATGCGCTTTCGTCCCATTCTGTTGTATTGGCTGCCACATTTGTTTCCACTTAATGTTTATTCCACGTCCCGACAGAAGTTACTTGGGATATATGAAGTTGAATTACTCGTATATCTAAGTATCTATGTGTGTGCAGTGCTGATACCAACCCTGATGTATGGCAGTGAGGCATGGAATTGGCAGAGGAAGGATGAAATTAAACTGAATGCCAATGAAATGAGATCTCTGAGACGAATGTGTGGTTAAATCATGGATCGTGTGAAAGATATTGAAATTCGTAAAGAATGCAAGGCTGGTGTAAGCGTAATGAGTAAGATTAAAAAAGGGACGCTTAGATGGTTTGGATATGTGGAGCGAATGAACGAAGAAAGGAGTGTAAGAAGAATGTATGACGCGAATGTGAATGGAAAAAGAAGCCGGGGACGCTCGAGGAAGACATGGCACGATCAAGTGAATCAAATACTTGAGTCGGGCCATGTCAGAAGTCCGAATAACAGAAGAGAATGTATGAGACGATGTAGGAATGTGAATGAAGCAAAAATTGTATGCCAAGATCGAGTTGTTTGGCGGTCAGTCCTCTCTGCCTACCCCTGCAGGGAAACGGCGTGATGGTTAGTTAGTTTATCTATGTGTTATCGCAATGTTACAAACATCTTACGCTGTGAAAGGGAAACGGATTTGTGTCTATCTTTGAAATTGTTTCAATTTCAAGTTTCAAACATGTTTATATTCTCTGAGAATGAAGCTATTCAACTTGTCTTTTATTTTACGTATAATGTATACCTAGACCGACGTTGGAAGGGCAAAAGGGGTCAAGCGACAATCACCAAACTTTTCGGGAGAGCGAAAACCATTTAACGACAAATAGGCTTTGAAATCAATATTTCAAAAGATTGTCCTCATTGCAGTCCTCAGTTTTTTGGCAAGTCTATCGCATCTTGGACGCAAGTGACAATACTTAATTTTATAACAATTAGAGCTAAGTATAAAGTAAGTGACTAATATTAATGTAAAAAAAGTGGACACGGTTTAGCTCTACATCGAAAAAGAAACAATCTAGAAAATGGTATTTTAATCGTAATACGTATTTCTAAAGCTAAATGGTACACTACTACATTTGTGTCGCAGTGTTTTTACTAGTGCCTGTTTTATACAAAACTAAATTTTCAATTGGAGGCAAAATTATGATACATGTTAGTGCTATTTTTTTTATCTTTTTATGGGAGTTCACTGCAAAAATGCACGTTAGAAAAAACCGCAGCTAGTTTTGTCATAGAACCATCAAAATCATTTAAAAACTTTAAATTGTTGGTTGACCCCTTTTGCCTTTAAAACGTCGATATACATCTTTTATCTACTCAGATCCTACCTGATTCGGTCACTGCCAGTGCGTGACCAAATATTTTAATCATTTCCAAAAAACAATCGAACTTATTTTTAAAAATTGGGATATATTTTCCAATCCCACTACTTTTGGCCAAGGGAGTTTTGTTAGGTATTAGGTAGGTAAGTATTTTGCGACAAGATCTTTTAACATTCTTACAGAAATATTTAATATTTGATAAAGGGCTTTTACTAGTGCACTCGCCCAAACCCTATGTCACCGTATGCACATATAGCACACAACAACGGAACAAATATTTATCTATCCACTTTCCAAATCCAAATTCATACAGCAATCTAGATACAACAACAATAAATAATTCCCCACACTGAAACAATCGTAGACTTAATTAATCTTTAGTACACAAACAAATTGCTAAAATTAATGCCTCAACACAGACTTGCCTAGTGAGGCATGTTATGCTAAATCTCCAAATATATACTCGTATATATAAATGTGCTCTTCTTTAGTCGCTTCCCCATTGCTGAGGATCGTGATCCCCACTCCAAACGCCCTCGTGTTCAAGGCTCCTTCACTCCTCGCGATCCTGCGCTGCGTGGAGAGCCAAGGACACCGATGCTTCGGACACCTGCGAGATTTGGTCACTCCGACGCATAGGTGCCCTTCCTCTACTTCTCATGGCTTCCACTTTGCCAGTGACCATGAGCTTCTCGAGGTTGGAGTTTTCTGTTTGGCGAGCGAAATGTCCAACGAATCACAGCATACGATGTAGCCAGACAGTTGATAGCCTAATTATGTAAATAATTTCAAATGTTATTATTGATCTGTTTTATATTTAAAACTATAGTATAATATAATATTTTTTAAATTAATTAATTTATTTCAAAAGCTATGCAGGCGTAGTTCAAAGCAATATATTCTGTAATTGATAATTATAAGAACACATACTAAATTATAATTTATAAAATATGAAAAAAAGTGAAATAATTTTTTTTTTTAAATACTTAGTAAATGCAAAATGTAAAATAGCAAAATAAATACGTTTGGAGGGAAAAAAGATAAACATTTTTATGGTGTATATTTGATGGTCTTCCGTTTCCTGAGGGGAATCCATCCAGGCAGCCACGGCAGTGTTGATGGAATTCTTGGATTAGCGTTATCTGCGCATAAGGTTACCATGCGGTGACGGAAAAACATGATCTAAAACATTTTCGTAGCGGCGCAGTATCTCGGTAGGCAGAATACTTTGCGATATGCATTATTGTGCATGAATTACACTTCTAACGTATACAGATATGTTCAGAAGGCGTTGAAAAAATATTACTATTAGTTTTCTCAAATGGTTGAACTACAGCGGAGGCGGGTCGACGATCAATTTTCTTTATTATCTGAACAATTTTTTTTTTTGAGTCGGCCATTATATTGGTATAGTTCCGGTGTTCTGTTGTTGTTAATATCCTTGATATAAATTTCCTGTCCTTTTGCACTTTATTTTTAGGATGATGTTTTGATAATATTAATTTTTTAACACTAGTGTCCGTTCGCGGCCGTTAGGCTTGTCGCGGGTGTTGCCAGCGTTGAAATAATAATTTGAGCGGTGAATGAAATAATTACGTATTTATGATACGTACTCGCTGCAACATAAATTATGCCTTTCGTCGAGATTCTCAAATTCATTTCACCCACTGAAGAAATAAACGGATAGAAGTATATTGTGAGCGTGTCTATGTGCCCGAAGTTATCTCTATTTGTCCTTACTTCTGGTGAAATTGATCAAACATTTTCAAAATGTTGATATTCTTTCTTGGAAAAAAAACTATTTTATTAGCCTGTCTAGGGTGTAGGATTCAAAAGGTCTTATGTAAAATGGCCAAATCGATTTCATTTTCATGTTAGTGGAGATAAATCTCTGATTTCATCTTTTTTGGAATGTAAAAATAAAATTATAGCTACCTGCTGAAATGGCCACTAAGAATTACTATTTCGACAGACATCAAAGACCTGAAACACGGCGACAGTGGTGACATAATTTCCTATATAATCGCCGGTATTCACTAATAGTTTCATTCTCTTCCTGTTGTTCGGCTAGATTAGATTATCGCTTTTTGTTCCGTATTCAAATTCATATAATTTGTTTTCTCGTATTGGAATTTATATTGTGTACATTTAATCATGAGCTTTCAGAACAGTTGTACAAATAAATCAACTCCTGATAACATTGCGAGTCGCTTCAATAATCACACATCCTAACACCTTTGATTTCCTTTATGTAAAATATTTATAATTCCATAGTCGAATTTCGTAGTCAATTTAGAAAGATAGCAGTAAAAAAAATATGGGAATTAATTGAAGATGATATTAATAGTACTTAAAAAATTCAATTATGATATCGACAAAAATGAGGGATAATGAAATGGGGCGGCATTAATTAGCTAAGTAGATAAAAGCGCTAGTTCCAGATAGACCGAGAGGTCCTGGGTCCTGGGCGACTGTTACTTTTTTAGTTTCTATGTCTTTTCTGTTTCATAATTCATTCTTTACCCATCTTAGAACAGACATAATGCATAGGCTCCCAAACTTTTTTCCCCGTGGACCCCTTTGCCATTTTTTTAATTTTCCGTGAACCCCCCCCCCCCCCCCTCACCCATCCCCTCTTTCTAAAACTTGGTACAAATACTGAACAAGTGGCACTTATTCACTGCGCGATGCGTTTTTGTGTTTAATTCGTAGAACTCCATTTATTATTTTTTTTTTAATTTAATGTAAATCAAATTTATTCATCTATAATGCCTTTAAGTTTGCAGTTTGAAAATGGCCTTGAATGCCGAAACAGCTGTTACAATAATAAAAACTAAACATACTTGCAGATCTTAATAATAACATTAATAAATTAGATTTAAATTACTGCGGTGCATTACTATGCGTGCAGTCTATATGAACTCCGATCCGTGGATCACCATTTACATCTCGTGGACCCCCTTTTTTTCTCCCTGCCATTGACCCCCGTGCAAATCTATGAAGCCTTAGGAGTCCATACGGATCACTTTGTTAACCTATGATCTAGTGAGATGGGTAACTGTATCAAATGATATGCCAATAAACGCCCGGGTTGCTGGCAATGATTTTAAAAATATGAACAAATTCAACTGATAAGAATCAATCGACACGTAATCCACAAATACATTAATTCTTAAAATAATTTATTTTCATTTGAAGCGGTAACTTGGTGATGTGACATTATAATTTATAAAATAAAACAATAACTTTGTTTTACATCACTTTTATTTATACTTTAGCCGACCGGGTTTCGCTACTACCGTAGCTTCTTCAGGGCAGTATACAACTAAACTATGAACTAAGATGCACATGTGTTATGGATTGATACAAACAGGCTAGTGAAGGGCCAAGGGTGGGAGATCAGCAGGTACCTGCTGACCGGGAAGGGAATGTACTTTGTTTATTGGGAATAAACAGACCACACATTCGATAAAAATACAGGTACTAGTTTACTGCATAAAAATGTAACCGGTATTCGATTAGATAACTTAGAAGCATTAGAAATAAGGAAAGCAAAAAACACTAATAGTAGACTCATAAATAATCAAATAAATTTAAATAAAAGTCCAATCTTTAAATTATTCCTGTTCTGCAAGTATTTTTAGTTTTTATTATTTTGACAACTATTTCGGCGTTCTTCGGAGAAATTATATAGTCTTACTTATACTATTATTACATACTTCTCAGTAGGTTCACATTACCAAAACAATATAACACATTTAAGTAAATCAATTAATAAAAACATGTTCAGTCAAATACGAGGAAACACATTATAAATGTGAAAACCTCACAGGATTCAGAATTTTTATTTGTTTTCTAACTAAATCGGTTTTACCGATAATAAATCATTATTTTAAAATGCCCGTCCAAATTAGAATGGGGTGGGAGTGAATAAAATTAAATAAATAAGTCGTCATATTGTGGATTAACCGCAGTTTGAAAATGGCTTTGAACGCCGAAACAGGTGTCACAATAATAAAAACTAAAAATACTTGCAGAACATAAGAAGAATATTATTAAATTTGATTTACATCTAATTTTAAAAAAAGCCTTAAAATAATCACTGTTTTCTAAAATGGACTAACCTGACGCGATAAATATATTTTTTTAAATTATCATTGGCGGTTCGTGCTCGTTTTCTGTAAGGTCTACCCTGTAAACGGTAATTTGGAGCAAAAATCTGCGTTCCTGTGATTTTTTTTTTAATAGCAAGCGTCCAACCACTGGCGACGTATGAACGTATGCATGGCACGCTTAGCCAATTCGGAGAATGTTAAGAGACAAAAGGAAGTAGTATGGAGAGAAATGGAAGGGTAAGGGGAAGATTGGGTTAGTGAGGTATCAGCCTATTAAGAGGAAGTTACTTAACAATAGTCTTGTTAAAACAACGTCATGAAAATACCTTACCAATCCTTGAAGTTCAAATAAAGAAGTCGCTGAAACCCCCTTATTCAAAACTTAACTCGCCTCAGCACAGGATCTCTTAGTGAAAAGGACTATGAAAGAAATTCTATGATATATATATATATATATTTTTTTTTTTTATATTAACACCTTTCCTTAAAATGTCAAAATTATATAGAAAATAATATTTTTTTTTTTTTTAACATAGTTGAATCCTTTTCACGTGTCGTGTTTCGATTATGAACGATGGCCCCTCACCAGAGCAATATTTATCTAGTAGCGAGTACCATCACCGCATAACAAGTAACAAATATACAACATTATTAAAAAAATATTATAATCCTAAAAAAAAACACAAATATTTTTTGTTCCAGGCGGAATTTTAACCCATTACCTCTGGGACCTGAATCACCTCACGGGTCAAATAATTAAATAACTAACTAACCATCACGTTGTTTTCTCACAAGGGTGGGCAGAGGGGACGAACCGCCAAACATCTCGGTATTCTTTGTAAAAAAAATTGTGATTTGTACTTTTTGTCCGATTAACTGATTTAACGATAAATTTATCTTTAAAACTATATGTGTACCCGGCCTAGCTCGGAATTTTTTTTTAATATAGTTATGAGTTGTGAATTTTTGTTGTCGTTTTGCTGCCATAATTGATTTGACAGTTAAGGTAATATCTTGTGTTGACTATTACTATCTCTGAACAAAGAAATAATTTGAAATTTTTATTTCATTCTTTTATTTGTGTGTGATTTATTTGTGTTTTCCATTTTGAAAATATTCCACCGGAACAAACATTCATCTTTTGAATATGTAATCTATGACTAACCAGAGTGGTATGTCTACGGGCTAACCTCAATACAACATGGCGGGTTCAATGTTTTTCATACTAATTTTAAAATGTTATAGCAACAGTTTTACATATTGGATTTCATTCAAACCACTCTCAAAACCTTTCCATCACTTTACTAATTAAAACAAACTGTGCTATTTTCAGTGAAGTCGGTCGAGTAATTTTCGAGAAAATTGAGAACAGAGAGACAGAAAAATATTCATTTCTATATAAGTTTAAACTTCATTTTAACAGGCATTTTTTATATACCACAACTTTGTGTTATGTTTGTTTATAGAGTGTAAAGAGCTTCATAATACTGCGTTAAGTCAAAATATCGAATTTCCGCCTTCCCATTGTTTGGCACTATACCTACGATATATTCTCCTTACATGTCTTTCTTCGTTCATGAGCTCCACATTCCCAAATCATCTGAGTGTTCCTTTCGTAATTTTACTCAATACACTCACATCAGCCTTGCATTCCTTGGGGAAACTTTACATTTTTCATACGGTAATATACGAGTATGCCTCAAGGATATCATTATTACAGCATTCATTCCACTTTCATCCTTCTATTATTTTTTATTTTCATTTTATTTTATTTTAGTACATGAAACAGGAAATATGCCCAAAACTTATATACGAGATATGAATGTTTACATAGCGATAATAATTAACAAGGACAATAAACAACGATTATTATCTAGCAAAAATGATACCAAAGCAAATGGCAAACAAGTGAAAGATCGAAAACATATTGTAAGTAGGTGTATAAAATAACTCTTTATTGTCACCTAGGGCTGATGGTACACTGTTTTGATACTTAATATAGGGCATCATCACATTATCAGTTTGATCTTAATGGTTAAACTTTTTTTTTAAATTTATTAATTGAGTCATTAAAAATGTTTTCATTATAATATCAGTGTATGGTATTTTAATTTCTTAATATCCGCGGTAAATGAGAGAAATCTCCCGTATTTGCATGATAGGCTTTAATATAAAAAAATAGCTTTTATCCTTGTTGATTTTGAATATTATTTAAAACCATCATTTTAAATAATGTTTTGTTTGAAGTTTTGCATAGCCAACTCGTGAATATATATTTTTTTTTAATAAAAGCTTTTTATTACCGTCTGAGAGGTTTTATTGAAGGCTGTTGGGTTTAATATTTTAGCCAGTCAAATACTGCTCGAAACGTAAAAGTATTTTATGTCTTGTTTGGAATTCTTGGGTCGGGGCAGGGAGGGGAGCATAAAGTCTCTGCTTATCCAATCTGCCGAGCATGTGGGGTATAGAAGACAGGTAGAGTATACTTTTCCTATTTTTCAGCGGGATAATGTTTATAAACTACTATATTATTTGCCGTCAGGGAAGACGTTCACGACCGACGCAGGGTGAAAAACCAGACAAAATCAGAGAGACGCACACTTATAAACTTTGTATTACGCCAGGTGACGGATAGCATGATATCGACTGTGAAATCAGATGGGAATATCTCCTTTGGCAGTTTAACAAAAATGATTTTTGCTTTATTAAATCTTCTTTAGCAAATTGATGATCGTATTTCGCACTATAAACTACAATTTCTGTCAGTCAGACGTAAATTTTCTGATGCATTCCTTTTGTACAAAATATGCATGCATCAATTCATACACCAAACGTTTTAACACAAATCAACATTAATACACCGACAAGAAAATCAACAAGGTTTATCCTTGTTGATTTTCTTTCCCTGACGGCAAATAATATAGTAGTTTATAAACATTATCCCGCTGAAAAATAGGAAAAGTATACTCTACCTGTCTTCTATACCCCACATGCTCGGCAGATTGGATAAGCAGAGACTTTATGCTCCCCTCCCTGCCCCGACCCAAGAATTCCAAACAAGACATAAAATACTTTTACGTTTCGAGCAGTATTTGACTGGCTAAAATATTAAACCCAACAGCCTTCAATAAAACCTCTCAGACGGTAATAAAAAGCTTTTATTAAAAAAAATATATATATTCACGAGTTGGCTATGCAAAACATCAAACAAAACATTATTTAAAATGATGGTTTTAAATAATATTCGGATGAAATAATTTATCTTAAGCGGAATGGGAAACTTGTCACGATTGTCAACATTGTCAGCTCCTTTGGGATCAGTGTTAGATGTTGTCCCCCCCCTGGTCCGCTCCACCTTCATTTTATCAGAAGTATTAATTTTCACTCTATACTCGTATCATTAAGCCAGTGGATGTATTATACCTCTTACCCCACAGATGAAATACTATATAGTGATGCCCTAACACGCAAGGGGATGAAACAAATTAGAGGGGTGGGGGTGAGCCAGACGTGCCGCCAATGTAAGTAAAACAGCTACTAAGTAAAAAAAGTTCGGCTTGTTTATAAAAATAGAATATTTGGTATGCCCTTATCATTAGTGTTTTTCAATTTTAATTTTTAATTATATTATTGAACATTACAATCCTCATTGTAATATTTAATCATTGAAGAAGATAATATTAACATAACCTATATGAAACATAAAACCGAAAAAAAAACAACAGAAAATAAAAAGATATCAGTCGCATCTGGGACTCTAACCCAGGACCTTTGTCTTTCCGGGACAACTGCTTTACCAAATTAACTAATGAGACCAGTTCAATTTATGTCATCTTTTTTTAAAAAATGTTGTTTACCGGAGTCAAAATCACGCGAAACAAAAATGGACGGCAGTGTACTAAACTGGTGCCAAAATTGGTGTCACGTGACCTTTGCCTCAGTCGTCGAAATTGTATTAGGGTAAGTCTATCAGTTCTGACGTCCTTACCCCTTACTTTAAATCGCTGTGTACATATTACGCTGCGCGTAAGGTCGGAATAGTTGAGGTTACCCGCCACTTTCCCACCCAGCTGTAATAAGTAACTTATAGTTTCTCCTTCAGGGTGCACGTCAAGGACTTTTTTTTAACGAAGTTAAACACCCTAAACCGCCTAGTGTCCCTACACAGCTTTCGCATAGACGAGGGTTAGTCACAGATGCATTTCAATTTGGTTAGTGCAGATACTTACATATGTCATAACTCTAAATAGTTCCTCTTGTCATTATCCGGGGTAATCCAAAATGCAATGCTGGAATCTATGAGAATGCTTTTCTAGTCCCAAGGTAAAACCAATAAATTGATGCGACTGATTTTTACTCATTTTCTTTATCTAAGTGGACCGCACGAAAGGGTTCGCGGGCCGCATGTTGTTCATCACCGTTTTAAAATAATTATATTAGTTCAACATAAAAACAGCGAAATAGAAAATAATTTCTTTCCTTAAATAGTATCGTACATAATTACAATTTTGACCAACGGAGCAAAAAATACTGATCAAATAACAAGAACTGAATTTTGATGAATTTTACTAGTTAGTTGGTGAATTTGTTAAAAGTTTAGACTCTTCGTAAATAAACATCCGCAATTAAAAGAAATAGCTGCTGAATTTAACTCGAAGCAATTCTCATTCAATAAATACAAAGACGCCGGTAGAACTTTTACAGGGAACTTTATCGCTTTGAATAGCAAACATAACTCAGACGGTCCAATGTTTTCTTGCTTCTCAATAGCTATTTTACTTTATTGTACATCTAAAGTTGTTGTTGGTACTTCAATTTAGACATGGGTAGATTCATTTGTAGTAGTGACACGATTCAGTCTGATTCACCTGGTCATGTGAATTTGTTAATTCAAATAAACAATAAAAATATATAATCTTCAATAACCACGAGCTAATGGAGGTCAACTTATGTTATATTTCTTGTAGTAAATAATAATAAAAATAATGATAAATAAATAAACATGGGATTTCTTCGCATAAAAATTGGGCTAGTGTTGGAAAAGACATATTTAAAAATAAAATATACACGAAAATAACAATCTTACTCAACTAGGTAAAAAATATTACGATCCTCAATGTAGTATAAAAATAATGTTCCCATTTATAAAGATACTATTACGAGCCAAACAAAAACTGACTAAAAGCAGGCAACACTCAATGACAGAAAATAGACGTCAAAATCAGTATAATTTTTTTGCGTTATTTTCACGACACCCTGCTGTCGACCAAATATAACATCGCTGCACCCTACCGATTACTTTAGAAATTCTCGCTCGATTACTGAAATCGACGGCTTGGCCGCGCTGGGACTAACGACGATTGGAATCGCCGAGGGCATTGAGGAATCAATTAGGAACTTCTGACTAGTGTCTCGCAGTGTCTTGACTAACTCGCACCCGCGGACCTAGTACGGACAGACGCGATATCGATGAACTAAAGACATAGTGACTACGACATCACAACTGAATACGGAAGACATTTCTTGATTCTATTACTAGAGATAACGGCCTGTTAAACCGAATACGCGCTTGTCGAAATCACCGACTGGTTGACCCGAGGCGGTTTGCTTCTGTGGAATAGTGCGGACTGCAAACTAACGATGACGTACGAATTTTAATGGATTACGGCGCGGGATTCTATACGTGATCGTATACGAATGGAGTCCTGCACATTGCGCAATATCTCCGGCGGCTATGCGACGACGCCCATAGTAACCGAGTCGTCATTATGTTACCGCGCTTTAATAAAATCATAGGGTTACAAGGCGCTAAGGAATGAAGAATTAATTCCCCGTCGAATTGAGAATCAGACGCGTCGCTCTTCGCGATCATTGTCGCGAGTTTGAATTTATTAATTTCATTCATTCATTCAAATTCGCCCATGTTTACTTCAATCTGTCTAATTGCTCAACGGAATAAAATGTATTGACTGCGTAAATACGAAGATTTCAATGTTATGACATCGTAATATTGAATTCCAAAGATTTCACGAGAAATACCACCAGGGCACGTGCCTAAATCAAGATCCTAGATACATGAATTTGTTATAGTTAAGTAGGAAGTCAAAATTTGTTCTGTTTTTCTTCTGCATTTTGTTTGGTGACGAAATTACACAGGCGTGAATTTCACGTACCTACCAATATTACACTATCAGAATTGCACGTGGACAAATTTTGATTTTTAATTTACAACTTGTGTGGTAGTTACCCGCGCATTTCAGTCTAAACTAAACTAACCTATATATTATT